>BDMB01000002.1:2256088-2779942 GCA_016859785.1 Macrotyloma uniflorum
TTAGTTAGGAAGTTAGATAATTGAATTGTTAAAAAAAATTATAAGATTAAGAGTAAGTTTTTAACTCTTAGATCTTAAAAATAAGTATATTTTTCATATATATATATATATATATATATATTTCTAAGTCCCAAGTCATTTTTTTATTTTGTTTTTTTCTCTTCAACTTGCTTCTAAATTTCATTTAGCTTTAAACACTTGTTAAGGTTGTCTGCCATAAGTTTCTCTAAATTAGTAAGATGGATTTTTCTTTTTATCTGCACTAATGTACCAAGTTGAAGTGAACTGATTCTGAATCCAGTAAAAGAGTCATCTCGTCCATGATTGAGTATTTGCTCTCCATAACAAATGAACCCTTTTATCATAAATTGGGTATTGAGAAAGAAATGGTGTTGTGACAGTGAGAGAGAGGTACTTTATTAACCTCTTAAAATGGTTTGGGGGTACAGTTTTTTCTGGTTGCTGCATGACACACTCTACTTTACACTTTAATTGGAAAATGATCTGTAACTTATGGTGTTCATATACTACTCCCTTTTAAGTTTGCTCTTAATCCTTGTGGAAGGTATGCCATTTAATATCTCATAGAAGGGGACATAAATTGAATTAATGAAGTTTTGAAAAGGGAGAGATGGCCCCAACGACCTCTGCAAAATTCTGCCACAATATAAACACTGAGGGCAAAGCTATATGTCTGTGCAGTGTGCACAGACCGGCCATCATAAAAGCCACATGCAAAATGTACCGTGCCGCCCCCTTTTTGTGTGATACAACTTGGTTACATATATATGGACAGAAATGCAATTATAAAATTCTCCCATGCAGTGATGCAATGGAACCATATGAATACGCTTACTTTAATTTGCATGCCCTCCCAACATTGGATATATAATTCAATAGTATATATATATAATGTGTGAAATATATTGATCAAGATAAATACAATCAAAGTAGACCGGTAGAGTTGAAATGAATTGGTTATTAACATAATTGTGCGTTTGAATGGGTCACAATTATGAAGGAATATATTGGATTGGATCTAGTGAATGCAGGCAGGTTTACTTGGAGTAAGATGAAATTGTTAATAATTTAGTTAGCACCTCGAAAGAATATAGGCAGTATGGGGTGCAGGCACATGGTGTGCTGGTTTGGGACATTTGAATTTTGATGATATGATAAAAATCTAGAAGTGATAGAGGGAAGTAAAGAAATGTTGGAGAATTGGGAGAAGAGAGGAGGTGCTATGGGCTGTGGGAGGGACAGGGGGTTGTGTTGCCAAGTAACAATGTATTGTTACTGTAAGTGCTTCTATGAGTTGTTTCCCAACTACAGAGGGTAGTTATCTATCTATTCTCCTCTGACCTAAGTGCTTCGTATATTTGTATGGATTGAATTTGATTTGATTGTTGGTTGTTGCTATCTTTTTAACCAGAACTTCTTCCCTTACTTTCACTGTCTTAGCATTTCATTATTTTCAATCTACCAATCAATTGTGTGTGTATGTATACAGATATGTATACAGAGAGGGAGTAGTTGGTGGGTGTGGTATGGGTTTGAGGGGTCATCTTGGACATGAACATGCCCCCACCCGTTCGAAAAATCCTTTAAATCAGTAGGGCAAGTACTTACGTTAGGTTTTTGAACTTTTTGAATCAACACTAAGTTTATTGACTGCCTAAAACTGCACTGGCCATGCTTCTCTTGTATCAAATCCATTACCATTATTACTCTACAAGTATGAGCTTAGGGTGGTGCAAGTAAGTATATCTTAATCACACAAAAGTTAAGGACTAATAAATCCTACATATAGTCTTTCAAGCAATGCCTCACCGAAATTAGAGACATCTTCCTATATAGTATAACCCACCCACAATGATGAAAAAAGGTTGAACACAACAATTTGTCAGATGTTGAGCTTTGTAACCAACCAAGTACCCAAAACTTACTAATGGTTAGAATATTTGGTATCCACTGTTTGATTGTGGTAAAATTCCTCTACAACTAACCATTCACCTTTTCAACCAATGATTTTCTAGTTTGTACATGGATTCACCCTTTCAACCTACGAAGTTCCTTTTTATTATGTTATTATTATTGCAAGTGTGTTTTTGAAGGCTTTGTTTGGTTAAAGATAGAATGGTGCTATGATATTAAACCCTTTTCTCTCTATAGGCCCGAATTGCTAGTGTCTTTCTATTTTATTTTTAATTGAATTTTATATCATCTATCAAATAATTCTTTAAATGGACTATAATTTTTGGACCATCAAATTCTATGTAAGAAACAAATTGGCTTTTTACATAGTAAATGAACCACCAGTGTTGACATATGTAAATTTGAATTTAATTAGAACATATTTCTCTAACTCTTAATATTTTCTTTATTTAAACCACACACAAAAAAGACATTCCGTGCCTCACTCTCTAATTTTTTAAATAAAAAGAAAAAAAAAGTTAAATAAAACATGGGATGACCATTTAATTTTATAATAATTACTTATAGAAAAGTATTAAACTAAAAATGTACATAAAAATGGAATGTCGTTAATCATAATCGATTACATTACATATTAAGTATTGAATATCTTTATGTGAAAATCAAACGTTTTTAATAAAAAAGAAAATTGTATTTCTATTAAAATTATATCATCAAGAGAAGCAAATACATTTGTTTTACATATAAATATTAAATTAAAAATATCTTATATCACGGTTAAAAAAAATAGAAATTTTTCGCAAGTGAAAAATTTAATATTTAAGATGTAATTCTCAATTTATAAAAAAAATGCTAAGTATAAATATATTTCATTGTTATTTTAACAATGTTGTTTAAAAACTTTACGAATCTAGAAGTATGGAAAAAAAAATGCAGAGGTAATTAAATTATATAACTGAAAATTATATTTAAAGCTCGTCTAATTATTTTGTACGATTTTTTCATCTTAGTTACTATCATAACTACTTTATTTGATTATATCTTATTAGCCGTAAGATTTACGAGTTATTGCTCTCATTAAAGTTATACCTAAAAAATTGTAACCATAATATTTAACTTTTTTAAAAGGACCGTATAATTTAATTTATTATCACTTTATTATGATTCTTTATTTTATGTAAGTTTAAATTGAACCGAATAAAGAAAATATAATTGCCGTAAAAATCACACAGTTTACGTAATTAATATGTTCTTTTCATTTGTTAATGTTTTGCTTGGTAGAAAGAAAATAAATAAAGGGTGAAAGAGATAAAAAAAGGAGAAATTGAGATATATAATTTTATTTATTATTTTTAATTATTTATTATTGTTATAATAAAATAGAGAAAAAAATTAATTAAAATAAATTATAATTAATACTTAACTTATAAAAAAATATTCTTAACATTTAAAAAAAAAAATCACTATATGATTGACTTTACCTATATAGATCGCAATTTAAGTGTATGAATTTAGTAGACCCGTCAAAGTAAAGACTATGTTTGTTAAGCTAGAAAAAAAAGGTGCAACTTTATTTGACCCATCCAAAATTAATAGAGTTTTAGATTAAAAAAAAAAGAGTCTAAAATAAGTTTAATATTTCTAGTAAAACTAATAAAGACAATTAATTAAATTTAAAATTAGACTGAGTCCAAATTTAAGACCACCATTTCTTAGTTAAGTAAAAAGGTAAAAACTGGGTTTCCTTGTCTCTAATTTGCATTAACTGCAAATTAAGCGAATCGAATGAAGATAGTTTAAAAAGAAGAGCGCGTTACCTTTTTGTTAACTTAAGTCACGGGTCAACTTGGTTTGTTTATAAGCTAAAACTCATATCAATGTCTCTAGAACTCTGAACATTGATGGTGAATTTTTGAGTTAAAAAACATATTAACTTGAATACAAGAATGAAAATCCGAAATTCCTTTCAAATTGCCTAAAAAATCTAACCCTTTTCAACTAAACAAAGTTAACTTAGAAATAACTAATCACGAAAATCTAATATATATATTTTTTACAAGATGTTACTATTTCTGTCAAATATAAGATTCGGAAAATCTTGTTATAGAAAATGATTGGACCCCCCTATGGACACTTTTGGAAAATCCAAGAGCTATACATAATGATTTAAAAAAAAATCTTAAAGTTCCAAGCTAGTTCAAATGTGGATTGATATAATTTAAGGATTTTTTTTCTTTTGGTTTGTTTGGATGACACGTTTAACATCACCATCATGCATTGGTGATGATTTGCTGTCATAAGAGCAATTTATAGCTGGAACGACTATTCGTAATGCAGAACAACCAAAAGTGTAACACCTTTGCACAGAGAAAGAGGTCCCCTGGGATGTTGCAATCCATTTGTTCAGATCGCAAGAACAAAATACAGTGATTAAAGATCACAGCCTGCTCAGAATCAACCAAAAACTTTTCAAATCCATTTCAATAATAATAGTAGAAATAAAAGGATTCAAAATAAATAAAAACAATATGAATCTTAACTTGGAAATTTCCCCTAAACCCAATAAAAACAGCAGACTTCTTCTGCAAAATGTTTCATATTTAATAGTGACCACCCTACCAATAGAAATTATTTGAGCTTGAAAAATATCTCTCACAAAAGTATAAACCAATATAACAAAATCCAATAATGAAAACCTAACATGGATATTAGAGGACAAAACCACTATAAACTTTCTGACAAACAACATACTAATTTTAGCCAAAACAAACCACGTTTAGTCTACCATATCATCTATCAAGTACCCTTTTCTTTTCTAATATGCATTTCATAAATGTAAAAAGAAATTACATAAATCATGAAAAGGTGTTATGAAAGAGAAAAGATATTTAAATGGATGATGGCATCATCATTGATTAATCCTTATGTCAAGGCGTTCTCTACTCTTTTTAACTGATGAGCATAGCATGTGGGGTTCCTCAGTTCCTATTCCCCTAAAAATGCTGCCTTTCCAGTTTGCAAGCTTGTTAACAACAAAATAAACAAATAAACAATCAAACAAAAAGAAAAAGGTTTATGGGAAATCAGTATCTTATTATCGATTGAATCAAACAAAAAACAAAACAACCCTCCCATGGAATCAGTGCCAGCACCCTTAAAAAAGAATGAGCTGAAAAGATTATTTATAAAGTTGATATGATATAGTATGAACACAGAAGAAGTAGTACATATTTTGAATGGACAAACACAAGATGAACAACATCAGAAAACATGGATGTGGATTGAAAGGCTTCCTTATTATGTTCTGAGAGTGACAGCTAATGCTAGTTCTATGAATCTGGCTTTTGGTTTAAGAGCATCATTATGGCATAGTGCAAAGAAGAGACTTGTGACTGACACTAACTAATTGGGACTGGGGTCCCACACATGGGATGGTCTAGGCCTTAAGCTTCCTTAATACTGACACATGGCATAGAGATAAGAGGATAGTTTTGGTCTCACAAAGATATGACACTATTATTTTTGGGAGTCTGCATTTTTTATTTCATGTTTGGCTTAGGTGCCATTAATCAGTACTTAGAAGAAAATAATTACCATGTTTGAAAAAATCATATCTTCCTTCGAATTTCCAGTAGCAGAGTGATATATTGATGTAGCTAGGAAGGTAACTGGAGTTGAGGTATATCCAGGGCTAAAAGAAGAAGTTTTGATGAGCCTATCTATGCTTAAGGGACTGTGCATTATTGTAAACTATATATGGCCTAGCCATAGCTGTTAGGGCTTATTGAGTCAGTATTTGAATTCCTACTTGTGGCGAGTTTTACGTAAACAAAAGTTTTGACCATATGCTACAATAGTACAGTTTCAACAACAAAGATTCCACTGCAAACCAATACACAAATAATAAGTACCAGATGAGACCCCATCATTAACACTGCTACTTTTCACAATCTACTTCTGATGTGGCTAACTAGCTATAGCTAATATACGTACATTCTCTTTTATTTCCCCAGGACCATCCTTTGCACTTGCATGCTGCACATTGCTTCAAGGAGTCTTTATTATTATTATTATTATATATATATATATTCATGCTATTTATTACAGTCATCACTTTTTTTTCCTCTATATCCATCTTTCATGTCACACCATTCTGCTTCCACGCCTTTCTGTAATTGTGCAGAACTATTACCTCAAAGAGGAAGCATTTAAAAAACAAAAAAAACTCTTTCTGTACCAGGATGAGAGAGGAGATATAAAAAAGATATAGAACAAATAAAGTAAATTTACTAACTTCTAATATTTCTTTTTCTGTCAATGGATGCCAAAACTGGGAAGAAAGAGGTAAAAAAAAGGTTAAATTATTATAATAAATTATAATTCGTAACTTTTTCTTCATTCATATGTAAAGAAATGTGAAAAATATTACTTAATGAATTATAATTTTAAGATAATCATTTATGTAATATTATAGTATGAAAGAAATAATGATTATGTAATAATTTTTTAAAATAAATCTATTTATTTATAAAATATTTTTTATGAATTTTTTTTATGAAAAAAATTAATTATTTATTAAATATTTTTTACAAATTTATTTTTATAAATTTTTTTTTATAAATTTATTTGTGAAATTTTTTTTATAAAAAAAGTTTTCATAAATTTTTTATAAAAAATAATTTTTTTATTAATTTTTTATTTACCATTTGTAATAATAAGAAATTTGTGAAAAAAATTATATTTTTTATTGATTTTAAATATTATTTATAAATTTATTTCATGAAAAATATAATTTTTTTTATAATGAAATAATATTAAAATAAAAAGAAAAATTATTTTTTACCTTTTTAATTTTTTTTTATTCTTTTACGTCAAGTTTCCAATTCAAAGAAAGTATTATTAATTATTTTAAAAAAATATTATACTTTTACACTAATATTTTCTAATTGTTAAAAAGGATACTATATATTAAAGCTGCCTAATTTATTTCGTTATTAACTTATTTACAACTTTAGTTTTCTAAAACTAAAACAAATTAGATTGAAGATAGAGATATTATGAAAGTTCTTTTAATATATGAATATATAGAAGTGAGCATGTTCTACATCTACTCTTTGATATAATTCCAATTATTAATTAATGGTTACAACTTCAATCTCTTTACTAAAAATTATCTGAGAATAGAGACGTGAGTTCAGAGGATGACCATATTAATTAATTATTAATTAGTGTCATTCTTGTTTAAAGTATCTGCCTCCACGTGGTGAGAAAAATTATAAAAAAGTTACTTAAAATAAAAATTATATGATATAAAATCTCATTTTTATTTTTCAATTCTGAATTCATCATATTTAACTGTTTTAGAGCGTGATTTTGGGTCTTGATCAATGGTTAAGAAGAAATAAAGAACAAATTGATTTCAATTTTGCCCAATGTAGTTTGGCAAGTATAAAATGATGTCAATGATAATTACAAAAAGTTAAAAGCAGTACAAAACTTCAATTTTTAAGTAAATTTCTTATTCGTTATTTCCTTACTTAATTGAATTATTGAAAATTTTATTTTATCTTAACAAATTTACATTTTTTTTCATCCATTTGTATTTATATCTGAATTTATTACAATATACATTATATAAAATATGATACACGGAATGAAGAAATTAGTTTATGAAAATAAAATAAATAAATTTACACTCTAAGTCTAACAAACAAAAAATATATACCAAAGCTTCATTAATCTTTTTAATTCATTATTATAATAATTTCAAAATAAATGTATCCTTTATCTTATTTTTTTATCACGTGACTTAATTACTTAATTTATTCAATGCTTGAATATATATATATTAAAAGAGTGTTTTACTTCAAACACATTATTATTTGAATATTATAACTTTAATGTTTTTAATTCGTTGTTATAATATTTTTAAAATATTATTTTTGACACTAACTTTAAAATTTATCATTCTCACTTTCTAGTGGAATAAATGTTCTGTTTTAAAATTAAATATTCTTTTAGAAAATTAGTTTATAATTAAATGACGAAAAATAGAATCATTACATTTTTTTTTATAAGATGATGTTTATTAAAATATATGGAAAAATTATTATTCTCTTCTTAATTTTAGGTTAAAACCTATTTCTAATTAAATTCAAATCAGTATAAACACTTATTAAGTAGTACAAGATGAACCACCTTAAATATGATTCAACCACCCATGTGGCCGCCTCTGCAGAAATTGGAGACTGATAATAAAAGGATCGATATGTTATTTTCTAAGATAAATCTAACACATATTAAAACATCACATATCTCAACCTTTGATTCAAATATATAATAAATACATCTACTAATATATTTTGATGGAATTCACTATTAAATAATATTAAAAAATATACATAGAACATAAGAAAGTATAAATATTTCATATAGAATATGTTAATATATGCATTATTACAATATTTATAATTTATTATTAATTTAGTATTTTTGGTGTGCTATTATAATGTATATCTATCTCAGGATAAATTAAATTTATCGATATGTTTATAATTATTATTATATTAAATGTTAATTTTATTTCACATATAAATGTCTTTTATCTATATAAAAATTGAATTGATATTTTGTTTAAAATATATAAAAAAATTGGACAGAACTTTTGATCCTAATTAAGTATTTATTTGGATTATGTGAGTAGAGAGATTGAGACGGGTCTCTACATATATCTTTTTCTTTCAAAGAGGCCAAAACGAAGGGAAAAACATAAGTAAACTTTGGAGTCTCTTTCCAGATAAAAACCCTTCTATTTCGAGTTTATTACGATTCTACCCCTTGTGCCTAATCGAAGTTATATATATATAGAGACCCGGTATCCACTATCGGAACAGATTAATTAATGTAATATTTTTGTTGAAATAAAATTGTAAGCTCTTTCCATTTGCACTCTTTTTTCGACTCTAATGTATCCATCACTCTTCCATGTCCTTTTAATTCTCTTCCAACCTCACTCGCTTCGAGAACACTGAATCAATGAACAAAATAATTGAGGTTTTGGCAGTGTTAGTAAAACTGTCACATTAAATTAGATTAAAATATAAGGACCCAAAATTAGGAGCAAATATTGTGTGAGGGAGAGAAAATGCGAGTCAAAGAGATGCACCCGCTTTGCTGCATCTCCCTGGAGAGTCCCGGAATCGGTAACCATTCGCCGGAACAGGAGGCCGTCGCGCTTTTCCAAACCAGAAACCTCCCGCCCGTGGGATCTCTCGCCAATGCCGCCCAGGGATTGGAGACCACCGTCGCCGGTGTTCTTTACAAGTGGACCAATTACGGCAAAGGCTGGAGATCCCGATGGTTCCTCCTCCGGGATGGCTTTCTCTCTTACGCCAAGATCCGCTGTCCGGAGAATCTCAACCTCCTCACTCCTTCCGACGAAGTTCGCCTCATCGGAGAGATTTCCACCAGCAGACTCGTAAGAGTGGATGGCGCTACGGCTGTCACGCGAGGGAAGCACCGCAAAGCTTCTTCCTCTTCCGGAGTAGTTCATCTCAAGGTACCTCTAATCCTCTATACCTACCAGACTGGTTTATTTTGTTTTCATTCTATCTTTTGCGGATTCTTGAAATTAATGAAAGATCATCGCAGGCGTTGGTGGTGTGATCTGACTCCTCAGTTACACTGATTTTTGGGCACTAGCTCGCTGGAGTTAGCTTTAGGAAACTATAGTAATAACATTTCAAATATGTCAAATGTTATTTATCCCTGCTTCAATTTCTTTTTGTGATGTGATTAGTGATTACAAGGCACAGCCGTGAAAATCATACACCTGAAAGGGATTCTTCTTCTGGCAGCCAAAAAGAATATATATATATATATAGGTATATGTATATATATATATATATTTTTTTTTTTTTTCCTTTTTTTTTTTCTTTCTGGTGTAGCAGTAACGTGGAAACCCGCTGGTTTCAGCCATTGTTCACCGTGACTTGGCTTTTTGTCTGGAAGCAGGGTTTAGGTTTCGAAGGAACTGGATCAGTCATTCGCTGTTAATAATCTCTATTTAATCTCAAGATTAATCATTCAAAAAAAAAAATTGAAGTGGAAACATGGATGGATTCCAGCCAACGGAGAGTGTGAGGATGCAAGTTTCATTTCAATAACTGGTGTTTGTAATTGTGGTTTCAATAACTGGTTGTTAGTGTTGAGTGGGTCACATCAACAGGTGGCCGAGGAGGGTACGGTTGGCTACGTCTAGCCCTAGGCAAGGCATTAACTTGAGGTCACATCATCGCTGCTTTGCCATTGGTCGTTGGCGGATGCATTTTTCGATTCAGCTCTGCTCTTATTAATGTAGCTTCCTCTTCACACACCCGTTTTTCACCCAATCCTACCTTACCTCGTTTACCATTTCAGCTTAAAAACATGAAACACCTAATACACATACACTGGTTCTCTTTGCCCTTTTTCCCTTTCTTTTCTTTTTTTACTAATTTTTCTTTGTACGTCTTTATCTTGTCTTGCATTGTTTTTGGTTTCCTCTTCCCACTTTCCCAGAGTATGTTCCTGTAGCATGTAGTTGTCCGGAGAGAGAGAAAATGTGATGGTGGCATACTTTTTGGCTTTTCTTTGCTTGCCGTAACGGTAGTGCAAGACTTGAAGAGATGCTTTAAGTTAGACCGAGTGGAGTAGATAGAATAAAAAACCAATGTTAACAGTGCGCCGATCCAACGGCATTTAATTAGGGATCTTGGACTGGTTTGCATTTAGCTTTGTAAGTTGGAATGACTCAGCTGTTACTTTAAGCAACCTTATCAAATGGTAGAAGGTTTTTTCATTTTTATTGGTTTTATCCGAATACTTGAAATATATTTACTGAAAAATAAAATAAAAGGAGAAAATTACGTGGAATTGACAACAATTTGGTGGGGTATTATTTTTTCATCACTGGAAACACTTTGTTTTTGTTATTTTCTTTCTAGTGATTATATTTGAAGTAAAGTGGGAAAAATTGTATGCTGTTCAAGATGACAAGCCAACCAGCCCTCTTCTCCCATATAAAAGGGGAAAACAAACAAATGAAGTAAGAGACAGTAAATAATGTTTTGCTAACTTATTTGTTGAGCCATTCTATGTTTTCATTGTTACCTGGTACGATTGAATTCTTATAGTCATAGTACATTGGTTTGGCGGTCCAAAACCTGGCGGGCCTATGTGTTCTGCGTGTTCTGATTATTGCTAAGCCTCTTCGTTAACTACAAAATTTTGCTGTTTTTTGGTTGAGGTGGTAGGGAGTCCTTACTTTTTATTCTTGTTTATTGTGTCCATGTGTCTTCTTGGAAAGCTTATCCCCGTTTCTGTTTGTAACAACGTGCTATCAAAGGTGGGCTCTCACCATAAATTTTGTTGCTGTGCTGCATCTTTTTACTCTCTAATAGTATTTCTTTTCTCAATGAAAACACTGTTTCTCTTTTTCGTACAATTTTGGTATTTGTTATGTCTTTTTTTTATTTTTTATTATATTATTATTATTATTATTATTATTTATCCGTAAATCCTGTGTTTCTTTTATTTATTATTTTTCCACCAAAAGAAAACTTGGACAGAGTTTTTTTTTGTACATTGAAATTGAAGTTACATTGCCTGAATGTTTAACAGATTTCATCTTTTAGAGAGAGCAAGTCAGATGATCGGCGATTCTATATATTTACAGCCACGAAAACTCTCCATCTGAGAACTGATTCGAGGAAAGATAGGGTTGCCTGGATACACGCCTTGGTTTCAACACGGGGCCTATATACTCATCAACCCCTCAATGATCATCTCTTGGCACCTAATGATATATCTGTGTCAACCAAGAGGCTTAAGTCTCGTTTGCTTGAAGAAGGTACAAGTGAGAATCTTGTAAAGGATTGCGAACAAATCATGCTCTCAGAGTTCTCCGAAATTCAAGGACAACTTGAAGTTCTTTGTCAAGAGCGATCTAATTTGCTTGATACAATAAGGCAGTTGGAGGTAATTTCTTACCTTATCCTTTATTCTGGAGTGCTTGTCACTATCTTTCTCTATATTGGGTTCATTTGAATACTTAAAGGACTGCTAGATATTTATTACTTTACTATTCCCACAACATCTCTACCATTTTAAATTTGGTCAAAGATTATGAATTGTGCAATAATTTAACGATTCCAGGTCATTTGATTTCTAATTTTGTTTTATAATTTATGTCCGGGTCTGTTTGGGTGGTCGAGTACATAGTTAGCTTGATAAAATAATCGCAGAAATATATTTGTTTAATGTTCTAAATTTTCTTTTCAGTCTCCTTTATCATCAATTATATTTTAGAAGCTATCTTTCATGTGAAGAGACTGTTTTCTTGTCATGCGTACCACTTTTTCTTATTCTAATTACATGTTTGTACATAAACTTTCAATACTTTAGTTATATAGTTTTAAATTTCCTTTGTATATATTTTATTCCATAATAATTGCCGTGTTCTTAGTTCTGTCAAAACGTGGAAACATGTTTAGATGTATGTGGCTCTTGGATAATTATGATGAGATTTTCTGACCACTTGAGTTGGTACAAATTCAAACTGAAGTGTTATTGTTATCATACGATCAGGAACTAAGTGAAACAAAACAAATTTGGTAGACCACATGACATGTTTGGTTCATGTGGTCATGCATTCTTGGCTTTTTTGTGGGTTATTCTAATGTCTTTCAAAAGAGTCACGTCACTGGTGACTTTGATCGATGCATCAATTGTTTTCTCCCTCTTCCCTCACCATAAAATATAATTGTAATTCACGGGCTTATATGTCAATTCAATTATCATTTCATTTTTCCGTTTACCGTATGTATGTTATTTCTGAATGTGAAAGGTCTTATTGTACGTGACTTAACTAATTTGCTATTGATCATAATAAGCAGGCAGCTAATACTGAACCTGAGGCCACTGCAATACATGATGGTGAATACCAATTAACAAAGAATGAGTTTTCAAGTCTTGGACGTGGAAAATATAGTGGTACTGCTATATATGTTACCAATGTTTTTCTGTTTATACCTATGCTGTGACTTGTCTTTCTTATTTGATGTAATAAGCATGTGCTTGTATGCGGAATCTTTGTTGTGTTGAGAGTTATCACAGGGACCAATGGTTCTGTCTTATACGAACAGGAGGAATATTGCTGACATCATTTTGTAATTGCAACCGTTTCTTGAACGATGAAAATTATTTGGCTAAATGCCCTTAGAACACGGGTCTGTTTATTTCTATTTTTTCCCTAAGCTGTAGAGTTTTAATTCAGTCAATAGAATTTTTACCTGCATATTCATGCCGTGATCTCTAGAGAATTCATCATTCATTATTTTATTTCATCCTTTAGATTCAAGTTCACACGACAGTTTCGCTTCGAAAGTCAACTTGATTTTTATTACTAAAATTAATATTTTTTTTATGCCTCTACGGGTTGAGGCAATTTATGTCTTTGTGAGACAATTTCTGTGAAAATTTGATGGACATGAATTCATGATTCGCTCAATTGTTTATCAACCAGAATAAAAACTCTTCTTCATAAGCATGCTGAGTTCATTAATCGCCCTTAGCTGGATACTGGAATGATCATATGCACCATCGCTGTGTACAACCCTCATTATTTATGAACTTGTCCTTTCAAGATGTACTATTATTTTCACATAAACCTTTTGGTTTCAGAATGTAGTACAACTGAATCGTCTGATGATATTGAGAAACAAGAGATGGAAGAAGTGTCAGATGAAGATGAAACCTCATATTATGATACTAGAGAGTGTTTTACCGATCCTGATTGCATGTTTGAGTCAGAAGGAGCGATAAATCAATTGGACAGGTGTAGGGAAGCCAACACACAATGCACTGATACAGAGAACATTCATCCTGAGAAAATGGTCTGTAATTATAAGCACCCTCAGATAACAAGACGAAAAAAGCTTCCAGATCCTGTTGAGAAAGAGAAGGGTGTTAGTCTTTGGTCAATGATCAAGGACAACGTGGGAAAAGATCTCACCAGAGTTTGTCTCCCGGTGTACTTTAATGAACCAATATCATCCCTACAAAAATGTTTTGAGGACTTGGAGTACTCTTATCTTCTGGATCAAGCTCACGAGTACGGAAAATCAGTAAGATATACATCTTGCTCTTGTTTATGCCTCTCACACGTGTTCAAGAATAGTCGCTACATTTTTTTTTTCACTCTTGGTTGAAATTTCTACCCGTACTCTATTTTGTAAGTTTGCACTTTTCATTTAGAGGAGTGTAAGCAACACACTCCTAGTTTACATTCTGTAGCAGAATTCACTGCATGTTTGGTGACATGTCTGTTACCCTTGGACCTGGATCCTGCAGAAGCTACAAATAGCAGCTTCTGCGTCTTTTGTTGCCCTCGATGTGAAGAAGAGAGATAACTGCGTTGGTAATGCATATGCAAAACATGCACTCTGATTCAAGTTGAAATGATAAATTTGACAGTAAAATAATTATGCTATAATAATTTCTATGAACTTGTATGTCGCAAATAAGTGATTTGTGATAGAAAAGAATATTAATGATAAAAGTTGAAATCAATCATATTATTTATTTAATTGTTTTTCCCTTTGAATACTTTTTCCAGGGAAACGGTCTCCTTCGGGCACTTTATGTTGCTGCCTTTGCAGTTTCCGGTTATGCATCATCTGAAGGTCGTAACTGTAAACCCTTTAATCCTTTATTAGGTGAAACCTACGAAGCTGATTACCCTGAGAAAGGAATTCGCTTCTTTTCAGAGAAGGTTAGTTCCTTATGATTTACGGGAAGCAGAGATACAGGATTGGAATCACAAAAGTCTAAGAGTGATATCTTAGATGGCATGAGGTCGAATTTTACTTTTGGTATCACTTGGGCTTGCAAAATATTTGATTAAGTTTCCTACAAAAAACTTACTTGCTTTAGACTTTTATTAGTTAAAAATTAGATAAGTAGGAATGTAAAGCAGTTTATTTACTTATACGGTAAATTGCAGTCCCCCTAATGATGATTGCTTAAGTTAAATAGAGCAAAATGTCATATCCGGCTAGTTATTAACCCCTATTGTTAACTTAGACGGTGGAAGATGAAATTTAGATTGAGTGAAATATCAAATTCCATAATAGAAGTTCAAAATTTTTCATCTGAATAAGTTGATAGTAGGGTGTTCAAGATTAGCTGCAGCCTGCAGGTGATACTTAGTCGTAGTGATAGCAAAAATATCCCTAGGAGGCTCGTTTATATAAGCTCGTCACCACTAAAAGATTTATTTTCATCTCATTAAAATCAACTAACTGTAGCTCATTTTTATCTCATTGGGGGGTGAGGTATAATGTTTAAAATTTCAGGGGAAAACAATGTGATTTAAGCATCGCTCATCTCTTGGGGGGAGATATATGTAATTTGTCCTTATATTGAGAAGTGCACTTGTTACCTAATTCTTTTTCTTCTTTTGGGTACAAGGTTTGGTTTTGTTACGTAATTGGAGTAAACAAACTTTCTTATATAGTCGTAGGCTCAGTTTGTGGTTGTCTTAACGATGATGATATGCATATATTGTCTTTCTCCTCCTGTATCTGCAGTTGCTTTAAAGTCCAAAGCTTTGCTTAAGGTTTTTTGTTTTTATTTTTATTTTCTTTTGTTTTGTAGAATTAGGAAGTTCCAGAATCATGCATCATAATATCATGCATGTTTACTAGTTCCAGCAGTTTATTCATAGTAATGCTTAGGCATATACATTACATCTCCATGGAATTCGATCTTCTATGTATTTTTGTGTTGTTATTTCATGTTGCTGTCATTATGTCTGAAACAGGTCAGTCACCATCCAACTCTCATTGCCTGCCACTGCGAAGGTAGAGGATGGAAGTTTTGGGCTGACAGCAACATCCATTCAAAGTTTTGGGGAAGGTCAATTCAACTAGACCCAGTGGGTGTTCTGACTCTAGAGTTCAATGATGGTGAAATATTTCAGTGGAGCAAGGTGAGCATTGTAAAATGACTATCTATTATATTATGGCAATTAGCCCGGTTGTACTACTGGCGTGCCTTTAAATTCCATTGTATATTCTTTCAATTAATGTATGATTGTTGTTATTTTTTGTATTAGGTCACCACCACGATCTATAATCTTATCCTTGGGAAAATATACTGCGATCATCATGGGAACATGGATATACGTGGTAATCGTAATTATTCATGCAGACTCAAGTTCAAAGAGCAGACGATCCTTGACCGAAATCCTCGCCAAGTAAGAGTTATTTGGTTTGGGACAAGTAACAACCTTTTTTCCTTGCAACTTGTTCTCTCTCTCTCTCTCTATCTATATATATATATATCAAGGAATGATATTGAATCATGATAGATTTAAGGGGTTCGGAACTGTTTTTTTTCACCAATAAAATTACTAGTATTTGCCATGTCCTTATTCATAATAAAATTATTTCTTTTGTTATGTCTTTAATTTATTTAAATATTTTTCGTTTAAATTTAATATTAGAATTCTAATTTAAAAAATAGATTATTATTTTATAAATATTTTAATCCGTATATTTAAAAGAATAATAACTACATGTCTAATTTAATTAAATAATTCTAAATTTTAAAATAAAAAATATTTTAATTAATTAAATACTAAATTAAAAATAATTTATTATTAAAAAAAGTAGAAAAATGATGATGTGATAGCAATTTATTAACTACTGGTTTGAAAACTATTTGTTAGAACTTTCAGAGGTATTACAGAATTTTTCCTGAGAATTGTTATTTGGTACTAAGAATATTTTGTACGAATTACACGAAGGATCTTAATCTTTTTAAATCAGAAACAACTAATGAAGGTTAATCAAGGAGAGTGATGTATAAAAATTTGACAAATCAAAGTATTTCGTCTCTTTTCGTATTGGGAATATTTCTATTTATTTTCTCTGCTCCTTAATTCTCGGTTGACTTACCAGCTTTATCAATTTTTGCCTGTCCAAATTCCAAAGTACCAAATTATCTATTAAGTCATTTTTGCTTAACATCTCAATCAGTGTGTTTCCCGCGCGTTCACTTAGGTGCATGGATTTGTTGAAGATGTAACGGGGGAAAAAGTTGCCACATTATTTGGCAAATGGGATGACAGCATGTATTATATGAGTGGTAATGTAAATGTGAAGCCCAAAGATTTCAGTTCACCAAACGCATCCTTGTTGTGGAAAAGGAGCATGCCATCTCCTAATCTCACCCGGTATAATTTGACACCATTTGCCATCACGCTGAATGAGCTTACTCCGGGATTGAAGGTATATAATGATGTATTATATCATTATTTGATATGCATTCCACTTCTTATATATGCGTCTCTAATGGTTTTTTATAGCCTTTTCTGATCCCGGGTATTTGATCACGGATTAAAGGAGAACCTCCCGCCTACGGATTCCCGGCTTAGACCAGATCAACGACATCTAGAAAATGGGGAATACGACAAGGCTAATTTGGAGAAACAAAGGCTGGAAAAGCGCCAGAGAATGGTATGTCTCAAAGTCTTTCCTTTTCTCCTATCACCACGTATTCTTCCTCCTCTTGTATTTCCTGTTTTTTCTGGCACTCCTCGAGGGTTTAGAGTTCTGAATGCATATCTGTGGTTCTCCACCAATCTATTTAAATTGTTATCACTGTTTCATCTTTGAAGGTACTTAATAGTTATGTTCTACCACCATATTTCTTATATTGCTTTGCCCTATTGCCTGAGTTGTTTGCGTTTCTTTCTTCTCTATTAGGGTACGATTGGTTTAGATTTTTACATGAAAAGGAAAGTTATATATATATATATATATATATATATATATTAAACTAAACTAACCCTTCTTTTAAATCTTTCTAAGATTTTTTATCCAGTCAAGTTTGTTTATTCTGATCCTATGTTTGGTTTAAACAAGAAAGTAAAAGAAAAGAAAAGAAAGAAAAGAAAATTAATAGAATAAATAAATAAATATATAGTATTATATTAATATGTTTAATAAATAAAAAGTGTGAGAAATGAGTATTTAAGTATTGATATCTAAAATCCCCTTTTTTCATCTTTCTTTCCTCTTATATACAAACCAAGGAAAGTGAATGTTCTATATTTTTTCTTTTTCACTCTAATTGCTTCATACCAAACAGAGACTATAAGTTTTAAATAGAACTTTCGTTATTTTTTTTAACTGATTTAATTCAGAATTAATATATATATATATATATATATATTTTAAATGAGAAACCCACACCTTATTTTCTGCTATATTGAGAAAATAAAAGAAGTGAAAAAGTAAAAAATAAGTAAAAAGATGAACTATTTTATCTATTATTAATAATTTTATTTATTATTAGTAATTTTATCAATTATGTTATTAGTTTAATTATTTTTTATTATTATACTAAAAATAAAAAATAATTTCGTAATAAATAATGAGAATTTTATAATCGATTATAGAGGATTAAAACAATTATCAAAATAATTTTTTCATGCAATATAATAGATTATGTACATCGATTATATTGTGATGAAGGGAGACATTCAACGTCTTTCCGCGAAGTAAAGAAAGCTTTTTTTTATGTATCCTACGATATTTTTTTTCTTGTTTCTTCACACATCATCTTTATCAAACCAAACAAACAATTATTGTTTTATAACGATTAAAGTAAGAGAGAAATAGAAAATAAAAATAAAAATGAAAATAAGAGAGACAAATTTATAAATATAACAAGAGACATGGTAAATGAAAAGGGAGAAAGAAAAAAAAATTAGGTGGAAAGAGATAAAAGAAAAATAAGTGTATGTTTATAAAATTCTTGTTTTCTTTTAGATCCGCTAATTATGTGACTTTTTGTGCACAGCTGTTTGTGTTGTAATTTGTGTTCTACTGATATATTTTGCCAGTATACTGATGATGATAATCATTGTACTTCTTTTCTTGTCCTTTATATTGCATGGTTTTATGTTCACAGTCAAGGAAAATACAAGAAAATGGTTGGAAGCCTAGGTGGTTCCGAAGAGAAGGTGAAAGTGGAACCTTTCGATACGTTGGTGGATATTGGGAAGCGAGAGAGCTTGGGAGATGGGACGGGTGCCCTAATATATTTGGTGAATTCAATGAAGAGTCTGCAGATCCCTTAGGTGCATTTTAACTTGGATCAGGTAACGTTTTACATATTTTCCGGAGCTTCTTGATTTAGCTGAACTACATACGGATTTTCCATTAAAAAACCCAACTGTGTTTGCGTGCGATAATATGTCTCAGACGCCGTCGGTCTTGAGCTGTAACTCAGTATTTATGTTGCAGATAATGATCACGAAGGTTAATCAGTTATGTGGGGAGTTTAGGTTTAATGTTGTTGCATGGCGATGTGTTTTGACAAGAATGAGAGAGTAGGAATTGCGAAACCGCTGAAATGGTCATCCTTATGCAATCATGGGAGGAGAGGCTTCAATGATGAACAATGAGGAACCACCATTTGTTATCGAAGTTGCTTTGTGAATTTAAACGACTACAGATGACCATGGCTATTACTGTTGCGGCAAAGAGAGCTGTGATTGTATGGTAATTTCAAATTTAAATTGTTATTTGGTGTTGGATGTGCGTATATAAAGGGAGAGAAAATCCAGCTTAGAATATCACAGCGTTACCTCTTGGTCACCTTGTCATAATTTTGCCCTTTTATTTTTATATGGTTTTGTTTTTCTTGTATGTAATTATTTGGGTCTATTAGCTGATGTAAGGATATATCCCTTTATCCTTTTATAGCTACACTCAGCCCAAATGGCTATTGATTTATTACCTAATTGATTGCATTTTAATAGAAATAAACGACCACAGCCTTTCTGTTACGTTTCTCCTGCTTTATTAGCAACAAGGTAATATGGAAATAAGAAAAGATAATGACAAAATGTGTCAGAGATGTTTGATGTAATGGAAGTTAGTAATCGTGTGAAGAGTTGGATGTGTGTGAATATTTGTAAAATAAAGTTGTAGTATGTATTCAAATTCCACGTCCCTTTTCTGAAAAGTTGTACTAGTCAAAACAAAGTTATATATTCTCACATGAAATGTGAAAGACACATGCATATAATTAAGGATGATGATTAAAATAACTATTCTAAAAAAAATTAAAACTCAATAAAGGTTGAAAATAAATTTAAGTGTAAATTTAGTATTCTTATTTTGACATTGTTATTTAAATTATACCAACTTGATTTTGAAAAAATAAAAATCAAACTAATTTGCTTTATGAAATTTATTAGTTGAATAATGTCTTACTCCTACACGTAGGTAAGTAAAATGTAAAGGAAAATTTTGTCAAAAAAGAAAAGATAAATGCATAGGGATAAAAATATCCATAAATATTCAGTTCCTCACTTTGTTGTTATGAGTCATACATATTTCTCGGAATATTGATGGGACTTAACTGTCATGTTTGCAACGATACAATGTGCTATATGATTAAGACATGGATGAGATGGATGAAGCACTTCATGATTATAGAGTAAACAATTTCAATTTATTTGTCTTTTTCTTTTCCACAGTATAAACACATAGAAAGTGGTTACAACTTACAAGCTTATTTATATGGTAACCAGATGCTAGCCTTTTTTTTTCTTTTTTTGAGTGAAAATATTCAATTAGCATATTGATACAAGCGGGAGGATTTTGAAGAACAAAAAGAGAAAACTGAGAGAAGATTCAATGGCCATGGAATGTAGCATCATCTGTTTCTTCCAATTCTATGCCCTCCTCAGCAAGCCTCTTCTCCTTGTAAACGTACCATTTAGCACAAACCAAGTATAACACCACATTTATGGCACTCAGTATAGCCAAAAGCCAGTAAAAGTCATAGAGCCTCCCTTGGTTAAGATTATCTGCAAGCCATGGCCTACCATGTGCTGTCAACTGGTTCACTATAGACACTAACAAGGAGCTAAAGAAGAACCCCAAAGACAGTGTGCTCAAGAACAATCCTGTGCTCATTGTTTTCATCCCTTTGGGGCACTCTCTAAGGAAAAAGTCCAACTGCCCCATGTACATAAAGGCCTCCCCTGCCCCCACAAAGAAATTTTGTGGGATCAACCAAAACACGGTCATTGGGATCTTTGCTTCTGGCTTATCTACCAATCCATGTGATTGTGCATATCTCAGTCTCTTTATTTCTATCAGTGCCCCTGCCACCATGGAAAACACTGAGAACACTAAACCAACTCCTATGCGTTGCAAAGGGGTCAACCCATGTGGGTTCTTAAGCACTTTCCTTGCCACCGGAACAATGAAACGGTCGTAAAAGGGGACAGTTAGGAGAATTGTTCCGATTAAGAAAACGGTCATCGATGCTGCCGGAATTTCAAATGATTTTCCTATGTGAAGGTCCATGGTGGTCGCTTGTGACACCGAGAATGTTGTCATTTGAGCGTGGATCGTCCAAAACATGATGGTGGTCGCCCATATGGGAAGCATTCTTATCACCAATTTTACCTCTTCCACGTCTGTTAAGGTGCACAGATACCACTTCCTCTTCATTCCACCACCCGATTCTGATGAATCCACTATTGCAGCTCTGTCCAAGAAACTGCTCAATCAACAAATTAGAAAATATATATTAGTTCATATTCGGGCTAACACCAAAGTCAGAGAGAGAAGCAATATTTTCGGACTAGAATCAAGTTTAGCAACATTCATGGAAATAATGTAACTTATTTTATTTAACTAAATCCAGTTGGTCGTGCCTGTGCATGACCATTAAAATAGTTAGCGTATAATAGATAATACTTTGTCTGTGTTAAATAATAATTCCACTGTTTGCCTGTCTGTGATTTTAGTATAAGAGTATGATAATGTTCAACAGAAGTGATCACATGAACATGAGCAGGGACATTAATTGTTGAACGATGTATAGCATAGAGATAATGTTGTCTGTGTTTGAGGTGGCAGAGTGTAAGAGTCAATGGTGAGAAAATAAGCAGTAGAATGTGTTTGATAAAAGACAAATGACGCGTGAATCTCCACTAGGAGATAATCTTGTCGTTCTTACGTAGGTTGATTGGATTCTGATTCCTCTCTATAAGTTGTAAGAGGGACTCTAATTTTTATGGACAATTATTAAAAACAGATTAGGAAACATGTAAACATATAAAAATCATGGCTATTATAAATGTCAAGATGCATGTATGCCAAAATATTGTAGACCATACATTTCTTTCCTCTTCTCCAAGCT
The DNA here is from genome assembly GCA_016859785.1 of Macrotyloma uniflorum. Taxonomy (NCBI): domain Eukaryota; kingdom Viridiplantae; phylum Streptophyta; class Magnoliopsida; order Fabales; family Fabaceae; genus Macrotyloma; species Macrotyloma uniflorum. Next base: position 2,278,298 of record BDMB01000002.1, read on the forward strand.
CGTGGAGTGGACTTCACTCCGGACCACAGAGCAAATGAGCCAAGATAACTTCCCTTTCATGGCCAACTAGCCCTACATATCTGGCTCTACACCCTCACCTAGTCCATTCTTTTGGCTCAATCATTCACTCTTCAACTAAATCCAACTACCTTCCTAAATGTTTTTCATAAGCTACCCTTCATCAGCATTTAATTGCATCTCTGTGCAATTCTTTTTTAACTATATATTTAGCAAGCTTGAGTAAAATAAATGAAAAAAGTTATCCCTATATCTGGAAAAAATACCTAAAACGTGCATCCAGAACCAGTAAAAAAACAGCATAAAGCCGTGGACCAATGCTCAGAATCTCTTCCAGTTAGGAAATAATAAAACTATTACTAGAATTCTAAATTCTCCTTTATTACCAGTGGGAATAAAAAAGAGTTTTTCTTGTCACATGCACCAATAAATAAGTAAAAAAGAAAACAGACCTGTTTTTTTCATATCCAAATTTTCAAACTGATCACTTCACACTTCATCACATCACTTCTTACTTTTTATCCCTTTCCCTCTTACCTTTCTTCCTATCTTCAAGTTATATATATATATACACCTTTCTTCGGTATGAAAATAACTTTCTTCCTTAAAAAATATTTCTTTTAGCAAACTATTGTTAACAAGCTATGACAACCGAAAACTTGCACAGAACAATAGAATATTAATTACAAATAGTTTCTTCGGAATTTATTTAAACCAAAAGAGAAACTTTAGATTGAGCAACTTTAACTTTACTTGAACATCAATCAATCTACATTTAATTAGAAGAATGATTGATGATGTATATCATGGGTGAATGATTACGCTAAAGTCAAAGCTTAATCAAGGAAGTAACTCCAGCAAAATAATATAATACTAATAAAGAGAATCATTGCAGAATATCTATCAATCTAAACCAGAAGAAAGAATAAACGAAAAAAAGAAAAGAAAAGAGATGGTGATTGGTGAGAAAATTTTACCGGAACTGTTTGCTATGCGGCATGGTCTGCTTCTTGGTGTCATAATCATTGAAAAGCAACGAGGAATCAGAAGGCAATTCCAATTTTCTCTTCCTCACAGCAGCCACAACCACTTCTGCAATCTGAGTGAGTGGACTCCCCACAAGTTTCTTGAACCGATACTTCCTCGTACCCGACAAGAACACGAGAAGAGCAACCACAATCGCACCCGCGCAGATTCCATAACCCCATCCTCGTCCTACGTTGTCTTGCACGTACACAAGAACCGTCGTTGCGGCCAGAGACCCTATACTCACGAAGAAGTAGAACCAGTTGAAGAACTTTATCATATGCTTCTTCTCATCTGTATCCGAATCATCGAACTGATCCGAACCGAACCCTGACACACTCGATTTTAAACCACCAGTGCCAAGAGCCGTTACGTAAAGCGCCAGATTCAGCACCATTAACTGTTTCTCATTCGCTCTCACGCAAGGTGGTACGGTGTCTTCCTTGCACTTTGGAGGGTGCAGGCTCGGAACTATGGTTGATATCGTCAATATCGCAACACCCTATACCCACATAACACATCACCATAGAAACTTATAGCATCAGTATATATGGTCGATCAAGCAACCAAAAAATAGATAAAGTTTCTTATATTGTTTTCAATCATAATCAAAGTCTTATGCCGGTTAGTACTCGTGTCATGGCTAAGTTTTATTGATGAAATAAAAGTTGTGACGTTTCTTACAGTGGCTTGAACAGCTGCGAAGATGGCGATGGTGCGGTATCTGGAAAAATGAAAACGAGAACTCCAATAAGAACTCACGAGGCATATACGTTGGAGACGACACAGTAAGAAACATGAATTGAATAAAATAATTGAGATCCGGTATATCTTGGTTTCTTAGTTAAATGAAAGAAAAATAAAGTTGATAATGTTGTAATTGTTAGGACAAAGTGGATTCGGACCTTCCGAGGAACGTATCAGCGAGGAAGCCACCGAGCAGACAGAGCATAAAGGAGGTTCCCAAGAAGTTGGTTACAACGTTGGCAGAGGCAGCATTACCCAAATGCATGGTCCCAGTCAAATACGTGACCAAGTTCACGGCTATGCCCAGTGTTGTCAACCTCTCCATCACCTCTCCTCCTGATATAGTAAAAACATGTTAACATGGGAATCTATTTACTCATTGTTTCTCAAGTGTATATATATAAAAAGATAGGTTTTTGAGACCTAATATCATGGCGGATGCAGTCCAACCACCGGTTTTGGACCTCTCGGCAGGGTGGCCCTTGTAGTCAGAGGCATCTGGGACAGTTTTCCCTTGAGTTGTAGGGAGGGTAGCCATTGTAGGAAGTGAGGTGAAGGCTACAATTAATACAAAAGAGAAAGTTGGCTGTTAATGCACGAGGTTTGGACCTTTATATATACAGCTAGATGAGGGCCACACACGACCAGGGTTTCTAAATCTTTATTATAAAATCAAATTCTAACCCTAGTCTAGCCACCCTTTCGTTTAAATTATGTCCAAAAATTTAATATGTCAATCATGACATAGGACAAAATAACAACATTATAACAATAATTTCCTACCAGTGAACTTGCCAAATTTTCTTTCTCATTCATTCCTTTTGATGTTCAAGAGTAAATTTAAAAATAAGTGTTTCAGTTTTATTCTATCAGCATTTATTTGGAGGCAATATTTTGTTATTCCTTCAATTCATTCCGTTTTTGTCAGAGTGATGGAAAAACTATATTATTTTCTGCATTATTATTTGATTATTTTCATGGGCTAAACTTTCAACTAACGAGTAAATGTTCTTTTTTACTGCTAATAAAAAGTTGATTCATGGTTATGGTTATACATTCATCTTCTTCATGTGGAAATGAAACAAGTTAATCTGACGGAACATTTATAAGTTGAGGAAAACTGCAAAAGCACCATTCTTAATTCAAGATTAATTACGTATGTTATTACGCAATCATCCATGTATAAGGGCCAAGAATGATAATCGTTCCATGCAAATTCGCCAGACACCTTTTTGGGCCAACCACTACAAGACAATATTCTGCAGATTACGCATGTCATAGCAGTTAACATATAAACTAAACTAGCTAATAATTAACTAATTATAAGGCATTATCATAGTGTAAATACATGAATAACCTGCATGAACTTTTGCACAGGTACTTTTTATGATGAAAATGAGGATATATATCAGGTTTTTTTATTAACTTGATTCACATAATTGTGCACGTCAAGAGATACTTCTGATGTATCATTAATTGAATTAAAGATATCTGGAAGTGATTGCTTTATTCCTTTTTTGAAGAAAAAAGCCTCCTAATTCTCCAGTTCTTAGGTTCAATGAACTTCATATTTATAATTCAAAAGAAAATAACATGAATATGGTACTGCGAACTTTGCTTAACCATTGATACGAACTTATTTTGTTTTCATAAAAATCATGATCATTCTGATGAGCATGTGAATGTAATTAATGGTGTTCAAGTACTCCTCAAGACTTGTATGATCAGTTTTCAATATAGAGAAACTTGTTTTCATAGTGTTCAAATGTTGGAGGTTCCGAAATATAATATCTTAAATTATAGGGATGATGATGGGTTCGAAGGCTACGGATAATTTCTAAAATTTGAAGGATCAGAAATGGAAATCTCAGCTAAAACATAGAGGAACATCTAGATTTGAACGTTGATGTTGATATTTTCGATTTTTGGAGTAAAATTCTTTTGCGAATATACGCACGAGTCTACAAGTTTCCAATTTTTGGGTTGTTTAAAAAGACACTCACGCTATCAAAAAGTTGTTTTTTTCTTTCAAGATAAGAAATAAATGAAAAAATGTTTTTTTAGATGGTTTTTAGCTTATGTAAAATAATAATTAATCAAATAAAAATAAATATGATTTTTTGAATTTTTTTTATTTAGATTAACATTTTTTTTTAATTTTTCAATCATTAAACAAGAAGTTAAACTATAAAGTAATAGTTTATAATAAAAAAGACATAAAATTAACCGTGTAAAATATATAAAAGCATTATTTTTATATATTTTTATTAAATAAAATTAATTTTGAATGCAAATATAAATAGTAAAATTCATATATTTTCTTAAATAAATTATAAATAGAACAAGACTTTCGAATAGATTTGCTTAAAAAATGAAATAAAGAAAAATAAACATCTTTAAAAGTGATTCTAAAAATAAAAATAAAATTAAAAGATATGAAAATTTAAAGAAAATAAATAAAAATAATAATTGAAATATATTAAAAAATTATAAGAAAAATAAATGTTGAAATTATATTATTATATATAAAACATAAATATATAAAGAAAATTAACGTAAATAAGTAATTACTCTATCATTGAGTGTATCGATTAAAAGCCTTGGTGTAATTAATATTTGGAAGAAGAGAACATTGTTGAAAATTAACTCACTCATAAAATTTCTGTTATGACTTAAAGCTATTCTTAATAAATTAAACTTCGGAACAGTTAAATTGGTAAAAGAAAAAAAAAAATCAAAGTCATAATTGAAAAAACTGAAAATTGAAGAAAAAAAATATTTTTATTGAATTATAGGCAGATTAATTTGTAAGATTATGTAGTAATAATATGTGATTCCAATGTATTTATGTTAGAATCATGAGTTTATAATATTAACAATATATTAGTAATTGAATATGAATGGTTCATATGCTCCTTCTATTTGACTTCACCTTCGAAATTCGAATGTCAAACTGGACCCCAAATCAAATCTCCAAAATTACATTTACTACCAACTTAATATTCTTTCTTTCTTTCTTTTTCTCACAATTTTATTTTAATTTTCTCTATTAAATAGAGACAATTTTGTAAATAATTTTTATATATATTCTTACATTTTTTTTTTAAGAGACCGTGTGATATTCTAAATATAACACATGAAAAACGTTTAGTACGTAATGAATGCATATATGAATAATGTCGTTTTTCTTATATTTTATTTCTATATTTGACTTCATAAATGTTTATATATATTTTTAATAAAAATACCTCAATCATGCCTCCTCCATCTGTCTCTTTTCTATCTGATAAAAGAGTTATACAAGGTTTAAAGTGTAAACAAAACATTTTCAACGATTTATATGATTATTTAAAATTCTAAAACTATAATGAAATATTGCATATTTATTGAAACAACTTATCTATTATCTCATTTAAAAACAAATGACATGTGCCCAACTATGTTGAAAAAACAACTCTATTCTATGTTCCAAAAAAAAGTCTACTCTCATAAATAATAATATTACTCATACTTTTTGTGTTAAATTTATACATTTATTACGTGGAAGAGAAATCAAACTGAAAATATACCTTAATTATGGATAATGTTGAAAAGAGTAATGCAACTGGGTTTTTCAACTTTTATTTAGTTTTTTAATTATTCTTGTCAAACATAGGTATATATTTTAAAATAAAATACTTGTCAATTATTTCCAGAAAAAGAAAAGATTCACGTCAATTTGATCGTTTCGTGATTATACTTATTCATAGTAATCTCTTTATATAAATTAAAATATTTATTTTCAACGACTTCGTTTCTTGTTATTTGTAGTTAGAGTGTTTTTTTTAAGACTATTTTTTGAATTTTTTTTTAATCTCTTTCAATTTATCCTTTTCAATATTTTAAATTTTAACTTGAATTCCAATATTTTTTAAAAGATATCAATAGTTAAAAATAACATTCTATCACAATATAAATTATTATTATAAATATAAATACATTTAATATCATATCTATATCTATATATCTTGAACTTTGATCTTATTGATATATAAAGTAATTATTCTCGAAAGAATGGTGTTAAAAATAGTGGAATATGGTCTAATTCAAAATACGACACCTCTCTTTTAAGGGCAATTTGAACCATTAAACCTTATTCCAAGTATAGAATATTTTGTTGAGTACCCTAAAGAAAAAGTAGAGTATGACTAAGTGTTCATTGAAAAGTTGAATGAAAAGCAAACTAATATGCTAATTTTCAATGGTGGTTATTGAGGAGAAGATTGATGTGATGCCCACAAAACACTTCATTTTTTAATCATCATCTTCAATAGCTTATTCAGACGCCATGCATAACTTTCACCACTTTCTCTTCACTCTCAACTCAACTTCGAAGTTCTGCTTATGCCATCACACATGCTCCTCATTCTTTTCTTTTTTCAACTCATCTTTTTATTCCACATATATTATAATTTCAGAAAACTTCAACATAATGTGTTAGGAGATATTTAAAAACACTTATGCATCAATAAAGTTTTCTGTATTGATAACAAAAATGTAACCTACATCTTTTACGTGGTATAAGTCAATTTGTTATGAACTCGATCAAGCTTTATTTTATTTTTTTAGTATAAAATATTAATATATAATTTTTTATAGACAATGATTTGAAGTTTTATAATACTTTTGAATATGCTATGAATCTAAACCCGCCACACCGCATCCTCCCCGACACTTGTTCTATTAAAACAACTTTTTATTTTAAAATCAAAAATCGATTCTAAACACTCTCTCTATTATATATGCGTCATTCTTCATAGACCTATTTTCTTACGTAAATAACTATTTTTCTATTTTTCTACTTAACTAAATGATACTTTTATTTTGCAAAATAAAAAATAAAAAAACCAGCAAAACCCTTTTCTGTTCTTCCTCCTCTAAACTATTTAGTTTATACGACAAAAATAGTATAAGCATTTGAGACATGGACACGAGAATCTATTTTAGCCACAAGTTATGAGGAACCATAGGTATGTGGTTGATTTCGAAACTACTAATTGATTGCTTTTATTTATATTTCACAAACAAATTAAACAAAATTTAAAAATATATAAGGTCAATTTAAAATATATTAAATAAAAATAAATTTCATTTCATAAAATTGAGTTACACTTGAAAATTTTATCAGATTATTTAAAATTGTTTAATCCTCTAAAAGAAAATATGTTAAATATCTTTTCTTAATTAAAAACAATATCAATTTAAAGTATATTAGATAAATATAAAATTATGAATAATTTTATGCAAGTGAGTTTGTAATATTAATAAACTCGAGTTTTGGCAAAGAAGAAGAATGACGAAAGCACTTTATTGGACGGCCAGTGGCTCAATCCATCTTGAGTTTAATTTGATTTTAAAATTTTTATTAATTTAACATGTAATGACTGAAGTCAAACTTTAAATTGGGCATATAAATAGATATATGTTTGTGTACCTAAAAACGAATTGGATTAATTAATACAAATGGGGCAGAAAAGTAACATTTCTACGTCAGATTTGTTCCCTTTCAAAAAGACGTTCAAACCTCTCTTCTCTCTGAAAATTATGATTCATTGGTTGGAAGAGATTAATATATGGAGTTTCATTGATGAATGGCTCTTTTAGGAAGCTCTCAAAATCGGCTTTTCGCGTTCTTCAAAAGATCCATTACTTAGACAACGCAACACGTGGATCAATAATACCACTTTAATAACAACTTTCCATCAAATTATTTACACAACTTGATTCCTCGTCTCTTACAAATTACTAATATAATCATAAACAAATATACAAATTAAACAAAAACACATAATGGAAGAGAGAGGAGATCTTAACTTCGTCATATATATGTGAAATCAATAAACAACTTAACCTTATCGTCTTATCTTTTTTTCTACCCATTCATTTGTCTACCCTTTACATATAAATAATCTTAACATTTTCAATTCTTTTATTCCAAAATTATCTAAACCATAAATTTCATTTTTTTTTTCTTTTGATACGATAAACGTGTTTTTAGTTTACTTTTATTAGAATTTTGCTATGTTTTCTAACTAAGGGTGCTATTGTTTCAAGTTTTGCACTAAATACAACGAAAGTATAACCAATCCAATAAGTTATTGAAAACCATAACTAAAATAAATGATAGGTGATATGGACACTTATGTATTGACTAGTAGTGTTCAGGCTTATGAAAGATAAACGTCTATTTTATATAATTAAGTTTTGTAATAAATAATTAGTTTGACTATATAAAGTATATTATAATTGAATTTTATGTGAGCAAATATTGTTGAAAAAATATGATAAAAAAATCATATTATATATAATGTTAATGTATTTACCAAATCTAACATATATTGTTAATGTCAATAGAGTACATTTGACGTCTTAAACAGCTGTTGAAATTTTTTGTTTTGTTCTTTTTCGTAATCATAGATTGTATCAATTTCAGAAAGGAAACTACAAATTTTCATTTGTCATTTTTATCGAAGTCTCGAGCTTGTAATTTCATGTCACTCAAGATAGTGTGAGTTCTCCAATGAGTCCATAAGTAAATTAGTCATTTCTCATTCTCATTATTATTTTGTTGTTGTTTTTTCACTACATTTATTATCACTTGATAAAGTTTCATTCTCCATAAAAGTACTCATTCTGTAAAACTTTTATGATAATACCAAGAGTTGAGTTACTCAGTGATCATACTGATGAAGCACATATACTCACTACGTCAACACATTTTTTTTCTTTCTTTGACGAGTGGCACATTAGGCTATGTGAACTTGTGAAGATTCTGCAGACACGGGATTCCTCTGTGCAGAAAAAAAGTGTTCTTTACAATTAATATTTTAAGTTCATGTGCTTAATCAAAATGAATCTCCACATAGAATTTCCACGCCCACAGAAAATTAGTACTTCTGACATGAAGAAGAGATGTATTCACATTGAATCTCCCACCTGGTCGCTCATTTCTTTCTTTTCTATCGATTAAAAAACAGATATAGCCAAATATATATCAGTAAATTATGGATAACAAAAAAGTTGAGATGAAGGTGTAAGATGAAGGTGTAAGGTATAGGATTGGTATCAATTATTAGTACTAAATGATTATTATGGTGTATATAGTATATAGTATATACTAGTATATCTGGGTGAGATAAAAAATATGTGATGATATTTTGTGATGCGCATGCTGAATGTGTCTGTCTGGCTTACAAGTTCATCACCATGTGTTGGTCACTTGTAATGTGATGTGCTTGAAGACGTGCTTATCGTGGCTTTGAATATGATTAGCTAGTTAATCTAGCTTTGAAATGTATCTTGGATAAATAAATAGTTTATTTCAAAACATTGAAAACGGATAAAGATGGTAGTTGGCATTCTACAAATAAAGAAAAAACATATAAAAAAACAGAAACAGTTTGACCTTAATTATTGTCACATTCTTCCGTAATACAAATTGGTTTGAATTTGGGTTAATTGGCATTTGAGAGCAGTGTAAAGACAGAGATGAAGATGCAGATAAAGGTAGCGTGACATGAGAGAAAACTGCGAGGCCTGAATATGCATGTTGATACCTGGAAACATGTGGCAGAACCCTAATTTAGATTCTCAACATATGTGGGGAAGTCCTCATCTAGGGTGGGGACCTTTTCTCATCTCTCACTTTCACCACAAAAAAATCAACATCCACTCGCTCTCTCCAATTATTTCCACTTTTTCTTTTCATGCATATATTGGAATCCGTTATCTAATATCTTCTAAATATGAATTAAATTAATAATTAAGATTGAATTATATTAAAAATAAAATAAATAATTTTATGAGATTGAATTAAATTAAAAATTTAATTTCTATTATTAAAAAATATATATATTAAATATTCTACATTATCTACATATATAATTAAATTATTGTATATAAATAAAAATAATTTTATTCTAAATTTCAACCAATCAAACTAATAAATTTTACTATTAGTTTTAATATAAAATACATCTAATTTATAAACAAAACTTAAAGGAGAATAAATAAATTAGGTTACTATGTAAAAATAATAATATAACATTTATAAATTGCAAAGTGATTGAAAATTAATATAATTTAAATTACCACTAAAAATTAAATTACTTAAAATAGATTTTACTATAGAATAAAAATATATAACTTTTTAAATGTTACAGGATATTAAAAAAATAAAAAAATTAACCGCCCAAAATAGATTCTACCATCGAAAGTGTCCTTGTGACTTAATATGGACTTAAAAGAGATAAACATGACCTAGGGAATAGTCCCTGCATCGAGGGACTAGCTTAATTTTATTTTATATATATAAAAAAAAAATTAAGAATCTACATTCTTTATACATGCAAAGCAAAGAATAATTTTAAATTGTCCTTCAATATCCCTCTACTAATCTTTATACTTTATTAATGTATGTTTTCTATTTCGAAACATTGAATGATTTATTTTTAGTTTATCCATTATTTTATAAGATAATAGAATAATTTGTACAACAATTAATTAGAAGATAGAACATTACTCAAAGTTTTAACTTTATTATAATCCTTCGACACAACACAAATGTGCAATTAATGGACGTGGCTGTTACGAATTATGAATGTAAGTAATAATTAATTAAGGTTGACCTCATATCTAAGGAAGTATGATCCGTACCTTAATTGCTCTTCTTGGGCCTAATACCTCGTTGTGTGTTCATTTATAAAGTAGTCCAGATCCATAACTTAGTGGCCCGGCCACACACTAACAACAATTGATTTAAACTGGGCCAGCCCATTTTAGTAGCTCCGTTTGGTAGGCCTGTTTTGTAAGAGTTATAAGAAAATTTAATTACAACTATTGGATAAATTTATAGTTTTAAATTACATAATCATTAATTAAAAATGATGAAAAATTTCTTAAGATTTATAATTAAATACAAATTTTGAAATATTTAAATTTCACATAATAACTGTAATTAAATATTAACCTTTTTCATAATAACTAGGCAGTCTAACCCAATAAATACGTTTCCTATAAAATAAAAAAGATAGTTCATATTTCTTCTCTTATACATCTTCATATATGTATAAAAAAAACCTTTAAAAACATGTCAAATTAAGTTAATTGTAACATCAACATCGCACAACTTTTTAATGCATACATTTTTATTTTCTTTCAATCATATTTTCCACAAAAATATTTCATTCTAATAATATTTTAATGATATTTTAATGATATTTTCCACAACTTTTTAATGATATTTCGTATTTTGACTTAATAATATTGAACAATATTATACTAATCAATCTAAACCTTCATCAATTCAATTCAAATTGTAGAAAAATAGCAAACACGCATTTCTCTTTATTACAAGAAACAACAAAAAGAAGATCTTAGTACGTAAAAGACCAAACAATAACTTGGGAAAAAGGAAAAGGATAATAATATATGAACAATGATGAGAATGTAGGTGAGTTCATAGAGAGGGTGGTTGAAGAATGTTCAAATAGCCAACTGATTCTGCACTCGGAGGATTGTGGTGGCTGAGTCCCTAAGCCTGTGTTTCTCTTCTTCAGTCAAATGGACATTGGTGACACCCAACACTCCTCCTCTTCCAAGTTGTGCAGGCAAGCTGAGAAACACTTCGCCACCTTCAATATCATAAAAACCCTTTGCAAGAACTGACACAGGGTGGACCCTCCTTTGGTCTCTAAGAATGCTTCGTGCCAAGTTTGCCACAGAGTATCCTACAGCCCAAGAAGTGTACCCTTTCAGACTTATAACCTCGTAAGCACTCTGTATAACTTCTTTGTGTATCTTCTCCAACATCTCCTTCTCATACGCAATTTCCTGTTTCTCCAAAAAGCTCAGCACTGGAACACCCCCAACACTAATGCTCGACCACAAAGCCACTGAGCTATCACCGTGTTCCCCCACTATATAAGCCTAAACACACAATCACAACATATATATATAAGAAAAAAGAGTAATAAACCTAAAAAAGTAGTTTAGATATAATAAATACTTGAAATTTTGAAAATAATTAACCTGGACATCTTGAGTGTTGACATCAAGATGATCGGCGATGAGGAAACGAAAGCGTGAGGAGTCCAAGTTAGTGCCGGAGCCGATGACACGGTTTGAAGGAAACCCTGAAAGCTTCCATGCCACGTAAGTAAGCACGTCCACGGGATTCGAAACGATAAGGAGAATGGTGTCGGGAGAGTAACGAACCAAAGGGGGTATGATTTTCTGAAAGAGGGTGACATTCCTTTGTAGGAGGTTGAGCCTGGACTCGCCGTTGATTTGGCGGGCACCGGCGGTGACAATGCAGAGGTCGGAGCACGCCGTGACGGAGTAGTCGGTGGAGGCCTGAATTTTGGTGCGGGGGAGGAAGGCCGCGGCATGCTGGAGGTCGAGCATCTCGCCGCGGAGTTTATCAGGAATGGCATCGACGAGGACAAGCTCGTCTGTGAGATCCTGAGTGAGGATGGTTTGGGCTATGGCCATTCCGACGTTGCCCGCTCCAACAATGGAGATTTTGGTGTGGCGCTTTGTGGGGGAGGAAGGTGCAGCGTTCATGATGGACTTAAAGAAGGCTTGAGTTAGGTCTAAGCCTCCTGGACCCAATGCTGAACCGGAACTGCTCTTGTGCATGGCCATTGTTTTGATTATCTAGAAGAAAGATGAACCTGAATGTGAATGAAGAAGATTATAAGATGTTATTATTTGTTGTGGTTGTAAGAGGCAAGCATATAGAATATTTATAGGATGGTGTGAAAGTGATGAGAGCATAAAACTTGGGACTAAAGTAAATGGTTTTGGAGAGTTGGGTTTGGAAAGAAAGATGAACATGCTTTTCAATGGTCAATCCTTAGATTTCTCCATTTATTGTAAATGAGATGTGGGTGGTTGAGATCCAAACCGTTCATTGTAAATGACCACCATACTTTCTTGCTACAGTAGCTTGCCTTCAGATGGGGATCCAGAATGAGAATGAGAATGAGAATGTCTCGTACGGCCTTTTGAAATTTCTACAGTTTCTGGTTTTCCAAGGAAATTAATACGTGAACTTCAAGGTTTGTACTAGAAGGAAAAAAAATAAGAAGAAAAACGAGGCCATTTCAATGACTTTATCAACATGTCTCTACCAGAGCCTACGTCTGTTAACTTTCTAGCCACCCAAAATTGCACCAATTTTTGTGTGTGGTAACATCATAAGTATGAATAATTAACAATATAATAATGAATATATTATTTATATTTTAATTAGAATTCCTTTGTTGACTCTATTCAACTGAATGAATTACACATAAATTTGGGAAAACCTTTTCTAATCAGCGTACCTTTTGTTCAAATACGACTTTTAGAGACTAAAAAGTCATGGTATGAGTGGAGCAAGGAAGGAATAAATTTTAGTAATTTATTGAAAGTTTGAACAGGAGAAGATTGTTACGTGGCCGAAGATTTAGGATGTTTTCTGTGTGCTGTGATGTTCTTTTCCACTTACAGGTAACGTCCACATTTATGCCACTTTGTGTTTTACCAGTTTCATGTTACTTATAATCATGCAAGAAAAAAAGGATTTCATACCAATTTTTCATTAATTCAAATAATATAAACATATAAAATATATACATTTATGAAGAACTTAATTCATATTCGCATATATCTAACTTACCTTATCAGATAATAACTCTAGTAACAACACTTGTTTACGTGAAAAAGATTAATAATAATACTAATTATTATATTAAAACTCAAAATAATAGATGGTTAAAATTAAAAAATTAAAATATTATTTAACCGCTAAATTTCTGAAACACACAATTTTATAAAAGATTAATAACATAATCTTTCCATCACATCCATTCAAATCATAATCATTATTGTTACTATAATAACTAATCACATGAACAACACTAAATAATAATAATGATAATCACGTAACATCATAGTAATTATTATATTGTTATCACATTATCATCACTAAAGATGTATTTCGATGTATTTCGACGAGAGAGAATGTATTTGAAAAAATGAAAAAGAAAAAAAAAATAAAAAAAAATAAAAAAAAAATAAAATTACTTAAATTAAAAGAAAAAAAGTAGAAATAAATAAAAAATAAAATAATATTATTTATTATTAATAATTTTTTTAATTTTTTTAATATTATTAATAATTTTTTTAATTATTTATATTAAAATAAAAGTAAATAATTATTAATAATTTTATTTAATATTTATTATTTTAATATTATATTAATTATTATAATAATATATAAAATATATTAATATTTTAATATACATAATTAATTAATATTTATTTTTTAAATTTTATTTTTTATTATTATAATTTTTTATTATAATATGTTATATTAAAATATATAACTATTTTTAATTTATTATTTATAACATTTTTCTCGTAAATCCTTTCAAATTAAAAAAAAAAAAAACGGTTTAATTTATTTTGAAATTCGTGTTATTTTTTTTGATATTAACAATCTTCGCCTGTAAATAATAATTCCATAGAAACAATCAGAAGGCTAATAGTGCTGTATTTGTTTGGGATATTGGATCTATATTCATTTTTCTAATACTATTTAAGTTTTTTTTTACTTTTTGTGTCTTTGTTAAGAAGATAATAATATTATGATAATGAAAATTTTAAAGACTTATTAATTTTTTTGTAAACACGATGCTTATATGACATATTAAGTTGAAAAGGGGGAGTACTAATAGCAACTTTCTCTGTGGAGTTGGACATTTTTATGTGCAGATGGACTTATTTTGGTGGACCTGTCTTGTAAGCCTAATGTGTTTGGGTCAAGTAAAGTGAAAAGATGTACAACGTTTTACAGATGAAGCAATTGGGACAGCCCAAAAGGGAAACGATGTTACGAGAAGAAAAAGAAATATTGTCATTTTTCGTAAGTTTGAAGCATGAAAGCAACAATTGAAGCCATGCAATGGTCTAGTACAGTGGTCTAGATCAGATTTCTTACTAGAGCACCTACAAATTTTGATTCAGTCATCCTAACACATGGTCATGGTAATACGTGGTCATTGTGTTTTTCATGTGCCATTAACAGATATTTGTGGTGATATATCTTATCTTGTTTGATGTTGGAGAAGCACATGAATGAACTTGTTTCTGTCTAGAGTCTACGTTAGGGTAGAGGCACTGTTGTTGTGGTGTTTGGCAAATGGTCCATCTTTCATTGGGAGTGTCTCCTCTTCAGGATGTAGGATCTCGTGCAAAATCAGTGTATGCTCCGAAAGAAGTGGTCCAACAAGTGGCAAAGACTCCAATCTCTCTTCCACCTAGCTGTTCTTTTGGTCCACCACTCTCGTTTAGGTCTGTTTCAAATTAAATAAATTTCTTTAACAAATATACAAGTGCACCTTAAGAATGGAGACAAGTTAAATTGGACATTCCAACATTGTATGTTATTGAATATCTATGTGCTTTTCAGTTATTCTCTTCTTGGTATTAGTATACACCGAAAGATACAACTTGCTGTGTAGGACTTTGTTCTCATGTTTTTCACTAGTATTTGGGAGGCGTGAAATTTGATGTTTCCTTTAAGATTAAACTTGATAGATATTTTAACATGAGTTAACGGGAATTACTTTCTCCTCCTGGTACAAGTCTCAAATTTGAGACGTGCCTATGCAGATCATTTTCTCTTATCATATGAGCAATAGTTGAGAGCTCAAGGACCATTAATTACTTATGTCTTCTGTAGTTGGTTAATATTCAGATTGCATTTCCAGTCAGATAGCTTGATGCCTTATCTATTGAAGCTTTCATTGTCTGTTTATATTGATTAGGTAGTATGGTTCAGATTGAACTAGCTTCTACAGGAGTTTCCATTTCAAAAATAAGACTTTTCTGAAGAAATTAGTCAATAAAGTTTATGAGAAAGTGGAGATGCACAAAAATTTGAACGGATATAAGAAGTTTGATTTATTTAACTTTTAAGTGTGTTAAAAAATTGTCCAAATTAATTGTACATAAGTTGATTATAGGTAATCAGGATGAAGCTATTGGTTAACTACAGGTTGTTTTTTCTGTGATGGGGGAAGCTAAGGTTGATGCAGTGGACCTAAAAGTACCTATCAAAAGTGAGTTAAAAACTAGAGATGTAATGGAAAGAGTAATGTATAATGTCGGTTTGGCTGAGGCACTGTTATACAACAACATGTGAGATATATTCTTAGCTTTCTGCATTAATTAATTTAGTCCCCTTTATTTTGTTTCATACATTAATTAATATATTCCCTTTATTTTGTTTCCTGCATTAATTAATATATTGGCTTTATAGTATTTGGCCGAGCCAGAATGCAATTAACTAACTTTAGGACAGTAAACTGAAATTGTTGTGTACACATTTTAACTACCAGCATTTATGAGAAATACCAAATATTCTGATACAAGCCTTAAAAGTTGGCAACTATTCCATTCCAATCCATGTCTACCATTCCACAATTTTCACGTGAGTCAAATTATTTTGATGCAAAACTGGGACTTCTGACATTTCACCTAGGCAATGCATGTGCCCTGGTGTCTTTAGCCTGCAAATTTGACTAACGTAAATGTGAAATGCTAAATGACAGAAAGCTGATAACAATAATATAAACGAATCTCACTGTTATTATATTAGTTATATTTATCCATTACTTGTTTTATGCCAAACATCATCGTGAAAATACAGTATGTAGTTTTTTATAACAGCACACTTTCGTCCAATTATACTATGTAGTATTTTTGAAAATAAATAACTCAACATTGTCATACACATCATCTGAAGGGCCAAAACTACATGACATAAACATTCTTGGAAAAATACAGATTGTAAATAACTAAACATGCATGCAGTCAAGGCTTTTCATTGTGAATGGGTGGTTTCCGATGAGGTTGAGCATAGTCCATCTCAACTATGTCCTCTGCGGTGTTACTGGCGTTTGTAAGCACCGTTTCTTCATCGTGATGATGCTGAGCAGGTCCCAGCATTGACCGTGCATGCCTCCTCTCATCCTACACAACAATATGACTCATCGCTATATCATTCACAATCAACTTAGAATATTCTCAAGCAACCAACATCCATCCCTCCCACCATATTAATAATTTGCATCACTCCTTATGTTACGCATGCAAACTAATCACAATGCTGATGAAAACAAACCCTTTGCACACAACAATGATAATCAAGATACGGACAGATACAGACAACACAGAGAAATAAATGTAAGACATGAATTTATCGTAGTTAGATATTTTATCTATATTCATGGACACATCATATCTCAACAAATATTAATCTTTTCAAATAGAATTAAAGTTTTCTGTGCAAACTTAAGAAACTTTTCTCCATTATAAACTTTCTGGACAAATTTAAAAAACTAATTTGGGAAGCAGCTTCTCTTGTCACTAGAAATTGTGCATCAATCCCTGACATTCATATGCATGTTACGTGAAAAGATTTTATTTTGGAATTGTTTGTGTATCATTGGTTTTAAAGAATTTTTTTTTTTTTCAAACCCAATATAAGAGAGTCAATAATTCCATCAAAATCTAAATTATCTAAATTTTACTATATATTTTACCTCTGCTGCAAGAAAGGATGGCGAATCCATTTGAAAAGATGTCCCTGCATACCCATGCCACCACCGTCACTAATTAGTATTATTGTCATAAAGGGTGGATAAGGCTAGAGTATAGTGGGATGATACAATTTATAAAAAAATTACACAGCTACAAGAGAAGTTGATAAAATGGCATACAACCTTGTGCACCATATATATATATATAACTCAATCACACGCATGTTAGATCATTTTCCTGACTGAGAAAATAAAGGCAAACTTCATATCTTTTGTTTTAACCGAAAATGACTCTAATTCCTTAAAGTGATGCAAGAAGGAGTAACCTTCTCAACCATCAACAACAATAAACATTGTAAAGGGATGTGTGTTTGGGAAAGGGGTAGGAGAAAAGATTCTAGAAAATTAAGCACCTGAAGCTGCCTCTATGATCAGTTCCTTCAAAGCGGATGATATACTGCTACAACTTTCACAAGTGTTTAATTCATTATTTGCGACTTTGTGTTGCTGCTGTTGATTTTCTTCTAGCCTGTAATCCTTCACACTACTAGATGCAGTTAATGTGTCCAACAATTTGACCTTGTCTAGTTCCTGTAGATAATCACAAATCTTAGTCTCTATCTATAAACAATTTCAAATGCTTCCCAATATGGTGAACAAAATAACTTTTTGTCCCGTACGGAGAACTAATGCAATGTACTGAGGAAGTGATCTTATATAGCATACAAAAATGGAATTTTGGGTATTAGGAACCCAACCTTATGTGGGGTGTCTTTTTTAGTAAGACTAAGAAACCGGGCAGTGCATGCATGCACAGAAACAGAGAGGAGAAGGATCACAGCAAGAGAAAAAGAAGTCATGCTGAGATGAGTTTGCTGGTTCCAATTTAAGGACAGAGGAAGAGTGAGGTTTGTATGAGTAGACGTATATAGGGTAAGGTTTTCACGAATATGTAATGGTAGAATAGAGGGTGCATTAAATGCAGGTTTTGTATGGGATGGAGAACGTTCTTTAAGAGAACATGCATGTGTTTGGGAGATGAACCTTGAAAACGAAAATGAAGATATCAAGGGTCCACATTTGTCCCCTTACCCCTATTCTTCATTTTTAATCACTAGGGACAGACACCCCATTGGCCATCCCTACCACAAAGAGTTTGATAAGAGTATAACTGAACTATTAGCTATTTGTTAGAGAATTAATATTGTAATAAGAAAATTAAGGGAAGAGGTTAACGAGTAAAGACATTGTATATATTTATATTTATGTTGAAGAACTAGTAAAATGTTTCCAAAGTTGCAATTGCATGAATGCATTAATTACTGGCTTCTTATTGTTTTCTTGGACAAGGCTTTTCCACGAAGGAAGAGATGGTTGATAAATGTTGGATATTAGGCCGGTGAAGTCTGGTGGTTTTCTCATTGCATAAAGGATGCGATCACAAAACTGCCAAAAGACAAAACAAAACGAGGTTGTTTCAATGAAAGCGATATCAAGTAGTGTCTGTAAATTCGGGCTCATGACTACTAGAATGTGACCAAGTAAATTATATTATAAGACTAACTTTTAGACTAGGTTGAAATGTTTTAGATGGTAAATTAATGGGGGTGAAAAAGCAAAACATCAAAATTGCGTTACATAGGTCTAGTTGATTGAAGAGAAAAATGTGTTTTAATATCTATACTTAGTTAAACATCAAAATTTCGTTGCAAGACTCACTTCAATATTTGTGTTCTTTCATGTTAAAAGGAAATTTTGGACTCTTAAGGGCACCTACGATTTAAGAAAAGAATTACTATTTAAAACTTATTCTTATAATTTATGTACTCGTTTATAAAAACAAATACTTTTAATGAAAACAAAATAACACTTTTATAATTGTTTACAATAAAATAAAAGAGAATTGAATTGAAAACATTATCTCTAAGTTGAAGGCTAGCAATAGCATATCCTATTTTTCTCCTAGTTGAAATTTGATTGCATTATTTCAAAGCTAAAGTGGGATGAGAATGGCAACATATGGGACCTACAGGGAGTGGGGAATGGGGACGAGGAGTTTTAGGGACAACGGAGCATGGCTAAACCGTCACCTTCATCTCTCTTCCCAGCAGCCAAGGAGCATGGCACATGGAACGTACACCATCTGCCATCAGCGGCAACGCATTGTCACAATAGTCATTGCTTCCCAAAGGAGCAGATATCTAATTCTAGGTTCTTTGTAACATGACAATCACACATCCTTCAGATTCTTCTGTCTCCAACATGCATGCCTCTTCATGTTTGCAAACATTGACTCTAGTTGCAAATTTAAATTATGTAAAGTAATGTGATCAATGTAAGTAATATATTTCACCAGTAATGCGGTTATTTTAGTTTCCCTTTTTCTTGTGCATACTGAAAGATATTACGAATGAACCCCCCATTCTGCCATATACCGACTCAATTCCCTGCTTCTACCATATTCTCATTAACCATTTATCCATCCAGATAGAAAGAAGGAGAAACAAGACACAATGAGTGGACCCTCTTGAAGATATTTAAATCCAAATCATGTACTACTAATCCATGGTATCAATGTGCAATGAAAATGAAACCAAGATATGCATTACGCAAACCGAGAAAGGAATTGAAAGCCTGAAAGGGAGAGCTTTTATATACAACTGTACAAATCATTGAGAATAAGGTTCTTGACACTAGTACTTTAACGAATTATCGGACAGACCAATAAGACCAAATTTATAAGGGCTATTGAATGGAAATCAAATCCCCAAAGGCGTTCTCGCCACTGTATGTAACATAGAGAAACCCATCCTCGTCCTTCTTCTCATCGTATAAGGCAGACATAGTTGTTCCTGAAGAAATTGAATTATCACGTCAAGCAATAGGATAAGGCTTATTCTACATTAGAAATCTAGAGAATCATATACTAAAAAAGAGGGAAGAAGCATATGATTTGCCTCAATTCACCTGAAGGAGGAAGGACGTTGTCCACAAATACAAAGATTGCCTTTTCTGAACTTAGCTCGATATTTTTGCGGATCACGTAGACAAACTGTCCTACATTCAGGTCACAAGGGACAAGAAGCCTGCGATATGGCCTAATGATCGTGTGACACATTTATGCAACACTTTAAGAATAGTTGAACAAGCATAAGATCCTGCATTAATTCTAATGCAACCAAATGAAATTATGAAACAATTTTAACAAGGTATGCTATACACAGTTATTATTCCACCAATAGTAAAAATGTATTCATTTGTCTAAGCTAAAGTTGAAATTGCATACATCAGAATGGAAATAATTAATAGGGTCTTACTAAACGGTGTCTAAGAGCATCAATGATGATAATATGGTGTTTTCCACATTAGAAGGAAAACATAGGCCACATCTTACTTTTTCTTGTCAATACTTGGGATGTCACTTCTTTCAGCCTTCTCCACAATAACCTTCAAGCATATCCAGAACAATTTAGCACAAAATTTCAGATTTATCAATGACATGCACTTCTGAGAATGATAGTTGATATGTATAAAATGAATCTACCAGGAAAATTTAACATTGACCTATCTCTAAATATGGATATTTATATTACTGTCTATCTAATCAAATTGAACTTAGATGTCTGACTATGCTATTAACATTAGAGTAAAAGAAAATAAGACAATACAGATTCCTTGGAATTATACCATCGTTATTTGGTATAACTAGAACCAAGCAGCAAAGTAATAGGTAGGTACATAGGATGCTTCCTTCACAGTATGCCTTTGATAAAGTTCACAAATGTATAGCTCATCCAATAATCTTTCTTAAGTTTGAATTCATTGTATAATTCAGTGACTCTATAATCAAGCACTTAACCTCCAATATAGAATACTTCCAGATTAGTCACTTACACACAATAGCAGTCCAAATTGTTTTTTTTTTTTCCTGAATAATCTAAAACAAAATAAAATTTTCCATGCAATAGAATTACAAATCCTTCTCATGAGGAACACAACTATGTTTACAGCGATATTATACTCCACCAAGGGAAAGGTAGGAATAGAAAAACCTTGAAACAAATTAAAACAAGGTAAGGGGAAATGACGACACTAACAGGAACAGCACGTACTTGTGGTGACAAGAAAATGCCTCACTAAATTACTTTCATCAAATAGGACAATCTGAACAATGCTAAAATCTGAAAAACAAAGTAGAAGGTATCCAAATGCATTTATCATAGTTAAACAAATTTCTGTTCAAGAAAGATTGTAATGAAGATCAAGGGCAACCTATCCTGTAATGAATTTACACCAAAGTTAAGTGTGAGTCAGTTATTATCCTGATGCGTCCTGACTTGAAGGAGACATTAGATAAAAGAAATACATTTATTTATAGATGATAAACAAGACTTCATCACTATTTATTTACACACACACAAAAAAAAGGTCTATTCAAGTCTAAAAATAAATAAAGAACAGATGAAGAATAACTCTTCTTTTGCCAAAATGTATATTCATCTATCACCGAAAATTGCATCAGTATTTAGACAATAGCAAAGAAAAATATAACCGCAAATTCTCACCGGGATCCTGTCTGGGTATTTCTTCCTAGCCATAGCAGCCTCTTGTTTTCTCGTCTCTGAAAAGAAAATCATTATTAATGTAATAATAAAAGTTCCAAACGATTGGGGTAAAGGAAGAAGCAAAAGGTATATACCAAGATCATGTTCTTGTTTGAAGTAGCTCCCAGCCATTCCTACTGAAAGTAGAATTAAACATAATTCAATTAAAAGAAAAATAAAATACTCATGGTCTCACGAAGGAAAGGTAATTAGCCAATAAAAAATAAAAATCACTCCTATTGACTAAAACTAATAAAGAAATAGAGCGTCATGAAATCTTGAAAAATCCAAACTTGAACAAAGAAGACAGAATACAGAAACATCGGAAAACAATATCTTGCACATAAAGTGAATTGGGCAACGCTAATAAGTTCTAAAAAGATTGTCATTTCCTACCTACTGTGTGTTCTGATGGACTTTAGAGAAATGGAATTCAGACAAGAAATAAAAAAAAAAAAAAATACAAGAATTCAGATAACAGTAGAATATTGGTGAAACTACATAAGAGTAATGAAGAAGCAGAAAAGTTTGGTTGATCAAAGGAAGTAAACCTGGTAAATTGAAGATGAAGAAAAACAACAGAGAAGTGAAGTAGTTGATCACAAGTCCCGTGAATGGATTATGACAAGATAGCAAGTAACGCTGCCTTTAACAACTATTTATATTTCTTTCCAAATAACTAACTTCAAACTTCTAACTATTTAATAAAATAAATTATTTCTATTTAATTACACATTTTTCTAAATAAAAGATAGAGAAATCAGATAAATTACAGTTTATTTTTATTTAATTTTACATTTTTCTTAACTTATCCCTCAATTTTTTTTTAATTTGTTTCATAAATAAAACTTAATATATATATTATTAGTAAATATAAATTGAATTCGAA
Source organism: Macrotyloma uniflorum (assembly GCA_016859785.1). Classification (NCBI taxonomy): domain Eukaryota; kingdom Viridiplantae; phylum Streptophyta; class Magnoliopsida; order Fabales; family Fabaceae; genus Macrotyloma; species Macrotyloma uniflorum. The sequence continues at coordinate 2,301,211 of BDMB01000002.1, forward strand.
AATCTTATTTTATTTTATTTTATAAATATTTTTAGTTGCTTGGGGAAGGGTTTTTAGGGTTGATTGGTTTGTTTGAAAAGAAAAATTGGTTGGGGAATGAGTTATGTTATGACCTCGGAACAGAATAAATATAGAAGTGATACTTTATCAATTTTGTATGGTTTGATAATGGGGATAATCAAAGGCAGTTTATCGTTCGTGATGGGCGATGTTTTGGGAGCATATGTTGCTCAAAACTACAGAGTCCCAGACATTAAGAGTCCCAAACTTTCAGGAAGAATTCAAAAATTTCTTTTCTTTTCTATTTCTATTCAGAACTGCAACACTCAAAAGAATGCTACTATTCCTTTTCAATTATAATTTCAAATAAAATACCAAAGTACTGCTCAGTTTCAATGTTTACCTTATTTTACGCAAATCATTTAACTCATTTTAGCTAGTTTTTGCCAACTTTCATGTTTGGATTAAGGTCTGATTGCTTTGAAATTCATTATTAAAAAATACTTTTCAAACTTAAATCCAAAATATTAAAAAAAAAAAAAAAAGTTACGCAACTTTTAGACATATTCAAAATTGAACCGATTAAAAAAATAATTAAAAATCATAAAAAAAATTTAAATAGTTTTGAATTTTTTTATATATTTTTCTATAAAGGTTTAAATTCTAGATTTCAAAAAATAATTATTATATTTAAATATAAAATTATATTTTTATTATATTATTTATAATAATATATATATATAATAACTATTTTTTATATTATTGTATTTTTTATTATCATCTTAATATATTTTAAAATTATTTTAATTTTTATTTAAAATATGTTTTATTATTATTTTTTATTTATAAACTTTCTATTCATTTTCTATCAATTTTTTAATTTTTCTTTTTTAATATTTCTCTTATGACAGCAACTCATGATCCCGGCCAAAAAAAAAAAGAGCTTTTTATCCAGCTTTTGGAGATCTAACGCCTACAGAGTAATATTATTCTCATGAAAAATAAACAAAATATCCAATATTCTTAATATGCATGCTACTAGTGATCATTGCTGACCTTTCCAGGCAGTCACTGGATGAACCACATAAAACAACAAATTTTCCCTTGACTTAAAAAGAATGCATGTTACCAAAAGCCTGAGTCAGTTCACGGTAATCTGCTCTTAAAGAAACCAGTGACCCACGCTTTCAACTAATGTTTCTATGTCCATATTGTTATCGACCCCCAAAAAAACACCTAACACCTGCTGAATTTAATCTGTTTTGCCCTTCGTCTTCATTTCTTGAATAGCCAGGAACAACAGGAAAACTAAGATCAAACAAATGGTGAAGGATTGAATCTCGAAATACTTAGGTCATCTTAATGAGATACCCCATAATTATGCCAAGTAAACCAGTTAATATGACAATCACCATCCAGACACGCCCACGACTTTTATTGCCTTCCCGTCTCAGCATGTCCTGCAGATAATAAGATCATCAATGTAAGTGTTTCCCTCAGTTCAAAAGCAATATTATATACTAAGTTTGCTTGGTTAACAAACTTTTGCTTATTTGCTTTCATAAAAATAGATCATACCAAGTTTGTCTGTCACCAGATACATGTCTATATAATATAAAAAAATGTATCACATGCACGACTAAACATTGTTTGACTTGTTTCAACTTTGAAACTCGACATAAATAGGTGAGAAATTAGACAGGAAAAATGTGTTCCTAACAGATCTAGCAAAAGCACAAATGCACAAATTGAACAATATAGCTAAAGATGTAAAATATGAAACTAATATGAAACCGCAGATACAAAAATAGCCACTACTTTCTGCACAATGTTCCTTCAACTAAAAAATGCTGATGCTTAAAATCTCTGTTCTTCAGTCTCCCAATACCATGCAATTGGCACCCAAATGATACAGAAAATTAAGAAAAAGGAAAAGATTCATTCAACAACCTAAAAACGCATTTTTAGGAAGAAAAAGAAGAGCATGGGCCCTATATTCAAGTGAAGACCCCTGCTAAATTAAGTTAACTTGACAAAAACCATTAGATACTTCCAAGTTCCACATCTAATCCCAGATCATGTGTTTCTACTACTTTGTTCAAATCAGGTTTTCAAATAAATAGTCAGATAGGAGACAAGTCAGATACTTAGGTGACAAATTATAAACTGCCACAATTATATAAACTGCATTTTGGTAAGCAAAAACCAAAGGATACGGGGAGAAAATAAAACCAAAACCAGAACCATCCCATCCAATTAGATTATACGACAGTTCATTTTATCATGTTAAGAAACGGAAAGAATATCAGCACATCCACCAGGCTCAGTTGTGAACCAGTGACCAATCCTTCAACAAATTTTGAACAGGTCTCTTCCTATAATTTCTGGTGCTTTCGTTTCAGTTTTAGAACTGTACTACCTACTTAAAGGGTAATAATACTCTTGGTAGCTCCACTCTCCAGTCAGGAAAAAGAGGAGAAATATGTCAGTCAGATGGGAAGATAAAAGACATCTATCAGTATATATTATGTAGATCCTCACCAGTTCCTGACGAAGCTTGTTATTTTGTTGAATTGCATTATTCTTTTCTTCTGTCAGCCTTGAGATAAGAGCTTTTGCCTGCAAAAAAGCGACCATAATCAAAATAAAGCTGCTACACATAAAAAACTGAAGTTAAGGCTTTTAAAATCATTACAGTCTGGAACCCAAAAAAAAAAAAGAATTGTTTCTGTCCTGTTAATTCATGATTGATAGGTCATCATGACATGCTGGTACTGGAAAATATAATTCTTTTCTATTTCTACTCTACTAACTTATTTTCATCTATCCTATTTCTCTCCTCTCAACCAAACAAAGCATTAGACCTTAAGGAAATTTTGGTTAAAACAGTTTAAAGTATTAGGAGGCGTTTGTTTCAAGTTACGGTTATATAATCCTGGAAATGTAATTCATGGGATATAATTGGGAAATTATTGCCAGCATGTGTTCAAAATACCGTTTGGTTAACTTTTCATATTCCAGGGAATACATTTTCATTTCTAAATAAATTAAAATAAAAAATAAAAAAATGTAAAACTATAATGGAGGATAGAAAATAACTTCTCTGATTTTCATGGGAATATAACTTGCCCACCCCCTTAGCGTGGGAATAAAAGTTGTACAGATGAGGGGATCTAATTTTCTCGAGAATAAAACATACCAAGGAATAGCTTTTATAACTTTCTAACAAACATGGGAATAAACATTCCCATTTTCATATTTCCAGGAATGAAAAAAGATTCCGTGAAACAATCGTCCACTTAGTTTGAAGCAGAAACAAACTGCCAAAGTTGCACACATCTAAAGCAATATGAAGTGACTCTGAAATCACACCAAGGACCTCACTACCCAAGAAAGATATTTCTCAAGCCCCGGTTTATACAAATAATCTGCACTAATACAGATACTTAACTGATCATATGTATTAGATGCCATTCTTTAACAATATATGAGCGATTTGGAGGATTCTACAACAAAAGTAGACAATGCCTTCCAAAGGAGGGGGGAATGTGAAAGAAATATGATAAATGGAAATAGAAAAAGTGAATGCAAAGATGTGAGAAATAAAGTGCAAATTAGAAGTGTTTTGTTAAAGAGAAATAGAAAAAAGATAAGTAGGTGAATGAAAATAGGTAGTGGGTCCCACCATTTTATTCTACTCCCACCAAACAACACACATTACTTCCACCATTACTATTTCCATCCTCTCCCTTCTATTTCTTAGCAGCCAAACAAGGGATTAAAAACGACAGCAAGAATTCTCCCCCTTTAAAATCATCATTATCTTCGATGATTACTCTTGCTAAAAACTACTAATGTTCAAACACCAATAACCAACACTTGAGCACAAAGCTGGGAAATTTTCTTCCAATCGATATTAGAAAGAGCATAAGATTTTGTCTGAAGTATTCAATTGCGTATATGCACACCGGTTTAACTCATAATTAATGACAGTCCAGAAATCCAAAGTTGCTAAATAATGCAAAATTAAACAACTGACACATGTTCAGAAAAGAAAGTTCAGTTCTCATTCATTGTATTCTTTAGTGACGGCAAAAAAATGCAGATTGAAAAAGTGACACATGTTCAAACAAGAAAGTTCAGTTCTCATTGTATTCTTTCCTAGTAAATATCTATACTCAGTCAAGAACTACTAATGACAGTTAATTAACACAGCCACTATCTACAAATCGAAACGCGTGTTCACTAACAGCATATACACTCCCAAAAAGATCACTTTGCTTTACCTCTGCAGATTTTTCTGGACCATCCTGTCGTTCAGCAAATGCTCTTGTTACCTACCATGCCCAAAGAGAAAGGCATTCCAGTTAATATCATTAAATCTTCTATTGAGAAATAAAAAGATTCACCCAAACCAGGAACAAGTGAAGAACTCACTGCCGCGGAATCAGCACCACTGACATTTCCATTGTCGGAAACAGAACCTCTAGGTGATGATCCTTCCTCAGAACCTTCCGGGACTGGAGACGGAGGTTGAGGCGGAGAGACATACAACACTCTCAATTTGCACTCCTCAACCACATGCCCCGCTTCCTTGTTGAACTGCAAAAATCACAATGGCAGGGTCTCGTCATTTCACCCAATGTAAAAGAATAAACAGTTAAAAAAGAATCAAAGGAAATTGCAACGGGTAGCAAGAGAATAACGTATCATCATACCATTTCTGCAGTGATATCCTTTGCGGCGGTTCCATCTTCAACTTTTACGCTTTGAAGAAGAAATTTATCCTTGCATTGCATATCAGACGGAGCTTCCTTTTGCGCTTGCATGGTAACTGCAAAAAGAAAATAAAGAAACATGACAAAAACATCTATCAACAATAATAAAATAAACAAATGAAATTAGATATTGGGAGTATTATATTCGCATAGGTACCAACAACATCGCATGTAGATCGCGGCAAGACAATTCCAGTGTTTGGACGAACACAGTACTTCTTCGGATTGGTCGTTTTCACCTGCCAGAGGGGGGAAATCAGAATACAAAATTATCACACAAGCCACCGGAGAGGCTGGGGAGAAAAGTTATCCCAAAATCATAATCAAGAGAGAGAAAGTTGAATCGAAAGGTTGGTTACCTTGAAAGCTACATAGCTATCCGTCTTATTTGACAATTGAAGAGAACAAGAGATCTGCTTCTTGAGCTCAACTGAAAAAAAAAGGGAATGAAAATGAAACCCTAAGAGAAGAGAAAGAGGGAAAAAGAGAGAGAGAGAGAGAGAGAAAGAGAGAGAACGAAAGAGAACGCACAGATGAACTTAAGTTCGAGAGGTTCGATGCTGAGAAGGTCGCCGGTGCTCATCTCGGGATGGATTGAGGAGAGTGAATGGATTGGATGGATCTGGTGCGTAGAGAATGTGAGTCGGAGAGATCGAGAAGAAAAGGAAAGAAAAAGAAAGAAAATTGAAACGCAAATGCGAATTCAATTGCAATTACAATTACAATTTCAACAGACACAAGAGGGATTCGCATTCAACTTCCTTTTCTTTTCTATTTTCTCTGTGGTGGAGAACGTGGCCATTTTAATGCGCCTCCCAACTAATTAATAATTTAATATAATACCTTCATAATTACAATGTCTGAACCTTAATAATAGACTATACTAATCAAAATAATTTATTTAATTAAAAAATATTTTTTTATATATAAAAATATTACAAATACACCAAATTTTATTTTCTTTTTAATAACTTGACTTTTCAAAAAAAAAAAAAAAATACCGTGTTTATTAATAAAAACATACATATCTACAATATTCAATAACAATAAATAAATAATAATATTTATAAAAAAATTATAAAATACTTTATAAGAAGTATCTTCAATTTATTCTAAAAATATGTATATTAAGGATATGTAATAATTTATTTAAAGGTAACGATAATATTTTGTTTTCTGGACATTATTTTTATAACTGTCTTTTACAATCGATAACAATTAGTTATTTAATTTTAATGTGCTTCCAGCTAATAATAATGAGAATACATTTATTGTCTGAACATTGTTTTTAATACCTGCATTTTAAAATTTAATAATGAGAATTTTGACGATGAAAATATTTATATTAAATAATAATGTTGACATATACTCAATGAAAATATACATCTAAATTTTTTTTTTATTGGTTTATTTTTAGATACTTTAAATTTAGAGACTTTTGGAGAAAATAACTTTTTATAAATTTATTTTAAAAATATTATTTTCAAAAACTATTACAATAAAATTATAACCATTTTAGATGTCCAAAATACTTAAAAAGACAAAACTTGTGCATATTTCTCTGATTTAATTACACTATTTTTTTCATTAAGAAATAATAGTAAATTAAATATATATTTTTAAATTGATTGTCTTTAAAATAATAATTTTTTTTATGTTTCTTTAACTCTAGTATTTTTTATATTGTTCTTATATCTTTTGATATATATATATATATATATATATATATATATATATATTCCTAATCATCAAATAAACAACTAGAAACCATTGAGTTTAAATTTATCCAACTTATATACATTAAATAATGGTTCTATTAATGAATTTTTAGATTATTGATAAAAAATAAAAATATTTTTTTAAGTATAAATTACTCTGTAAATGCCTTAAAAAATTTTAATGTGTATTATTACTATTTTTTATTTTAAATTTATTAATCAGTATCTAGACACTTATTAGAATTTGTAAAATATATAAATACAATTTTTACATAGTTTTCTTTTAAATTTCTTAACTAGTAGCACTTTTTAATATTTTACAATTATATTAAAGATTTTTTTTCATGATAAACTGGTAACTCGTATAGGATAGTAACAAGAGATTTAAATAATTTCTTAGGAATTAATTTTATTTTAATAATTTTTTTATTATACCCATTGTTACTTTAATGGATAATAAAAATGTGGACCCATAAAATAGTATTTCTGTTTTCACTAGTATTTAATAATAATAAAAATTTTCAAAAAATATCATAGATAACATTAGTGTTGTTTTCTTATCATATTTAAAATTTACCATTTCACTTTAATAAAAGTTTAAATTTAATTAGAGAACTACAATAACAATACTTAAAATAAATAATAGATTATGTAAGTTTTGTTCTTAATAATATTTATTCACTAAAACTCTATCATTTGTCTACTTATTCAATAGGTCACTGTTGTCTTTACCTACTTATTCAATGTGTTATTATTGACTTTTACTTTAGTGAGAAAAAAAACATAAATAATATTTTTTTTTCAATTATAATTTTTTATTATTGATTCAATTTTGATATATATATATATATATATATATATATATATATTAATTAGTGATTCTGTGGTTATATGAGATGAAAAAAAAAAGTATATTGGGACTGAATAAAGAGTCTAAGGTTTATAAAGAAAACTATTAGTAGTAGATGTAATATTTGATGAGATAGAAAAATGAAAGTGGAATAATGGAGAAGAAAAAAAAATCTAGTGGAATGTAAAGATAATAATGAAAGTTCAAAAAGGGAAAATATAGAAATTTAAACTACACAAGACATTAATAATGAAGGTATAGAAACATAATGGAAAGATTAGAATTCTCAAACTGTAGATTCATAAAATCTCAATGAAGGAAAGAGTAAAAAAATAGTAAAAGATTATATCACAAGTGATGAGGTGCACAACTTGACTATATTCAATATTATAGAAGATCGAAATCAGTGTAATATGATGAGAAACCAGTGCAATAAAATCTTTGAAAGAAATGTATAGATGTTGAGACTGAAGTAATTAAGAGAAATAACATTAGGATTTGATTGATCTTACTAGCTTCCTATCTGTTAACTTGATAGCTAGCAAATTTTGCATAAATTCAAAGAAAAAAAGGCAAAATTTGGTAGCTGCTTTGGCAAATGTTGAGGAAGTTTTTTGTACTTTGTTCCTCAGTTGTATCCAAAACATGGAACCAATGAATCTATCATTGTTGATTGTTTGTCACCCCAAACCTAGCAATAACCCACAATGGATCACTGATCATGAACTACCACAACATAAACCCTTAACATAACCTTTTAAGAATGCTAGAAATGGTGCCAGCCAGAAACACAACACAACACCAAGAAGCAAAGTCCAACGCAGGAAAATTATTGCAGGCAATGCAAGGTAGCATTCCCACGTTCTCCTGTACCTGTTTCATTACCCACTCCTACAACATTTTCGTTTAAGTTCTTTTATAATTCTTTTGTGTACATATTTTAAATCAAATTTTTGAGTAATATATTAAATCAAATTTTAAATATTAATATAAAAAATACAATATAAATAATAATTATAAAAATATTTGAGTACATCATAATATTATCAATCGTGTGTCCGCAAGAAATATATTCCTGCGTAAAATTATTTTATTTCTTCTTTCCGTGTGACAAGTATTGGTAGAATTTTGTGCCACCACATGTTAGGATATTAATATAGAAGAGTCTGGTGAACTTCAATTAATCTAATAACACAATGGGAACTGGGGAAAAAAATCAATTCACTCACTGCAACAGTTTTTTCAACAGTGTTACATTAGCCACTTTTATACTTTTGGCTGTTCTGAATGCTGTGCCTGTTCTTTCAATGCCTGAAAGAGAAAAGTAAAGGTAAAAAGCACAGGGTCATTTCACTGTGCTAGAAGAAACGTTGTCCATCAAAGTTTTTTTATCTCACCATCTTTGTTTCTTGAAGTTCATCTTCCAGAGTCTTGATTTTCTGTGATATTTACGAGTATAATAAAAGATTCTTAAGCATTTTGGATTGTCTTGGTTTAACTTTAACATGGAATCATTAATTATATGAAAACTCACATTCTGTATGTGTCCGAGACTAGCTTCAAGGCAGTCAATTTTTTGCATTGCTAACCTACAAGTACATGCAGAGTCTGACCCCGAACATGCTGTCTCCTCTGGCAGACTCATAGTATTATCGTCATCTTTGGTTTGCATGTCAACCTGCATAATTCATTATCTTAAGAAACAGTGTTCATATCTTTGGGAGAACAATAGTACCTCACCTTTTTGGACATCGAGGAATCTTCTGTAGCCACCTCAACATCTTCGCATTTACCATCAATCTCTTCTCTCAAGTTAACAAGCTGCATATGTATAGCCAATGAGATAGACATGCCCCTCTCAATTATTTCTAGATCACAAATTCACAATTAAAAATCTAGAGAGAAGTAATCTCATTCACAACACTGTCAAACCTGAATCATTTCCAAGACGTCTGGATTTTTCCAAGGGCCTCGATCACTCATCAGACAACCTCCATAATCGGAACATGTGCAATTACCACCCAGAAAAGTTGGCAAATTACTGCAAAATCAGACAAGTCACATCTAGGAACTTCATTAAGCAGAATCTCAAACACATTTACTTTTTAATAGCAAGTAATTTCTCAGCAAGATACAAGTTGCTACCTGTGAAGCATATTTATGTATGCAGATTGAGTATAAGTTGTGGATTGAGATATAATCATTCGTCCACCAAAAAAAAACAATTTAGGTAAATTTAACAATTTTTTTTGTCTCCCTTTCAAATTTCCCTTGTTTATTTAATCAGGCTCATTCATTCTTACTTGTGATATGCGAATTTGTTAATTTCTTTTATTATAAATGTCTTCTTAACAATCAACAGATACTTTATATTTTTAATTTACATCATTTTAAAATTATATTAGCATATCTGTGCTTTAATTTTTAAAATTTATCATGTTTTGTATGACATACCCAGTATTCATATAGTCATATTCATGCAGAAGTCATGTTACCTCGGGTCGATAGCCTCAAGCAGAACACTGAGATAATTAGAGCCCGAGACCTGAAACAGCAATCTTGTATGTTCAACATGGATACAGGCCGGAAAGTAATACAACAATAATATGTGCAAATTCATGGTATCTGATAATGAAATAATATATAGTTTCAATTATTCATACCTGAATTTTTGCTACTGTGCGTACATCTAGGAATGTCTTTACTGCTTTCCACAGCATCCTAAACCCAGATCCGGCATTAATAATAAAGAGCTTATTTAGAGTCTGCAAGATTAAAAAATATAAATACTAATTAACTGCGCACTGATCCTATAAACACAACATTTAAGCATATCTTCTTCTCCATCTTGCATGATTCAAGAATCTTAACAATGTGTTTTTGAGTACAAATTCTGGCATCACTTCTTCATATGAAGTGTAGTCAATATTCAAGTATTCAACCTTGCAACCAAAAGGAATATCAATATCTCAAGATAATTAGCTGCAGGAGTACACGTAGCTGAGGTTTGCAACTCTATTTTGTTTATTCTCTCTCTCTCCCTCATTCCCCTACTTCATATAAAGTTGTACGTAAGTGATAAATTACACCATGCATAGATTATAAATTATTTTATGTTATGTTGAATCACTGTTATCACAACCATATCCAAATCATCAGCATATGAGCTACAATCTAGAAAAATACCTCAGGATAGTAACAGCTGTCGATCTTCTGAATTTCCATAAAGAGGTACCTTGCAGGCTTTGAGAAATTAGACATTCCCTGGAATACAACCAAATATTTCTATCAGCATTTAGATAACTTTTAATGTAGATATGTAACACTAGAAAAGTGAACCCAAAATAGATCATAACAAGGTTTCATTTTGGATAGTTTTTGAAAAAGCTATTTTCCTCTGTAACTTAGCAAGTCCCCCCTCCCAATCTAAAGATTTGAGATTCAGTAGAATAGGAAAATGGCTTGCAAGTTGAGAAAGGAAAATATATGTGCTTACTACTCCATTGACATCCAAGATACTTGTAGTAGATGCTATGTGCCTTTTAGCTGCTAGAGAACATGCTGGGTATCTTAGTTTGAGAGTTTTCTCTTGCTCTGATACGTGATGTTTGATAAACCTTTCAAATGTGGTAACTTGCCCCAGTTTGTTAAGGTCTACCATCCCAATTCTCTCAACATACAGGGGCCTTCCGTATCTATCAACTCCGTGGTATCCATGAGGATAGCATTTCTTCACTTCACTGTACTCCGTGAAATTGAATTCCTGATTATGTGCCAACATGTGAACCCCGTATAAATCATATTCAACACATTATTCAGCTGAATGGTAACTATACTAGCTATCATGAATGCACGAAGTTAAAGAACATAATGATTTTAAACAAAGATCACATAAAGAGGTGAAGAACTTCTAAATTCATTCTTGAGAATTGGATAAAATTTTCAATTACCTGTAGGATTAAAAATTATGCAGAAAAAAGGGAATGTAGGATTCATATTGCTAAAGTGGTTGCATTTTGACGATAAAATCATGCTAAATTTTCCTATTTTAAAGTCAACAAACGGGGAATCTAAACTACCCTTCAAATATGATTGATAGACTTTAGAAGAGCTTTAAAATATATATGACTGTGACTGATCAGCATAAATTTAACATGGATATAATATGACTATCAGCATACATGATTCACATTTTAATAGATTTGAGTGGTTAACCTATTACATTAACTTCATTTTTACATAGTTTAGCCCATGAGTAAATGGATTGGTACTACAAATTGAATAAAGAAACAAATATAAAAAGATTGAATGTGTCTTAAAAATTTTAAAAATTACTAAAAAAACTTGGAAATTATAATATATATATATATATATATATATATATATGAACTGTGTCTAACATAGAACATCTCTAATAAAAATAATTTACATAAATTGCTTATCATATTGAAAAATGTAAAATATGAACCTATTTAATACATCATCATTAAGTAATTTACATCTAATTTTACTTTAATAATTTTTTTTTATAAATGTTCTAAATAATTTATTATTTTATATTTTTAAAATTTAAATTTAATTAATATTGAGAATATTATTTATTGATATATTGAATTTTATTTTTAATAAAACAACTTTCAATATTTTTTAAACAACTTATATCAATTAATATTTCTCCAATTTTAAGTTGTTCCAAATAATTTATCTAAACCATTAGAGATATTCATCTTAAAATTTAAAAGAGAAATTCATCTTATTACTCACATCAAATAAATTATAAAAAAAATCAATATCTTTGACTTTTTTAATAGAAAAATATAAATACTTAAATTTTAAAAAATAGATTGATATAAACTAATCAAACGCTAAGTAGTAATTGTCCAAATATTTAGTTAAACCTTAAAAATAATAGTTAACATTTAAAGCTGTGGATTGCCCAATTAACTTGCAAAACCCAACCTACATATATATAACCTTGTTTACCTTTGGCAGCAGGTCTACTCGAAATTCCTTGCGCCAATTGAGATAATTTTGAAACATTTCTTTGGATTTTGACATGTCGAAATCCCTCATGCGCAGAAACCTTCATCAATGAAAACCAATGCAATTACAAAACTAACTTTGTCGTAGAACAGCAATTAAGATATATATATCATACCTCAGAAGAGTGTGATAATCATCGTGCTTAGGTGGCAAGAGACCTTCTTGTAAAAGCATTTCGCGAAAAGATTCGACATTTTGTTTATCCTTAGGATCACGAGCTCCTTCTAGAATCATTACAAGGCTTTTACTCTTCCTAAATTTCATGAACGGATAAGACAAGAGAGACTTGATAGGGGAGGAATTAGACTTTTTCCCTGAAACTGATGAATGCAGATCCCAATGCGTTTCAATCGGGGGATGAAAACTTTTCTTCTTCTTACCACTGCTACTTCCACATTCAAACTTCAATCCCTCAAAACCAGAACACATTTCACCTTCTCCATCGCCTCTTGCTATAACCACGTCCCTGTCTTCCGACTCTACCTTCGGACTTCTCATTTGCAACCACAATGATACTGAAAATGTGCATTCATATACAAATCTATTCAAATATCTGATAGCTTGCATTGCATGCCTTCAAATTGAACTGTTAGCATGGAACAAAAATCGGAACTAAAGAATCAAAATCCATGTTTAAAATCTTATACCTCTCACGATTGAAAACTATAATTCATGGCCATATTTTTTAACAGCAGAAATTTTACAACTACTCGAGGGTGACCTATGAAGATCAAAATGAATCATTATTTTATACGAACCGTGTGTCGGGATGCACGAGTGAAAAGGCGAGTGGAACAAAGGTTAAATTCTATATGCAAATGGAATCAGATGGGAAAAAAAAAATGTAACTAACGGAACAGAAGGAAGGAATTGTGAAACAGTAGAAAGAGGTTCATGTATTGCAACTAACATTAAAAAAAAACAACACAAAAAGACTACTTACGAGAAGGAATTGAGGTAGAATGAAGAATGAAGAGGTTGAGGAAGAAGAAGAAGAGGAAGAGATTGTATGTGAAACGAAAAGAGTGATAATTGACGTAGGAAGGATCGAATTGGAATGATGTGTGTTCCAAGGAACCACGAAAACAATCAAACCAAGTTCGGTATCTCATTGTTTGAACTACATCGGAGTACACTGTAACCTTTACGTGACTAATAATAATAATATTTGATTCTTTAATAGAAATTAGTTTTAATCAAATGAAGAAATATTCTGTACTAATTTCATAATGACAAATATTTATAAATTAACATTTGATAAATTTATAACTTTTTTTATGTGACATTAATCCAATAATATTTGACATTGTAACTACAATTGTTGGTGAATTTCTTTTTGAGAAGAAATTTCTTTAGTTTCTTGGTACTACTTTATCTCTCAGTTTTGAAACAATGGATTGTAATTTCTTATTGAACATTTATCATTTAAACTGAAATCACAGACTTAAAACTTTCAATAATCTAAAATATAATCTTTTCTAATCAAAATTGTGCAAATTTATTGATCCTGTCGTTATTAATTTTCGGGGATTTCACTGATGGTGTGATTTAAAATTTGTTCTTTCTTTTTTTTCTAGATCGTGAATGCTAACACGGCCTATCATAGAGGGTAGCGGGCCTGTTTAACCTCTCTAATTGGGCTTTCCAAACACATGGCCTAATAAACAGCTTTGCCATCTTTGGACTCGTAGCCCAATGAGAAAGCATCACGTAGTAATTCATTACAAAATGTTTTAGAACCATCTTATATGTTAATTTTATTAATATTTTTTCATTGAGTGAGATAATTACTTCTAAAAAATTAAAATTTGTAAAATATTTACCAAATATATTTTAACTCAAAATATGTTTAAATTAAAAAGTAAAACGAATAATGAGTTTTAATTTTTTGTGTGATTTAAAATGTTCTTAAACTAAAACTCATTGAGCAGAAATCAACTTAATTTTCCAAGTGCAAACATTTTTCTCTAATTTTTATTGATAAGAGAAGTGTTAACGATGGTTTTTTTTAAAACATTTTTATTATTGATTAAAATTTATTAAAAATTACAAATTCCAATCAATCTTCGTACTAAATCGACACTGAGATTTGTTAAACTAAAACTAGGACAAAATACCGTAATTTATAATAAATTTTAAGGATAAATACGATAATTGATACTTAAAATTATTTCTATAAATATTAATTTTTTTAAAGTTAATCCTTTTATTAATACTTGCAAAGTTCCATGTCTTCATCCTTATGCAAAAAGACATAGTTATAAGATAATGAAATTATGCAAATACATCACTTTCTGGTACACATAGTTTCCCACCAAAACATTTAGCAAAATAAATTAAATACATTAAATGCTAACATGTTGTTTTAATAAAATCTGTAATATATAGAACACAATTTCAAACAAAAAAATTTAATTATACAAAAAAATTCATAAAAATAAAAGAATATAAACCTGTAAGCTATTGTACTTCATTTTTTAGTTTTTACACTTTGGAAAGTGGAGCCCGAACCCGAACCCGAACCCGAACCCGTTACCTTATTTTTCATTTATAAAATACCAGACCCGACCCACTGGCGAGAAGCAGTTATCGAGTGATAAACAGAGCACAGTAAACACTAACTTTTGTCACGGTTGAGGGTATTCCAAAGCGACGCGCATTGCCTCTTAGCGAAACCCACACGCTGCTTTTCCAAGTCATACACCACCTCAAACCCTTGCTGCTGATAGTTCCCAAGTGTGGCCCCGGGTCCACCGCTCAACTCAGTGTCATCACCACCGTTCATCAACATCAAGCACCCCACCTTCCTCCTAACCCCATCACCACCGTCTAAAAACTCGTAAAAATAATTCCCCCTAGGCAGCACCACATTCGAATCGTTCCCCACAAAGTGCCACGTCACCGTAGGCACCTCCACCAACCCTTCCAAATAATAACACGGCCCAAGGCCCGTTTCTTCTTCCACCTTACTCGCGCGCTTCTGAACTCGCCCGACTCGCTGGTCGAACTCACTCACCACCGAGTTATACAAACTCGCCGGCAACATCGTGAACGTGGTTCCACTGTCAACAACCACGCCGCCGTCCCCTCTGCGGTTCACCCTCTGCAGCATCTCCGGCGCCGGAATAGTCCTCTTCCCGACGGATATTCCAGCGAGTCCGACACAGTAGAAATAAGGATGCTTCGGGTTACGAAGCATGGAGGTGTAAACAAACTCACTACCCTCGCCGGAATCGTCGTAGCGGCCGAGAATTAGCGGACTCGGTTTACGAACTCGTTGTTTATCGAAAGAGTGAGAAACGAGACAGTAAGAAAAACGATTACCGAGGTTTGGAGAGAGGGTGGCAAGTTGAGCAGGGAGGGACAACAATCCCCGACCGAAACCTGCGACGCCGGTGGGCTCGGCGAGGGCGGTGTGGGCGCAACCAAAGGTGAAGTTTTTAAGGAAAAGAGAGGACATAGAGAGAGAATCCCGGTAGAGTCGCGCGATGAAGCTTCCGTCGCCGTAAGCGTAGTAGAA
This sequence comes from Macrotyloma uniflorum, assembly GCA_016859785.1. Taxonomy (NCBI): domain Eukaryota; kingdom Viridiplantae; phylum Streptophyta; class Magnoliopsida; order Fabales; family Fabaceae; genus Macrotyloma; species Macrotyloma uniflorum. Next base: position 2,317,120 of record BDMB01000002.1, read on the forward strand.
AGGTGGACACGTGGCAGAAGAGCAGTCAAAGGTTTCGATGTTTTCCAAAGGACAACGTGCGATTGCGCAGAGGTCGTGGGAGGACATAGAGGAGTGTGCAGTGGAACATGCAGGGGATTGGCACGAGACGTGGTGGGAGCGCGTGATGTTGAGGGGTCTTGTGGCGTTGAATTTGCCTTCGCAGAGAATGCATTCGAAGGGAGAGCATGGGAACCAGACGAGGTCGCTTCCAGTGTCCATGTAAAGGGTTATGGATTGAGAAGGGTGTGAACCTAAGTTGAAGGAGAGGGTGTAATCGCTTCCTGATGAAAGTGGAAGAGAGATTGAGTTTTGGGTTTGACGTTGGCGGTGGAAGCGTGAGGCTGAGCGAGTGGAGGTGGATTTCAGAAGGTGATGGGTACTGTTGAATTGGGTTTTCGAAATAGAGTGTGTTAAGGGTAAGAGAATCATTTGGTGTGCGTTTGAAATGCAGAGCATGAAACAGAGGAGAAACAGGGGAGGAGCCATGGTTTAAGTTAGAGAGAGGTTTTGAAAATGGAAGAAAGAAAGAAAGATTATAAAGGAGGTATTATGGTACTTAGTATGTTGTTGGTGGTGGGCATATACGAGGAAGGTGTATTTGTCTTTGGTTAATTAATGGTGTGTGTAGTCTATTGATGATTGATTACTGAATATTGAAGTAAAGAAGAGACTTTAATCATTTGGAAATTCTAGTTTGGAATTGGAGACTTGAATGAAGTTGGTTTTGGAACAATAATTGGGATTTGGTAGCTTAAGGAAGGAAAGTATGAGAACCTTGTTTGTCATTACTCACTCACTTCTGCGGCTTTTCCTGCTTTACCTTTCTCTGTTAATGGGCTGGCCATGGCTGGGTATAGACACCACCTAAGGAAACCTCCATTTCACATTACACTATTTTTTGTTTTTCTTTCTGAAAATGATTCTCATAAAATTATCATTTTTACTGAATAAAACATCTCTTTCAGTCAAATTCCATTGCCTCTCTTTGTGTCTTCATTTGTTTCTTCTAACTTTATTTTAGGTGTTAAGTAGTATCAAGTTGGAATCAATCTTTTTCCAACATATTAATGGGATTGGACCCTTTCCCAATAATACTCTTATCTAATCCTCCTCATCCTTAAGCTTAACTAGGAAATCTTAAATTGCAAAATTACATATATTTACCCTACCTGTTAAAAACCATACTTTTTTTGACAAAATATCATTTTTTTTTCTTTTTAATACTCTTTTTCTACAATATGTTATAGTAATTTAATGATAAACTATTCATTTACAAGTAAAAAAACCATTGTATAAAAATCCACATTTTGAAATTTAAGATGCACCAAAAAATACAATTTTATTTAGGGATACAAACTCTCTTGGTTTCTCATTAGCTCAGTGATTAATCAATTAGTAAACCACAAAATCCACTCAAGTCAATTTTGATTTGAGTAATTAAACATTGATTATAATTCTTTATAGGATGGAGTTTATGTTTTTGTGTGTGGGAAACTTATTGAGTATTCAGGTTTAAGAAATTTATACTTTTAATGATGAAGAAAAGTTCAGATTTTTGTTCCGCATTAATTATATTCGATGTTACGTTTATGCATGCAAGGGTTACATAAATGAACAAAGTTCTAATAGAATTGCATTAAATTTGAAGAGTATTGTTGTGTTTTGGAGGTAATGATGATCTTAGTTCATAATTTCCTTTCCGTGTAACAATTATATAAAAATCATTATACAAATATATTTTATCCAAAGTATAAAACACCTAATTATTAAGAGTTTAAATGTACCAAATTATTCTGTAATTTTTTGAGAGGATTACGCAACATTTTCTATTGATGACGAAGGCTGGTCCAGTCCAATTTTCGTAAGGCTTCTATCAACGAATTTATTGGATAAGAGTTAAAACAGATAAAGACACAAGACAAAGAAAAAAGAAACGTGGCAAAAGAAATCAACTACAATGTGAATTATTGAATGCAAAACTTCAAAGAAATCAACGTCAACTTGATTGTGGAATTTTCTTCTTCTTAATTGTTTAACATTACATATAATTTCTTTTTCCTTATTGAATGCAAAGTTCTTTCTATGTTGGAAAAAAGGAGGATGTTGATCATGAATGGACTAACTCTGGAAGAAGAAGATGTCGAAGATTCAAAGTAGGTGTGCAAGTCAATTTGTATGAATAATTTCGATGTAATGTATTAACCTATCAACGTACACTACTTAGTCAAAATTTCTTCTTGCTATTACTTTTTCTTTGAACTCTACTTCGACTTTGTTAGGCTATATGGAAAATGATGGCTACATATCACTATAATAGTAAAAAGAAAATTAAAATAAAAAATATTTATGAATATCCTCAAATAATTGCAAATATAAATAATTTATAAATATTTTTCAAATAAATAATTTAATTCATCATTATAAAATTGGTTAATGTGGAATTAAAATTTATGGATAATTCGATAACAATCTAATAATAGGTGATCCGATAGGTCCAATTATAAAATTGGTTTTGATATTATATTATAAATAAACTTTAAACCTAACTTATTCTAATAAAATTAATTAACTTATTGTCGTGAAATTAATTCAATGAAGTGAAATTTGTATCTACTGATATATTCTAATTTAATTTTATCTCTAAATCATATGGTAATAATTTCTTTTCAATTATCAATTAAAATTTTGATTGGTTTATCGTTAGAGTTTTTTATTAGTTAAAATAGTAGTGAAGAGTCTATTATATTTATAATATTTTAAAATTTTATTTATTATAATTTAAGAAATTAATGAAGGTTTAAAAAAAGTGCCATATAATTAAGAATATGTACAATATTTTTATATTCGTAATTAATTAACTTAAAGTAACTATAACATTCTAATTTTCTGATATAAACCAGCAATAGCTAGTCATGAGATGCTATAAGATAAGATAAACCTTTCTCCCTCGCAACGCAGTTAAAATTGCAAGGCGTGTTGAAGCTTCTCAAGTCACTTTCATGGCATTAGTGGTGGTGGATGATGATAGCTATTTGGGTCGGTCTCACCAATTATTTGTCTCCAAACATGCAAAAATAATATAGTTTTGCTCATGTCTTGGTTCCACCCTAGTTTGGACGACACAAGAATAAATATAACTTGCATTCTTTGTGGTTGTATTTGGTAGACACATTAAGGAAAAGCAGCAATTATCTTTATTTTGTGATGATTAATAGGGTCAACAAAGTAACTTAAGATTGGCTGCTTCAGCAAAACAAAGACATAGATGGAATATTGATGCTCATAGCCCTACCTAACCTAAATGGATGGTACACCAATCCCAAGAAAGAAGTAGCATTAATAGGGAAATGAGGAGTGCTTAGGAATTATAAATTATAATGCTTCCATGCGTAGTAGGAGACGACCAAAAAGGAAACACAAAGAAATTCGTCAATGTTTGTGGATATATAGACAAGTCAGAAGCTATTAAGAATTCATTATTTTGTAGGGCAATGCTGGAAAATCCAACTCATCTGCATAATTTCTAACTTTTTAATTAATACTGACATTAAATATATGGGGCAAATCCTTTTGTCCTGCTGGTTTCATTCATTGCTTAGCAGAAAAAATATGCTATGCCCTAATGAAAAAATGTTTTAACAACAAACATTCTTGGTGTGGATTATCTTTATTCTTGATTCTTCTCAACCATAGAATTTAATAACTTCTGCACTTTTCTTAAAGTGCTTCTACAATTTCTATTTTACAGCTGTTGGCATACCCGTTTATTTTGGAATTCATGATGGATAAATTTATTATTTGATGTCTTCTTGTGAATCCTAAAGCTACCATACTCGTTCTACTTTTTGAAGATGGGGGGCAGCATAAGAGATTTTGGTGCTGCAGTTTGTCTCATTAGTCATTGCTATTCAAAATATCTTCGAGAATGTTCTGGCAAAGCATTGAAGAGAAAAACTGCATTAATTTCTGCTAAGATTATACAAGGCATTGAAGCCTTTCACAGTTTCACTGCGATGTCCTTTATTTTTCTGTTATATTATCTTGAATATGGTTCCCAGCTCTTACCCAGCAATTTTAAATATGCAACTTTTTTATTTGGTTCAACATTTTGTTGCATATTCAATCTGCCATATTTTTTTAGTTTATTTAATTTTCATATATCCATGCTGCAGTTCTAGTGTAAAAGTACAGAAAACGAGATAAATAAAGTTATGATTGGTTGATTAAACAAAAAAGCTGTGTATACAGAAGATAATATGAACGTCTGTCAAACATTCCTAATTAGCATTTCTTTTGGTAATACGATCAGCATTTCTTCAAAAAGTTCTTAGGTGTGTATTTAGAATAATTTATTTGAAGAGTAATTTTTCAAAGGAAAAAAATGAGATAGCTTTAAAAAATGTTTAACAAAAATGAATAATATAGTTGACCTGGCATGTTAACGCTTCATACAGGAACTATTTATGAACCTTCTGTTCTGGTATGGTTATCTGGCATGGAAAGTGGGAAATCTTTGTCTTTTTACTCAATCCCTCACACAACCCTGCCTTTAGACTTCGGTGCACGCATTTTTTTCTCCTAAGAAACTGCTTACTTTTTTAAGTCATACGAAATTTTACAATTTTTTTAAAAAATAACAGAATCCAGCTCCAAAATACATTTTTTACTCTTTTTTTTTAGATAAATTACATTTTACCTCAGTCTTGGGTCAAAACTCAAAAACACCTTACCCTCAACGTGTTAGATAGTATTCTATAACATAGCTCCTATGTTAACATTTGCTTCCTGTACTTTTACATCATTATCATATAACCTCTTTTGTATATTCTTCTATCCATTTTCTATCTCTATTACAATTCACCCTTTTCAGCCCAAAAAAGTGAGGAGACACGAAGAAAAAATCGGGTTTACTCAACAATACAGCGGTCACAACCAGCACCATTTATGACAGTAGATATTTTTGTAATATCTTTGAACAGGTTCGCGGAGTATAAAATTTAACATATAATGTAACCTTGTATTTTTACTTTTTTACTTGTTCAGTACTTTGGTTAGTATTCTTTTATTGCTTTTTGTGGCTTTTTTGCAGATCATGAACAAAAAATTCAAATTGAGTGAAACATACATTAATATTCTAATCTACTTACTGAGAAAATGTCAGCAGTCATCACAATTAAGAGGTACTGTACTGTAGTAACATTCTAAATGAACAAATAAGAAGGCTGAATCCCTCCGCTAATAGGTCTTGATCTCAACTGTAGAGAAAATAGTGTGGGAAGAGAGAGGCAGGACTGCACGCGGCAAAATTACTATTTGGCTATTACTGTATTACCATTGAAACTTTGAGAAGTAAAACAAGCTACATAAACACTATAATGTGTTCTTATTACATTTAATAAAATATAAGTGCATTAAATGAAAAGTAAAAACAATGTATTCTATTTTGGATAAGACTACATGATTAGTACTAAATGACACTGAACAAATTCGACACGCCAGCTACTACATTTATAGACTTATATTATACTAGACTGTCTCAATGCCCGTGTCCAAAAGTTTTCCTACCAGTCGCAAATATAGTAAATAAAATAATTGAGCTCAATATTTTTTTTTCTTGCTCTAATTGTGGATGTATCGTGTATAATATTGTCAACTACATTGTACATCCCCAATAATCAAATCCCCATTAGATTCTGAATCACAAACTTAAAACCCAAGTCGTCAATAAAGTCACCTCTTGTTCGCATGAAAAGAATAAAGAACTGCTGGTATGTAAAGGACTAAGATGTGTCTCTTCCCAGGTCCGTTTAGAAAGTCACAGAAATTTCCCTATGCTAGTGTTATCACAATATGGTAATTAGTTACTAAACTCACCACTACAGTATCCTGAAGTTCCAACAAAGGTGACAGGCTGTTATGCTAAGTATCTGTGAGTGGGGCTTATGGTTCAATGTATAGCAGTTACCATTATTATTGTTCACCATAAGAAGGTCGAGATATCATATCAGGCATCATGATCAACAGATCAAAAGGATAACTGTAACTACAAACTTTGCTTGTCATAAAACCAATCAGAGGTAAGTTTGAATGAGATCCAATCTATCTAGCATCTTTCTGGAAAAATGAAAAAGCCACATTAATATAAACAGTAATTTAATGTTAAGTAGGCTCTGATTGTTTTAACTGCAAACTATTTTTAAGTGAATTAATCTGGACCGTTGGTCTTCAATCGGAAAGCATTATAACATCGGAGTAACTGGAAATCAAACAAACCCTTATACTTTTCCCTGAAATGGGGACAATGGCTTTATCTTTTCCAGAAACTTCTCTGCTTCAATGAAGCCAAGTGGTCCAAAAGATAAGTATTTTATAGATCGCCATCTGCTTAAAGCTCATGAAGTAGCAGGTTTAAGTATCCACATGCAGCATAGAGGACAAGCCTAAGTATGCAGTAACCATAAAGATGAATAGGTACCTGGGTGTATATGGTAGCGCCAAACAGTGGAGGTGTAGGTGGTTAACACTGTTCAGTGGAGGCTGATGAAAGCCAAATCTGTCCAAAAAACGTGATATGAAGAATCAGATTGTCATGTTTTGTTCAAGTACACCAACTAAATTCAGATCAAATCAACCTCCGGCTTTAAGCAAAATGCGGTAGTTCCCTGTATAAGGTTGTTGCTTTTCTGGTCATAACATAACATACAATTTTTGTTTAAGAAGTTCACAGTTTGTTTATTTGTAGCAATTCAGGTCTCATTAGCATGTTCGAAGCTAAAAATAGTGTTAAAATAAATCACAAGGTGATTGATCCATATTTAGATATGAGCACTCAACCTATATCTATATGACCGACCCTTTACTTTTGAACTCAAATTCTCTACATAGTTATCCCACCAGACAGCATTCTCAACAAACATAAAGTAAATTACCCATCAAATGTTGATTCACCAACAAAAATATATCTACAGCTTACCAGTTGCCATAATTAATGCAAAAAGATAAACACAGTCAATGTTGTATTGCAACACACAAAAGTAAAGCCACATAGGTGGTGCCAGTAATTTTGACAAATAGAAACATTTATTTTTGATAAAAGAATAACTGAATACAATTTATGTTAAAAGCATATATACATATATATATATATATATATATAATATACATAAATAAAACATAGGAGCATTTCGGACTTTGCTCATAAATCAGAATGCAAGCAGGTTATAGCATTATAAAGATGAAATATATAATCTTACTAGCTAAAAATCCTAAGAGAAAATACAAGACTCAAAATCAAAACATTCAGTGTAAGTTATTCTGTTATGTAGTGTCCAAGGCCTATTTACTCAAAATCAGAAATAGTTAATTTTAACTCCTTTATGTAGTGAACCTTGCAAGTCAAAGTTTCAGGTAGTCAGTCTTGCGTGTCAAGGTTCTCCTATCTATTACTAGAATAGTCCTATCAGTCAGGATTTGTTTTGATAGTTAGTTAAGCGTCATGCATCCGCAAATATTAAAGTCTGTTAAAAGTATTACATATGGTGCGCGCACTATTTGCCAAAATATATAAGTGTTGCATGAGTCATCCCGAAACCTAAGTAGGTAATCCTCCAAAAATCGAAGTGAGTTTGGAATTATATAACAAGCGCTTGTAACTAATCTTAACATCCGACCAGAACAATCGAAATAACAGACCCGCGAGGGAGCAGACAGTACACAATCCAAGTAACAACTAGTGAGGAATTGCAATTCAAATCATCATCGTGGATCAATCTAATAACACAGCAGAAAATAACAAACATTGCCCTAATGCCCTTGTAAATGGTAAAACAACACAATACCTGTACTGCAGGGACTGAGGCGCATCTCTAAGTAATAACGTTTTTCCCACCTCTAACATGTGATTCACTGTATAAAATAGTCAATCATGAAATTCGTACATGGAAAATTGGACACATTCATAAATTTCAAAAAATGAAGTGGCCATAAACTGTAAGTTTCTTTACCCAAAGAATAGTCATCAGTGTTTCTCTGAAGATCCTTAACAGTAGGAATGTGCGCCACAGGAACTACCAAGTAATGCCTAAAAGTTGCCGGGTTAAAATCAGTCAGCTCAATCAAATGTAAAAGAGATAAAAAAACATTTGAAAAATTAGTCAATCGTGAAATTGGCAAATTGAAATTGTGCATTCCACTAATTAAGATTGGAAATTACATCGAGGCATTGTGAGTACCTGAAAGCGGAAGGATTAATGTCCTGAAATGCGACAACCTTACTGTCCTGTAATTTCAGATCACGAAAGAGAATCAGAAAGGAAACAGAAACTAAAACTGGAGCGAGAGAAAGAGCGGGACGAACGGAATGAAGAAGAGCATTGTCAGAGGTGGATTTGGTGGCAATCGCACAGAAAACACAGGACGGAGTAACTCCCGCCATTATTTTACCCTAACCTTACCAATCCTACCACGTACTACGTAGGTTGGAACTTACCAATTCCAACGGCTTTAGATTGTTTTCCTTTTCCACGTGTCGCGATCTCGCAGCCAAAAAAATATGTATAATCCGTCCGAAGAATAATCCGTATTCTTTTATTCTTTCCATTAATATAGAAATATGTTACTTCAATATTTTATTACTTAGATTTTTATAATTTAATTTTATTATTTATTATAAAAATTAAACACATTTACAGAAGTTTACAACTATGTGTATCCTATTGAATCAACTAAACTTGACTCTTTGACATATTAATTAATTCATTAATTTTAACTAGCTGTAATGTGATTAATTTTTCAATATAACAGATGTAGTGATTTTTTCACTAAAGATAAAAATAGTATTTTAAAAAAGATGGTGTTAAAAGTAAATCATTGAATTGAAAAATAAGAAATATAAAAAATGATAAAAGTCATAGCTTTTATATATATATAAATTAAAATAAAATATGAAATTATCTATATTAAATGTGATTTTTATTTTTAAATACTTTATATTAAATTTAAAACTTAATTGAGGAATAAAGATGGAAAAATATCAATTCAAAACAATTTGTACATCTATTTTGAATCTGTTCTTTGACCGGTTTTAAAATCCTGAATTTTTAGAATTAATGAACCAATTAGTAAGTTGATTTTCAGTTAGACCAATCATACTGGTTTGTACAAATTAACTTTGTACTAAAAAAATACATTTTATACCACCTACAGTAAGTTACAGGAGCAAGGGGGCGTTTGCCTTTTCTTATTCATTTGAAACATACATTAAGGTTAAAATACTAAATTAGATAAAACTGTGATATTTTCATTTCTTTTAACTTACAAAAATTATCTTAAGAACAATAGAGAGGAGAGAGTGCCCGTATTTTCCAAAACATATTTTTTAAAGTAAAATCCTTATTTAAAAAAAAAAAAAAAATGTTTCACCCAATCATTTAAAAGAAAAACACAACTTGAAAAAGATTTCAATTTATTAAATAAACTCAGAAGCTTAGAGTTAGCTTATTTGACGTTTCAAATACAACCTTATCGGTAAAAACAATCACCAATTTCGTTACACATTGTTTTTTTTAATTGTAATAACTATGACAAATACTTCAAATTATATTATTAGATATAGAATTTTAGATCCTTATTTAATTGCCAGTCATACTCGATTGGAAGTTACATGAGAGCCATCTGGGCTTTAAATTGGGTACAGCTACACAAATAATCAGCACCTTAGAATGTTTCGGCGCTCAGTTTTATTCCCAGATGTTATTGTTGTCCTATAAAGTGTATTACTATCTACGAATTACAAACCCACATGAAAACTTGATTGTATTATCATCATATCAACTCCTAGTGCTGTTGCCCTGATAGAAGCTTTATGTGAATGGGCAAACGAATCAACAATTAAAGGATTATGACTAACAAATCAAAATTGGGATCCAGCAGCAGTTATTAGTGTAGCGCAACGCAACTCCTAAGTTGTCCTTATTGCATACATTTTGGGGGTGAAGTAATTATGAGAAAAATAAAAAATTTAAAAAATAAGAACGGTACCACTGGCCCAAAAATTGTAAAAAGTACCTCTTTTAATCCCATCTGACAGGATAATGTTACACCTCAAGCATGTAAACCAGGCAAAACTGCAAGAGGTGTTACAATGGAATATTGATGTGTTAATGATAATCCTTTATATCCTGTGGCTGCTCTTAGGGATCTCTAATGCTTCATAATCACCAACCCAAACCTGATTCAAAATTTGAATTAGCCCTTGGATCAAAAGATGCGAGAGGTTTATAAAAAAAAATTCTAATCGTAACAAGCAATTGGTAATACCTGGTATTGATTGCCAGAATAAACGTACTCTACATACAACTCTTTAGGTCTTCCTGGACATGGATCACAGAAACCCATAATGCCTGATTTTTTCACACCTTCATGAAGCTGCATCAACAAGTAGGTCATTCATCAAAGATAAGAAAGGGACCGCCTCGACAAGTAAACCATGCATATTTCAAAGGCTTGTTTTGGTGAAGTCACGTGTCTTCAACAGTGCAATATTAATTTATGAAAAATTTAGCTATATAAGATTGGTCTCATGTCACACAGTATAATAGCATAAAAAATTTTAATTAAAAAAATAAATAGGAATTTCTTAATCAGTAAAGGCTAAATATCAATATTAAACATTAAATACATAAATTAGTTGCTTCTTTCAACTTGCTTGTAAATTTAATTTATAGTATTATTATGTTTTGAATGAATTCTCCCTCGTTGACCTTTCAACTAGGTTTCTGCAGCTTCCATGGACTACGAGGGTAGGGTACACTGTCGATAAATCGTCCAAGATTCCAGAATTATTTTAATAATCACATTATTAACAAATACATACATAATTACAAATCAATGAGACGTAAAGGGTGACTGATTTACTGGGAAGTCAGATTAGTAAAGAAGGTGGTTAGTGTAGTTAGAGAGATCTGTTTGACAGTTTGGGAGTTAATAGGAGGAGAGGGACTCATGACTACCATTGTATATTGAATGAGGGGGCCATTGTTTGGGATTGTAATAAACTTTAAGGACCAGTCATCCTTGGACCCTGAGACTCTTTTATGTAAAACTCAAGGTTCACAATTTTGGTTTAATCTATTAACAGAAACATATCACACTATCACTCAGTTTCTATTACTGTCCGACCAAAGAAGCATGCTGTATCTAATCTTTATCCCATATTTACTGCAGATTTTTGTTAATATGGATAAGTAGGCAGACACAAAATTGCTAGACCTCGTAAGCTAACTGGAATATTTTTGTGATAATTTGCATCATTAAAAGAAAGGAAGCATACCTTGAGTTGGCCAGAATCATTAACAAGAAAATTCAGAGGTATCGTAACATCAATGACATCAGAAGTTGATTCTAAACTTGTTTCACTTGATGACTTTAAGTTGCTTAAAACTATCTGATTTCCATATAGTGCTCTCATAATAACCAGTCCACCTGTTTCTAATTGCCTGTTTCTTTTCCTATTAGCCACATTTTGTTGTAATTTCTGAGCTTTCTCTGCTGCAGCCCTTGCTTCCTTAACCTGCATAGTGTTTTCCCCAGGGGAGAAGAGAGATTAAACAGGATATTCAACAGACTTCAAAAGATTAGAAATATGGACATGTTCTTCCAAAGACAATCTCATTCTATGAATTGGAACTATATTAAGTATGGACATTCATACCTGAGGAAATGAGGGAGATTGTGAATATGATATTTGAAAATCACTACTGGGACCCTAAGTTTGGACTAGTGCGAGATATTTGGGTATGAACTATGAAATATATGGAACTCAAGGCCCTAAGTTTATATGAAATTGAAAATTACTGAAGACATGCACATCTAAAAAATGCATTAAACTAGTTGGATCACAATTGGATATTAAAAACAACCATGATATTTGATCCCCGGTCATATGGCAAGCATGGAACGATAGAGAAATGCAGGGATTCTAGGTGATATCTTATGTTCAACTTACAAGTATATCTTACATAACAATGTCAAAAGGAAAACATGCCAACACTGCCTAAAAATTCATAGTTGCACTCACTCACATAGAAGTAACTGGATGATAATTGCAAGTTGCAACCATCTACCAATCCACATATCAAATTGATAAAAACATCAAGGATTCTCCACATTCAAAATCAACGGTTAAACAAAAATCTTCACACACCACAATGGACAGTTTCAAGTTCAACCCTTGGCTGGAACTTAGATTATTCGGGTAAGGGTGGGGTAGAGGAGCCTTCACACAGTCACACAAAATGTTATGCATTGACAAGAAGCAGATCTGGAATTGTGAAAAGAGAACATACGATAAAACCTATGACCTAGTGAGTAAATTATATGATGTTTAACATGAGGAGGGTAATAGTTGCAAACAAGAAACAACAATGATTTGCAGGAATAATAGAAGTCAGTGTCACTGCTTAGGCACATTGATCACCCATACCTGAGCAGAACTTTTCTTCTCCTCCTCCAGAGCCTTCTGCTTATTCCTTCTAAGGTAATAAGGTTTAATAAGAAGTTTCTGCAAACACCACAAATATTACGAGAAATGATGAGGGAAATATCACCAAATTGTTCAATAAACCAAACAAACTAACTGTCACAATTATCTGAATGATAAATAATTATCTTATTTCCATAGTTATTCTGGTTAAATAAACCAAAATTATTTTTATGTTACACCAATGACTTAAATAAATTAAATATGTATTAAATTTATTTATTTATTTAAAACATGTAAAAACAGATGAGACATGTGGGGAGGCATGGGTATCGTGCTAGTTTGGTAATAAAAAGTGGCAATTGGAGGTCAAATCTTTTAACAAATGCTACAGCTTACATGAAATAATTCACAAATCAAAATTTTGAGGAGGTATTTTCCTTATTTTCAATAAATTTTGTCCTGCCTATCCACATGCTCACATCAGAAGAAAATTATGCAGAAAACTATCACCTAAAGAGAAGACAGCTGTTATGACCTCTTGCACACATTACAGTTTCTACGCACGACAATCCAGTAGCAGAAAAAATAGTTGACAACAATGTGAACTAGAAAAGGGGATATCGATATATTTTAAAGAGGAAAAATTATTGGCGTGTTGATAGGGACCAAAAATAGCAGAAGCAATTACAGGGCAAAAAACAGCTCAGTAATGGAAAATAAAGTGAGTATTATTTCTGAAATGGAAAGATTACAATTCCGACTGCCCAGAGCTGACCACCTTCACAGAACAAATACTCTCTGCCCAGAACTAACTCAATAATTCTCCAAGATATCTTACCCTCTCTACTCAGCACCCATATAACAGAATACCCCTACACAGTTTAACATTCTCTCTCATCCCCTGCCACATGGACATTCCCACTGTCATTTTCTATTCCTTCCAGCATAAACCTGAGACACACTGGGGTTGGTAGCTGCTGTGCTAATAGCCCATTTGGACCCACTATACATTTAGGGTCCTAACACTGCCATACTCTTGAAACAGATACTTGTCCTCAAGTACGAGCTTGGAAAATTGGCTCCTGAAATTCACTTCTTCCTCTTGTGTAACTTCTTCCTCGACCTCCTTTTTCCGCTGAATTAAACATCAAATATCCAAAAGCTGGCAACTAGATATAGAATACTCTGTAAAGTTGTTGAAAGATGAATCAATGTTCTTTTTACTGTTTAATATCCACCCAGGAAATTGTCCACCTACAGAGTACCAATGGCTACTTCTTGACCTCTTATCTTAAAAGTACTAATGGTTTTAAATGCATCCAATGTAGCTTGCGACAGATAAAATTAACAATTCTCCCAGTTCAAGAAATGCCTAGGCATCACAGGAATCAAGCTTAAGATACATGTACCCAAGTGTTTTCAGTTTCTCACAACTATCTGAGAAGGCTACCAATCCTTCTCAAAGGTTGACTGTGTGTTTCTAAAATCTCCCAACTTAATTTTTACATTCGTCTCAAACATTTATGTCCCGAACTGCCCTAACAACTTCAAAACACACTGAAATTGTACAAAAGAAAATAAAACATGCCTAGCAAGCTTCCTCCAACTCTGCCATGACATGCCATCTCCTCAACCTTGAGGTAGTCTTCCAACTCCTGCTTGCATGCCTATTCAGTATTGCCCCTCCAGATCATTTGCCCAAAAGTTGCCTTCCATGACATGCGAAGCTTTGATTTAGGCGCTCAAAAATAGGGGTTGAGCCCCAATATTCTATTATCATGTATTCACTGATTTCACTTCCGCTTGGTTATTAAGCCCAAAAGGGTGGCTGCAGAAATAATAAGAGAATTGCTGCATGTATTCCTTCAATTATTTAGGTTGGATCTTTTGTCCTATTATATCCAAAACAGAGGGTGATTTGTAGAATTTTTCTTTAATTTTGCTTTAATCATCTCCTTATGCTTGCCTGGACTTGGTCCATTAGCTCAGAAAAAAAAAACCTATATTGCAGACTGCCCATTCGCTTCCCTCTTCCTCCTTTCTAGGATTGGTCATTCATCTGCTCACCCATCGTCAGATGGTTGGTAAGGAACCATACATCACCATATGATGCCTAGCATGGGTGGCTCCGAGGGGTGGGGGTGGATTTGATCAAGCACAATTATTCGAGAGATACGTCCATTTCTATGCTGACCCTTGTTGCTGCAAGCAATTTCCAATTTAACAGCTCCAAACAAATACACGATGCTAGACAGAATCCTTAGGAACCGAGAATCAACCACTTCACCACCACACTCCAATTTCTAGTCATTTTGCCCAGAATTTGGCGGCTCCTCCCTTTCTCCTACAAGAACATCTCATGTATTCTCAATCAAATGCTCAAAGAAATCAATGGGTGATTCCATCTCTTGCTGTCCACCACAGTCCACCATGCCATCCCCTATTTGTACATGGAAGTTTTTCGGTTCACTGCCATCGGCCACCATTCACTATTGATAAACTTACTGTGATAACAGCTCGTTTGGACCCCACTTCACATTCAGAGTCCTGACACAAGTACTACAACTAGTTTATATCCTTTGATGAAGCTGATTGTGTACATTATTTTATTCCCCAATGATACCCCTGGCAACCATTGTACTACTATAGTTTTGTACTTTGTTTTCAAAACAAAACTCTAAATAACCCACATTTTTAAAATATTAACCACTGTTATAAGTACTTTTATGTTGACAAATAACATTTATTCCAAATGATCATTAGAAAACTGAGTATAATTTGCACTTATAATGATAGCATTTGAAATCACGAAGGGGAACTAAGGAATCCAAATTGAGAAGAAAGCAAATTACCACAAATTTTCCTCTGAACCGTCATACTAACAATAAACTGTGTGTAGTAGATATTTCTGGTTATAGGTGAGGAGTCTTCATAAAAATAAAATGCCATGACACACTTTAATTAAAAGAAATTGGTTATCGAGGTAAGGTTGAATAGAGTCACCTTTAGAACAAAGTAAAGAGATGCAGGAATGACAAATGCTCCAGTAGCAAACACAGGGTTAAGATGCCTTGTCAGCAAAATCTGCAAGTAAAAGCCCATTTACATTACGAAGAAGTCAAACAAACTAATATAAATTGCAATGCTACTTGTTTTTAACAATTATCTAAATAGTTACTCGGCAAGTACAAGTTGTTTCAAGTAAATTGCATAACAAAGATTGGAGGCATTTAAAATCTAAAACAAAGCAAGAGGTCCAGATCAAAGCCAAGTAATAAAACCAATATAAAAAAAGACATTTTAACAGAAAAAACTTATGTCTATGTTAATAAAAGGGGTTGTGTATAGTGCCCAAAGGAAAGGTATGTAAATGTTTGGTTCAGTTCCTTGCTTCATTTGAGAAAAATAATCGCATTTTTTTGTCAGCTTTCTGAGATAACTTACAAATAATAAGTGACTATTTCCCTAAAACCATCTCATGAAACATAGTGCATGCTAGTCGCTTATTAAGTCTAAGAAGGCAAGTACATCTTTATATATAGATCTTCTGAGACTCTTCGTAATTGAGAAGATAAACAAACCATGGTACATAGTATATCTAAATAAAGGTCAAAGTCTGAAACTTATGCAGTATAAATCACTAAACATGTAAAGAACTAAGAATATCCCTACCGGAAGAATTATCTTCTGACCCCCACGATAGAGTTCAAATTTCCAGGAAATACCCTGAAAAGTTTAGAAAAGAATATAAGGCAGCTTATACAACAGTTAATGACCAAGCAGGGGGGGAGGGGGATTCACCAAGCATTGAACTTCAGGTACAAGGAAAATTTACAAGTGAGGAGAAGGGAGGATTACACAATGGAATCTTCAAAAACAGTTCTATTTGTTGGCCATTGGTGAAACTGTAAGGCAATTTGATAAGGAAAGTAAATTTTTGGACCCTTTCATATATTTTATCAAAAAGTAAATTTTATGGTACATGGACATTCCAAAATAGCACCTGTACTTATAAGGTACAATTGTTACATATCCAATACTCACATATGTTCTCTCCTACAAATCAGTCCATGCATAATGCCAAATTTCATTGTGAAGTTGTTCGGTTCGTTGGTTAATTATTAAAGATATATAGCATGATTTCCTTCAAAACTTGTGCCTTCTTTAAATAATTTTATTCAAAGTTAAAACCTTCTAAAAAAACTTGTTGGAAACTGCACAGCATTTGTGAACTGCTTTATTAAATGTTTAGTTTCATGTGTAATGCTTATTCTAAAAAATTCCATTTTGCATCTACTCTTTCTGCACGTAAATCATTTTGACATGAATTTATAATCACATATGTGAAATCTGCTGAGTGTTTTTACTCTTGTTCACTTCACCACCATCATATTCTTATTCTTCTTGTACTTGCATTCCTTTTCCCTCAGAGTTAGGAGACCTAGTACGAGAAGTTGTGGCTGGAACAGCCTTATTTGCTCTTGTGCACTGCCTAGTGTATGCAATGAAAGTGAAGATGAGAACGAGATGGCCCACCTTCAAGCTGATGAAATTTGATTTAATTGAATATTTAGTTGCTCTAGCCTCAGCCTTAGAAAATTAAATTTGTTTGATTAGATTTCTTTGTTTTAATTGGTAATTTGACGTGGTTGTTTGTTGTTTTGGTTATGAAGCTTGGAAGTTTGAATGACTCATTCTGAATATGTTTTTCTTTTTTATTTTAGGAATTCTTTTATTTATTTTTCAGTATATATATATATATATATATATATATATATTTGTAATATAAATCTACTTGGCCATCAAAATAGGTATCATCCCACTATTCACTATTTGTTATAGTGTTTGTAGGGTGGCCCGGTTCCTCTATTATTAACTACTATGATGAGGTGATTGTTTTAAGTTTTGGGATAGGTGGTTTATGATGGTACTATTGCTTGAGTGGTAATCCTTGGCTTGCCCATTCTTTTAAATAAAAAAGAAAAAACTTGAAAGTAAGCACAAGCTAGTTAGAGTCGAGTCCACACTTCAAACCTAGAAGGATGTTGCAGAAGGGTGCATGTTAAAGGAATATAACTTATAAAAACATAAAAAATTGCTCATTTATCTTCACCTAAAAGTGAAAATTCTTGGGGTAATTTGGTTAGTGTCAAGAAGCAAATTAATTTTATATCATACAAGTCTTCACTCTAAAGCCTGAACCACATTATTAATCACAGGAAAAAGAAAAAGATCCAAGATATAAACATGAGTAACAATAAAAAATTGTTAACTATATTACCTGAATTCCTATTATATACAACCACCGTACTGAGCTGAATTTGGATAACTTCCTACCACCACCAACTTCAATCTCAAGGGAAGAACTATAAGAACAAATGGCTTAATGTCAAAACAGACAGCATAGAAAGAAATTAAGACATTGACTATAAATGGGTAACTGAATATATGGATGATAATTATTCTAGTGATCGTGCAAAATTAGCATTAGCAGTCAAAATAATATAGGTCCAGTTAAAATTATCATCATAAGAGATTCTACTACTGATTCAATTTTACATGAAGAAATTTGGAACCAATAGTAAATCCATAATACTCCTTTGCTTCAAAAAACCAATTGTAACAGCTCTAAACTTGGTCCTAACAACATTCCCCTAACAATTGAATTCTAATCATGTTAAAAACAATTCTTCTTTGAGTATACATGTGAGATGCCATTGCCTGACAAGAAAATAGATCCCAAACACATAAAACAATAAAAGAGATTCATAAGTATAGCGCTGAGAAACTTCATTTGTTAAACAAGCATCTAATCAGAAATTTGAACTAACTCCCAAATCGGTTTTGAACAAGAAAGACATAAGACAGAATCAACAGAATAACCAAGCCTTTTTTCTACAAGGACCGTGGAGTTGGCAAGCTGGACCAACCAACATCATTGAGGTCTGCCAAATTCAAAAAATTCAACGCACATATTTAGATTAAGATCAATTTTATGGTTTATTCAAAAGTTTGATTTTGGTCTTCCTCTACCTTTTCTAGTTTCAAACGCATTAAAAGGTGATATAATCAGCCACAACATAATATTACTATATTATATATTCCTACAACCAAAATGATCTGTGTTAGTTACTAGAGTAAGAATTTAGCAGAACCCGATTCTCATTTAGCAGTGGCATGCGGAAATGAATCCACAACCAAGCTTTACAATTATTAGTCCCATCTTAAATGTAACTAAACTAACACTCTTTTGCATCCAATCAGTAAAATTTATACTCGAGCACAAATGGATATGAAATAGAAGGAGTAAGTCTGCAGACAAAAGGAATGTTAGTTTCATTCATGTTGGTTTATTAATTTAAGGGTTAAATATGTTTTTATCCCAATATTTGTCTCGAAAATTGTTTTTGATCCTTATACTTTTTGAGGGATCAATTCAGTCCTCCAATTTTTAGAACTATGTATTTTTAATCCTTTTTTATACCTAAATTTTAACATTTAATGATGTTTTTTACTTTAACAGGGTTGATAAAAAGATTAAATATGATTTTAGTCATTATTCTATACCTAAATATAGTATTTAGTAACATTTATTTACTGTTATAAAGTTGATAAAAGATTGAAATCATACTTTTTTTAAGTTGGAGGACAGAGTTAATCCCTTGAAAAGTATGAGGATTAAAAACAATTTACTAGACAAGTCCAGGACCAAAAATATATTTCACCCTATATTTAATATGTAAGGTATGAAGCTAAATTAAATTCACAAATAATTCATAGAGTATTGACAGTAATTTCATTTTTTTAGAAGACATTCATCAAGTCAGTGAAGAAAAAAAGGAAATAATATACAAAGTGTTGAGTTCTGAGTCAAGATTAGAACCTACACAATGTATGTGTAATCAAATACTCACATGAGATACAACTACAAAAACATTTCCGAACAATATCATATGACATTGTGAGCATTTAGCAACCAAAATCAAAACCAGCAAGCGTGAAGATGACACCCGACTAAATTTACATCTAATAATATTTTGTATACCTACCTCCCAACTCTTCCCACAATGCAACCAAGAGATTTAGGAGAAAAACGATGAGTACAATGAACTGCTGCTTCAAACAAACCTGTGCCAAACTAAAGGAGTTGAGAAAGAGTTAATTCAGTATAGGAAAAGATGAATTTTATAGTACTATATAAATTCCCAATATTTAAACACTGTTTTTGAAAGATCTGTCAAAAAAAAATTTCTAATTTTTTGGGTATAGAAAGATGGATTATGCAGGGGGAAAACTAAGGTAATAAAATTACTAGCTCAGACTTGATTATAGAGAAAAACATAGAAGTACCTTCAATTCTCCAGAGGCAGTCCTTCTCTGATCTTTCTTTTGCCACCCAACAGCTATAGATGATTGTGGTCCCAAATTAAGCTCTATCTATAACACATAAGAAGAAAGATGATCAACTATAGAAGATTTTCCAAAAATATTTCATATATCTCGAGACAACAAAAAAAAACAATTTACCAATTCATTGCTGTAAAATGGTCTTAGATTTTTTGTCTTAAAACCTAACTTAATCCCACAAAATTAACTTGTAAAGCAACGATTCCCAAGTTTTATAAGCTTTAAATATGTCATACATATACTTGATGTAGGATTAAACCACCACCACCCTTGAAGCTGCAATTAAGGCAATTCCCAAAGAGACTGCAACTAAGACAGGTTAGGGAACCACATTTAAGGCTACTTTCAACGCTCAGAACTACCAGCCTGATGAATGGCAAATGCTGTTAGACCCAACAATGAATCTAGGATAGAATCTAATACCATCTTAGAAAGTAGTCTCAAGATCTAACTATATCTCACAAAACCAGTTTGTAAGGTAAAAATTGCCCATAACCTCTATTAAACTATATCTCTAGTCAATGTGAAACTAAATCACCAACCTTGAGATTGCAACTAAGGCAACCCCCAAAGAGACTGCATTTAAGGCAGGCTAGGAAGGAATGCAATAAAGGCTGTTTCCAACAAAGGCTGCCTGCTTTGATTGCCCACTGATTTGGTTAACTGTGACTAAATTCTACCACAACAGTACACTACAGATTTGGATATCCAGAAGTATCAAACACACAGCTACTTCATGAATCTCTAGTACAAGTTAAAAAAAATGTCCCCATCAATAACAGAAATATCATTCCTCTCTTCCTTGAGTTTTGAAAAATCAAA
Organism: Macrotyloma uniflorum; assembly: GCA_016859785.1. NCBI lineage: Eukaryota > Viridiplantae > Streptophyta > Magnoliopsida > Fabales > Fabaceae > Macrotyloma > Macrotyloma uniflorum. The sequence continues at coordinate 2,337,851 of BDMB01000002.1, forward strand.
TGATGATAGGTTAGTTGCTTATACAATACAGATTTTGCATTTCCAAAAAACGTAAGATACAGTAGCAGATTCTCCTGATATCAACAAATCTCAATTCTAGTTAAAAGTATTTTATTTAAAAGTTCACATTAGATAAATCTTAATTCAATACTTAACTAACTGATCCATATATGTCAACACAATGTTATGTACAACCATATATCTCAGTTCCCTGTCAAATTTGCATCTATGTGCACTAGTTATCGTGTCATTGAAGAGAGAAAAGGTTGAGGTAGAGGCTACAGAGTAGCGTACATGTCCACTTGCTGTTTCTGAAAGTTGGCGGGTCCATAAATTTGAAAGATTCAATGAACCATCCCTCAAAGACATTGCTACGCCCATTGTTGCAGCTGAATGTGATGATAAATTACTGGAATATGAATCACAAGAAACATAAAAAGGGTGGCTAAAATGGGTAAAGCAGCGCTGTTCAAATTGATTTTCAGAATGCAAATTACCCACCGTGTTGTTTGCACGCCAATTAGTGCACGCAAACCAACTGAAGCCACAAACTCTACTGACGAAACTTCTGAAAGTTTATGCCTAAATAGAGCATTCGCAGCTCCACCACCTTCACCTCCATTCACTGCTAAATTACCAGCAATTGTAAAAGCATTGCGCTTGGATAAGTGAGACTGGATTTCACTTGTCATAGCCATTCTGATACTCATAAATGTAATAAAAAAGACAAGCAATCAGATAAAAAAACAAAGAAGATTAGCCAAGCACAAAAATTGCATTATGCAACTAATATTTCACTGTTAGGACTCAGGAAAGTGTTTGTATAAAAAATGAAGAAACTAATGTGTAATATCCTTCAGAACATTCCAGTTTCTGTCCACCATTGCTTACGTTGAGCCTCAAAATCATTAGAGCTATTTCTATAGCAAGGTATTCTGTTTTAGGCATTAGCAATATAGGATTAAAAAATAAAATAAGCCTCTCTTTTCCAAATTGAACTGTTAACACTAGAGTTGTTCAACAACCACATTCATATCGATATAAAAAAACAAAAACTATGATGATCAGAGCAATACCCTTGGAGGAGGCCACCACCGTCTAAATAGCTTGGCAAAGACATATTGGCCAGAATTGTACCAGAAGGTAGAAAATGCGCCGCCATTTTTTCACGTTCCTTCATCTTCTTCAATCTCTCGAGCTCTGCCTTAATCTCTTCAGCTCCATCGAGCTTTGGACCAAGTTCCAAACCAGAAGTCAACCCTTCCATGCCATAGATATCATATATTTGCCTCTTATGTGGATCTGACAGAATCTCATACGCTTCGCATATGCGTTGGAAGTTCTCCGTAGCAATATCCTTCATCTGATAGAAGAGGAAAAAAAAAAAAACGAGTGAAGAAAATGCAAACGAAAAGGAATTAGTAGGGAGACAGAGAGGGAAGCGTACGTGAGGAGCTTGGTACTTATCGGGGTGATAAGCTTGCGCCCATTGACGATACGCTCTGCGAATTTCTTCATCGGAAGCTTCCGGAGACAAGTTGAGGAGTGCGTAGAGTTCTCTATTGTCTTGAGAATGATTCCGCTCCTCCATTGAGGTGCCTTCGAAGGGTGGATTTTGGAACCCAAATGCTAGGGTTTAATGTTTAAGGGTTTTTGGCTTACGTCACCAATGGTCCAAATCCATCAATAGGCATGGAAATAGAATGACAGAAACCCTTTACCATATCACTAGTATTTGCAGTCAACACGTTAGAAATGAAAAGAAATGAGGGAATTAAGGAATATAGTTAATTATGAAAAGAATTTTTAAGTGTATATTATACACTAATAAGTTATATTTTTCAAATTTTAAAATTAATTTATCTAGATTTATAATTTTATCTTATGTATTAATTAATATAAATTTATAAATATGTTTTTTCTTTTTCTTTTTTTAAATATTTATGGAAAAGCCTATCCAGATATATATATAAAAAAAAGGTTATTATATATAGAGATCCATCTTCTACATTATAATTATAAAAATATTATTTAATTTTTTAATCATCCGTATTGTTCTTAATAATTGGATTAAAATAATAAATATAACCCAATGTAACAGTATAGATTTAAAATATCAAAATTTATAGTACAATAAATCTTATAAAATAACTATTGTAAAATAGTTTAGTATATTGAATAATATAGTCTATTAATGTGAAGTTGAATAACATGATTTAAATTACATTTTAAATTTTAATAACAAATATAATAAAAAATTAGCAGTATGAGATATTGAAAACAAAAAAATTATACCTAAACTTTTGGACAAACTTAATTTTGGTGCTTCTATTTCGAAATTAACGAACTAATCATCAAACTTTACAAAACATGTGAAATTTATTTAACTTTCCCTTGTTAAAAAACATTATTAAATGTTAATTTTAGATGCAAAGAAAAAATTTTTTTTTTAATATGTTCAAATTAAATTATCAATTTAAAAGTGCAAAGATTAAAATCTAATATAAAAATATATAAGAAATAAGAATACATTATTCATTGAGAAAATATTTATGTGTGAACTACGAAAATCAACATTCACGCGGAGCCATGAATTTTAGAAGGAGAGGGACCGGACCAAATCGATTCGGTTCAGACTGAACTGGAGTAATTCAAAAAAAATATATATATATATATATTAAATTAATTATCACATAAAAATAAATATAATTAATAAAATTATTAATAAATTATAAATCATTTACATATATTTTAAATTAACATAAATAATTACATATAAAATCAAATGTATATACATGATACATTTAATTTTTTAATTGTATTCGACAATGTTTCATGTTATAAAAATCATCAATTATCATATTTGTATTGAACTTTGCAGCAATTTCTTTTTTAAGATAAACAATCATATAATCAGTAAGAAAATCATCTTCTATCGTATTTCAATGCCTTGTTTTAATCATTTTCATAGTAGAAAATACACATTTTGTTAACAAATTTTGCTTACCTTATTTCTTCATTATAAAAAAAATATAGTCGATATCTTATTTATTTTGATTTTGAATTTCTTAACTTTTAGTTTCTTCTAATACTTTATAATTTTTTAATATTATATGTATTTTGATATTTTTTGATTTTTTTTTAATTCATAATCTTTATTAAAATTATATATAATATAAATATAAAAATTTATTTTTTAATAATAAATAAAATATTATCTTTTTATATATAAAATTATATATTTAATTATTTTTAATTAAAGATATTCTGTTTAAATTTAATTTATATATAATATTTTTATATCATGATAATATATTTTATAATTTAATTATAATTTTATATAATGATAAAAAAATTTAAAATATGAAAAATTAAAAGATAATATACTTTTAATTTAATTATAATTTTATATAATAATAAAAAAAAATATAAAATATTGAGCCGGTACCTAGATTCCGCCCCACCCTATATTCATTCTCTTTGAACAATCCAACATCATAAAACATGTGTACACAAAATTAAGTTGGAGATAAAACATGTTCTTCTTTTCAATTGAGTAAAATGCATTCATTAGGGAAAATATTAATTACTAATGGTGCAAATTGAAACAACCCTTTCTCTTCTATTAATGTTGCAAACAATTATTAGTACCATTAATCACTTCAATTGCTTTATTAACTAACTATTTTATATATCAGTTACTTATCCAATTTTCAATTAATGTTAATAGCATAACCATGTTTTCAATGACATCGTTGTGCTAGTAAAATTAATTCCTATATTTTATTATTTATCGAATATTTTGTAATTCAGATTTTAACTTACTTTAACCAGGTCCGTTTTTTTTTTTTTGGGAATTTTCTTTTCGAGATGCACTTATAGACGTTACCAAAACAATGAAGAAGATGATAAATTAAAATAAAAAGGAAAAAATAAAAATAAAAAATATTATATGTGACCTAAGAAAGATATAAAAATTAAGAAATATTAAATATGATAAATATTATAATGAAAATGAAGAAAAATATAGAAACTGCATGTAAAAAATAAAATAAATACATTAGATAATCTAGACTTAAAACATTGACATGAATATGATTTTTAATTAGGAGTTTCCAGGTACTTGCCATGACCACATGTCACGATATTGTTTGTAACAAGAAAACGACAAAATTTTGTCTCTACCCTCACATCGAGGAAAGTTCGAGGAAATTTCTTATTATGAAATAACTTAATTTCGATGAATGAATCGTATATGATGATTCAAGATTATACTGAATTACACACACTCCTAATAATTTATTTTATCTTATTAATCAATTAGAAATTATTACTAGATATATTTTAAAATAATTATTATAAAACTACATATTATAATTTATGATTGGATAAAAAAATAAAACTATTTAGTGCATAACCTTTTTTTCTGTAAAATTTAAAATTTATTTTTCATGGATTTTAATAATTTTGCACACTTAACTCATAAGTTGACACTATACAAAAATTACAAATCATCTTATACACAATTTACACCCAAAATCTTTAAATTTGTATATATATTAAATAATTTTAATTTAAAATCAATTAACATTATAGTTATTAAAATGAATTATATTTTTTTTCAGATTTCAACAATATTAACTAAAGGATGTAATAAATTAAAAAATTAAATAGATGATGTATTACTTTTTTAATATATATGCATTTTTTCATTTCCCTATACTCAAAATTTTCAAAACATTTAACTATTACTTCTTTAAATATGTATTTTACTTTTTTTAACAAAATTCATATTATAAAAAATATACATTAAAAGATATAAACGAACGGAGTATATATAACTTTAAAGGTTTACATCTATATTTTTCGTAATTGAAATGCGTATGAAAATTTATCTCTTTGAACCTTTTCCCAAAGGCCAAAGTGAATGAAGTTGAATCTGGAGTATCGAACACCAAAAAGCATCATCAAAACGGGCATGGCATTCTCTGCATCTTCTTCAGCTTGAAACTGTCTTCATTGGTTTGAAGTTGCAGAGTGGTACACAAAATGGGGTTGCACATGGTGGCTGTGGCCAAGTTTCACTTCATAGTTTCTAGACACAGTATAGGTCCTGTGGTGGCTTGGACAGTTTGTCCTCTAGCACTCAAACTCTTTCTGGGTCTGGGAGCTTTGCGAGATGAAGCTGTTTATTCAACAAGATTCTTCTTCTTCAGATTGGCTCAGATTTTGTTCAACAGGGATATACCATTTGCTCATGGCACAAGGTTGGGACGAGCCTTCCGATTAATGTTCCAGACACTTTCCAATAACAACAACAACACTTCTCCGACAACAGAGGAAGAACAACTCAACGAAGACACGTTCAACACTCTCTTATCTCTCACACTTTAATTGTTTTTTGCTTGTACCTGGATTAATGAATGTTATTAATGAGCATAAGTCCAAATAATCATTCTGCAGTGTATGTGTGTTCCACTGATATGATATGATGTGGTTTGATTTGGTTTGGTTGGTTATTAGGAAGATTAACATTTTGTTAAATTTTCGTGTTCTGAATCTTTGTTTAATTTAAGATTTTTCTTTTGGAATTCAATTTTCAGGGAATGTTTTCCCAAGACAATTATTGTCAAGTTATTTGTCACCATTCAAGATCTTTTTTTATGGTTAACTCCAGACCAAATTTAAACATTAACATTTTGAATACTAAAACCCTTTTATAAATTAATCTGTTTTTATAAATAAGATCGAATTTGTGTTACACATATTGGAAGAAATTATTATAGTATTTAAAATGAATAATATATATATTAATATCATAAAAATTCTTATCATATATATATATATAATTTTATTTGTTAAAGATATTTCTAATATATTTTTTTTCACAATATTTTAAAAAACTCATTATTAATTAAAATGTGTAATAGGGAAACTCAAAACATATTGTTATTGTGAATGTTTTTTATGAAGTAAATTGTACTAACCATCTTTGAGGCTTTGTAAAATTATACAAACAATCTTTTTAATATTTATAATAACTTCTCTTACATACATGGTAATTTTTTCAAACAATTAAGGGTTAATATAGTATATAAAGGATATTAGTGTGATGATTTTTAAATAATTATAAAAAGTAATTGTAAGAAAAAACAAGAAATTTCAAAAAATCTTAGAAATGGTTAATGTAATTTAATTATTTTATACTATTATGTAAATTAACAGAACAACCTATAATAGATTCATAGATTAAAGTTCATCTTAAAAATAGACATTGTAACTAATTTAAATTAATATTACACAAGTAACAAAAATTATATAAAAATAATTAAACTTAACACAATAATGAACAAATCTAACGGAAGACTGACTAATATAAACCGAATAACCAATATCAAATGTTTATGTAGCTGAGACTGTGGCATAGTCCCTTTACACATTGGTCTGAGACTGTGGCATAGTCCCTTTACACATTGGTCTGGGTTCTATATTTCACACTTTTTTTTTCTGGCCATTAAGACTGGGCTCGTGACAAAAAAAAAACCCAATAACTTAGTCCAAATTCATTTATAAAAAAAAATAAAAGTTAATATTTGTTTCTGATTCATCCATTTTTTTTAATAAAAATAATTAAAAACTTACTTCCCAGGAATTCTTTCTTGAAGTTTTTATTTGTATAATTTTTGTTAATGGTCTTTTAGCTAATAGTTCAATTTAATTTTTTTAAAGAAGAATAGTTATAATTACTGTAACATACTTTCCACTTTGACATAAAAAGTTAAAAAAAAATTAAAAATATTAATTTTGTACATGACTCCTATTTCGTTACTGTGAAACCATTTTAAATAAATAATAAATATATAACACTCTTGATTTAATTAGAACAAAATAACATAAATGTGTAAGGTTCTGATACATTTTCTACAGATAAGATACTCTTTTTACTCCAAGATGTAGATTATGTTTGAATATTTTTTATTAACAAACTATGTTTGTATATTAATTGAGGATATAATGGAAGAGAATGAAGTGAAAGAAAAGAAAACATTGTTAGATTGTCTCGTTTCTCGTTTGTATATTAATTGAGGATATAATGGAAGAGAATGAAGTGAAAGAAAAGAAAACATTGTTAGATTGTCTCGTTTTTCAAATTGGAAATAGAATACAATGGAAGAAGATGGATTATCATATTATATTATTTAACCTTAATTTTTTTCTATCCAATTTCGTGCGATCTCTTAATTTGTGTTTGGATTGCACGACAAAAAGATAAGAAAGCGAGATCAATAATGTAAAAAAATCCTATTTTCGAAAAAAGTTTCTTCCACTGTATATTCTTAATAATTTGCAAAGAAAATGAAAAAAAACACGTGTTTAATTTTTAAATAATGAATTGAATATATTAAAATATTAACATATTTTATATATTATAATAATAAATTAAAATAATATTAAAATAATAAATAATTAATAATAATAAATATTAAATAAAATTATTAATAATTATTTATTTTTATTTTAATATAAATAATTTTAAAATATTAATAATATTAAAATAATATATTTATTTTCTTATTATAATAAATTAAAAATAATTTAAAATATAATAATAATAATAATTTTTTTATTTTATAATAATAATAAATTTTAAAAATATTAAAAAAAATTAAATAATAAAAAATTTTATTTACTTTCTATTCATTTCTATTTTTTTTTTAATTCAAATAATTTCAATTTCTCTTTTTTTTTCTTTTTTTTTTTTCTCCACTCTTTCAAATCTTCTCTTTAAATAAAGAAACCTTAAAGATAATAAAGTTACAACTCATTATCTCTCATCATAGAAAAATAATGCAAGAATTATAAAGTTGTAACTCATTTTATTTTATTATTTTTTCATACAAGGGAACAAACTATTTGTTCTTTTTAGCTATAAAATATCAAACTATTTTATGATTGTGCACCTTTGAATTTCATAATTTAATCATACACAATATGAAATTTATATGCATCTAAATACTAAGATTAATTCCAGCAAACTGATTCAATGAAAATAACACAGTAAACCAACGTACGTCAAAACTTAATCAACCATTTTTCAGTTAAGAGAAAAATATGTATGGTATAATTTTTTCTTCAATGAAATCTTTGCCATTTAAGATTTGATTGTTAACATGATGTTGTTGGATGTGTTTTTAATCATTGTCACCTACAAACTAAACCTGAATGATGTTGACATGGTTCCTTCTCTCACCGTTGCTACCAGAGTTTGCTTGGTTTTTTTTTGGTCAAGACTTTGATCGATTACTTTCTTGTCTAATTTAGAATTTTTGCTGTCTCTTTTAAACTTTTATCAGGATCAGAACACTGATACCATACACTTATTGTTGCCTATTATGACTTTATTTGCTGCAATAATACTCTTTCCTTGCCCCATTGTTTGTTCCTGTACACTCTCTTTTTAGATTTGAAGTTAAATAGGGATGAGGGAAGTGTAACTTTTTTTTCACTTTTCTCATTTTCTTAAATGTTACTGTACATTAAGGTGATAAAACTAGTTTTCTTAAACAGTAGGTGTGAAAATGTGTTGTTTTGGGGAAAGATTAGAAGATTAGAAGATTAGAAGAGAAAGAATATTACACAATGATTCCAAAATTTAAATATTTATTGGCATATTACGTTACTAACTTGGCTTAAAGCCAAAAAAAATAGTGAGTTGATTCGTTCTGAGCTACTGTGTACCGGCCTAGCTAGCTACCATTTAAAACCTGTTACTTCTTCTGCCTCTGTTTCCTTGTCTTCATTCATTCTTCATCAAACACACAAAAAACTCTTTTCTCTCTCTTTTGTGAAGAAAAATCTTTTATAAAAACCCTTCCTCATTCTCAACTTCTGCTACCACTTCTCCCAACTTTCATTCTCCACATTATGGCTTGCAGCAATTCAGTTTTTCTGAGATGGTCCACGATGGTGCTGTTATTGGGCCTGTGCCTGGGCCATTTACCTTGTACCAAAGCGACGTCGTTCAGGAATGCCTACGCCACCATGATGTATGTAGGCACTCCCAGGGACTACGAGTTCTACGTTGCGGTTCGCGTCCTTCTCAAATCCCTTTCCAAACTTAAAGTCGAAGCCGATCTCGTTGTGATTGCTTCCATTGATGTTCCTCTGCACTGGATTCGAGCTTTGTGAGTCTCTTTCTCATTTTCTTTTTTTAATTCTTAATTTGTGGCGTAGATTACAATGCCTCTGCTTCGATTATCTTTATGCTACATTAATCTATCTCTTTCCCAGCAAAACCCCTTTTAGTTCAAATCCAGCTTCCAGCTTATTTTCTTATGATCTAATTAATCCTTATAAATTATCATGCATAAATATTTAAGTTATCATAGTTGGAATTGATGGGTACAATTTTAGAATATTTTAATTTATGTGTTTCCGCGTTAAGTAGATGAGTTGAAAGACAGTTTCATCTAATTGTTTGTGTACCGTTGGTTGGTAGCCGTTTTAGTTTCACCAAACAGTTACTAGTGGTATTATTATTATTAGTCAAAATAAAAAAATAATTACGAAAATGATGTGACAGTAATACAAAATTAAAAAATATATATGTACATCAAAGTTACCAATGATTTATTATAAATTATTGTATGACCGACCACCTGGTGTGGTGGGGTTAGGGATGGTGGTGTTTCGTATCATAATTTTGAGTATAATTAATTTCTTCTCATGTATCATTTTTTTTTATTATTCATTTAATTTTTCTAACCAATAGTTTATTAAATTATTTATTTATGAGCTTTATTCCTGTGTCAATGTTTATTTATCATCTAAAGGGTTATGAATTCAACTTAGATCTTTTTCCTTCAGCATTGAACATGTTTTTTTAACTGTTTTCTATCAATCAACAACATAGTTGTCTGTTCTATACTATATATAAACCTGTCTAGGTGTACACAAAAGTAAATTGTTAATGTGATGTTTTTCTAGGTTGTTTTATTGTTTTTTATTTTTCTTAGTTTTATTGTTCTTCTCTGTTTAAATTTTGATTACTTTTGTAATTTTCTTCTCTCACGAAACACAGGATTTAATATCTCTTTAATAATTTTCTAAAGTATTCAATTACAATAAATAATAATCCATGACTGGTTTTAATACATTCTTCAAAACACAAGAAGTGAGTAGTATTTTTTTTTTATACCCGATAAGAACACAACCAGTAAAAGGTTATAAAAGAGAAAGTTTTTTTTTACTGGTTATATTAATACACTGATAAGGAGAAATAATGAATATAATGTGTCTTTGTCAAACAGTAGCAGTACAATAACTAGTGAAGAAGAAAATTATTACTCCCTTAAATGGTTAATGGCGTAATCACATGTTCCTATGAGTTCCAAAAGTACCTAGGTTTGACCTAAATGTTTGTTAAGTCTTGTAAAAAAATTGAAAAAAATATATTTTGATGTATATTACAAGTTTTTTAAATTGAGGGAATATATATTATATAAAGAAAATATAAATAATCATAATTATATCCTGAAATTATTATCATATCTTAATTTTTCTTATTCTTATATATAAATCTCACATATTAATAAATATATTCTAAATAGACTATAGAATCTTATTTAAATATATAAATAGAAAATCATGAGATGAGATGAGATGAATATTAATCTATAAGATTCAAATAAAATCTAAAAAATAATTACATAATAGAATCGAATTTGATGAGAGTAGGGTTCAGATGCATACAAGTTTTGTTAGTTGGTGGGTGAGTTGACACTGTTATGCATTTATTGGGTGGGGGAAATTAATAAGCAGTGTGGGTTTTATTTATCAGTGAAGAGGAAGATGGTGCAAAAGTGGTTAGGGTGGAAAACATGGAGAATCCCTACAAGCATCAAGATAATTTTGACAAGAGATTTAAATTATCATTGAACAAACTTTATGCATGGAGCTTAGTGGACTATGACAGGGTTGTCATGCTCGACGCTGACAATCTCTTCCTTCAAAACACAGATGAGTTATTTCAATGTGGACAATTCTGTGCAGTCTTTATCAATCCTTGCGTCTTCCACACTGGCCTCTTCGTTTTGCAGGTAATATTACCTCCTATAAATCTTCTAATGCAATGTACCTCATTCCATTTCCACTTCATCAAAAATTCTTGTTTAGTAAATTAATAATGCTGAAACCATTTTTACTTCCAAATTCTAAAATTGTTTTATTTAATTTCTATAATTATTTTAAAACGTATTTACTGTCATTCTTTTAGTATAATTAAATAACAGAAACTAACATAGAAGAATTGTTAAAAATTAGATTAGAAAGTAGAACTTTTAGTTAAAAGAACTACAACTAAATTTAACAGATATAGAAACAAATCAATTAGTTAAACAAAAAATTTATACTCATCAAATTCTTTGACCATGAATCATAATTGACCTCTGTCATAACTAATGGGTTCTAATATTTGATATTGACAGCCATCAATGGTGGTGTTCAAGGACATGGTTTATGAATTACAGAATGGGAGAGAAAACCCAGATGGTGCAGACCAGGGTTTTATAGCCAGTTACTTCCCGGAGTTGCTTGATAAGCCAATGTTTCATCCACCTCCAAATGATACCAAACTTCATGGAACATATAGGCTTCCTTTAGGTTATCAGATGGATGCTTCTTATTACTGTAAGTTCTTTCAGTATATATTTTAAACTAAATTTTTGAAAGGTTTAGTGAAATCTATGTTTGTGTTATATGTTCTTGATTTCAGATCTTAAACTTCGCTGGAGTGTGCCCTGTGGACCAAATAGTGTGATCACATTTCCAGGGGCACCGTGGTTGAAGCCATGGTATTGGTGGTCGTGGCCTGTCCTGCCATTAGGTCTCCAGTGGCATGAACAACGTCGTCAAACTTTGGGGTAATCAGTGCCCTCTGATTTTATTGATTTTCTGATACAAAATCATTAAGGGGTCTGAATAAACAGGATTTCAGAATATATCATGAAGTTATTATTTTCATTTTAGTAGCTTCTTAATTTCTAATCATACCTTTGTTTCCTATTTAGATGCATGTTTTAATTCATTTTCTTGCATCATGAAAACTATTTTAATAATTGACTTATCATTCGTGTAGGTATGGTGCTGAGATGGCTGTGATACTAATCCAATCTGCAATATATCTGGGAGTAATAGCAATGACGCGATTGGCAAGGCCAAGCTTTTCGAAGTTATGTTATAGGCGCTCTGATAAGAGCATCGACCTTGTGCATAACAGCCTCAAAATAGTAGCTTTGTGGTGCATCCTTGCTGCTTACATAACACCATTCTTTATCATTCCGCACACAGTTCATCCTCTTCTGGGCTGGATCCTTTATTTGCTTGGTGCTTTTGCACTTTGCTCAATTGCAATTAATGTCTTTCTGCTCCCAATGGTACCAGTTTTGGTACCGTGGCTTGGAATTGTAGGGGCCCTTATGGTCATGGCATTCCCTTGGTATCCTGATGGGGTAGTGAGAGCTCTGTCAGTCTTTGTTTACGCCTTCTGTTCTGCACCATTTGTGTGGGCATCTATGTTGAGGATATTGGCAAGTCTTCAGTTATCTCTAGAAAGAGAAGCTTTTCTGCCAGCAAGATTGGCAGAATCTTCGCCAAATTCATGGTTTAACAAGTTATATTAAGTTGTCCAGTTGGGCACAATACAAGGCTGAGACAAAGAAGGACCTTCTTGGCAAGCTCAGCAAAAATAGAAGGGAAGCATGATACATCAATACCAAACGTGTCCTGTTGGGACTCACAATAGTTTGAACCAACTCAAAATTAGTTGAGGATTTGACTGGTTAATTTATTGAAGTTAGTTCATCAATTAAATGAATTTGTGTCGAAAATTGAGTTCCAAATAGGCAAATTTTGAATCATGCATATTGGTTGATATATGTGTAATATGAAAAAAAATATATAATTATTATATTCGCATAAAGTTTCAAAGTAAATAATGTTTTTTTTTTTTAAATTTATGTTATCAATTTTCAAATTAAACTCATAATTAAACTCAATTTATGTAATATATGATTTACTTTATAGCTAAATAAACACCTAATGTGGCAGAGCTTCTTTTCTAACAATATTCATACTGATATCTATTTCAATATTCTTTTCAGATATATTTTGGACAAACTAAGATTATAAACAACACCTTTAACCTATAAGAAATAAACCTTAAATCTCTTTCTACATTGTTTTCTTCACACTGTCATAGATATATACATCACAGGAAATATGGAAACAACTTATTCCTTCTCTGTATGATATATGATGTTTCCAAACAAAACCCATGGCCCTATATGTATCCTAAAAATGAAGTTGGACAAACAGGAGACATTTTCACAAATCACAATGGAGTAGTGCAAATATTTCTGTCAATTCTCATCTTCGCCAGAAAGAATCTCAATATATGTGAGGATAGTAGAAACTCTTCTATACATCAAAACTTCTCATGAATTACTACTCACTTACCAACTCAAAATGTTATATTAAATTAAAATTAAATCAAACTGTAATTAATTTGTATACTTGGTTTGAATTTGATTAGAAAAAAGAGCTGAGAAGATCCTAATGTATATATAAAGAGAGAGAAATGACATTGTTGTAGATAACAAATGCAGAAGTTAGAACCAGGATATCATCACCATTGATTTTCCTTCTTCTTTTTTACCATAATCATTATGAACCACTTTTTACAAGTTTGGGAAACTATTGTCTCACTCCCCCTGACGTAAATTGGAAGAGAGAAGAAGGGGTTGGGGCCCCAACGTTCAAAAATTTTGTGGGCTCTGGGTGGGACCCACTTGTCTGCTACAAGAATGAGCCAAAATGCAAAAAATATTATTCAATCCACGCCTGGACCATCATTGGTGTTGATAACATTGCGTATCATCCCCACCCAAATGACCGTTTGAAATTAACACGACGTGAATGCTATACATGGTGCTGAATTGGTGGCATCGACAGAAAAGATAAGATGCAGTCTATTAAGAAAATTAGCAGTTGAAAGGGACCAATGAATCCTATGAATTGACCCCATTGTATCTAGCACAAAAAATATGCCAAACATTCATCATCTTCTATTGTGTGAATTTTACAACCTATATTACGAGTATCATCACATTCAGAAATAAAATGAAAGCTAACTTTGTTGTAATTATAACGCATACGCTTTTATGGCATCATCAGTGCATGCAACTGCATCCCACCATTGACTTTCTGAAACTTTAATGGCAATGAAACACTATTTATGAGTGAGTAAAAGAATAAAGGAATCACAACATGAAAATGAAAAGTGACTAGTTCACATACTAAAAAGGGAATGCTTATTTCAATAAAAACAGTAACCACTTTAAAGAATTTTTTCCTTTTACCAGTTAATATGAAAATTGCAGAGTTAGACATCATTACTGTTAATCATGATCAATTATTGGACTTAAGAGACATGCTAATACCTAGCCTAGGTGGTATCTTACTAGTTTTAGAGCACAAGATTTTGTGTGCATTACCGCAATATCAACCAATCAAATTTCCAAAAGGCTACATCCACATTTTTTTGCCTCCAAAAACAGGTACACCTAGTAAAAATGACCGTTGGAAAGACCATGTTCTCCTCGTTATAACCCCTATTCACAGCACAATAGACCCAAAGAGTCTCTAACTATAAAATATACCAAGTGCCTCTCTTTTTTCTTGCTTTTTGCTTCTTCACTGCACATTCCTCCAATATTTTAAGAGTTTCCATACAAATATAAAAACACATTGTCTCCACTGTTTCTTCAACATTCTCTTTCTCTTCGCGTTCCATGCTGCAATCTACTACTATCTAATGGCTTCTCTCTTGGTGTCACTGCAAGTACTGCTCGTGGTTTTCACCTGCATATTCCATGCAGCAACAGTCACGTGTACACCCCACCACGACCGTATCTTCAAGACATTCTCTTCCGCCAACTCTTCCAAGAACCACTCCTGGGTCGGACCCATCGGTCACCGTAAAATCACGGTTGACATCAACGGCCGTGGCCACTACCGGTCCGTTCAAGACGCCGTCAATGCAGTCCCAGACAACAACAGAAGGAATATCCTCATTCAAATCAACGCCGGATGCTACAAGTATATACATATATATTATATGATAGAACAAAAGTTCATTCATTAAGTAATTATAGTGTAATAACAATATAGACATGTTGGATAATTAGTACATTATATTTGATTTGTTTGTTTGGTTATGGTGTAGAGAAAAGGTTGTGGTGCCCGTGACGAAGCCGTACATAACATTTCAGGGCGCGGGTAAAGAAGTGACGGTGATAGAATGGCATGATCGAGCCAGTGACCCTGGTCCCAGTGGACAGCAACTGCGTACTTACAGAACCGCTTCTGTTACTGTTTTTGCCAGCTATTTTTCTGCAAGAAACATCAGCTTCAAGGTATTTTTACTACAACTGTTGCAGTAAATGTTTTAACATTTTTAATTAGATCAAAACATTCGATAATACATTCTTAAATTTAGTTCTTGTTTACTTACTAGTATGTTAGGCCAATAAACTTTTAATTCCTTTTCACACTTCTTTATTCTCTGTCTTCTTTCCCCCCCATGTTTTTAGTTTTTTTCAAACTCATGCGTGTGCTTGTTGTGGCCTCTTGATTTTGCATGTGATATATTTCTTTAATTATCTATGGTTTCGCACACAAGAAGTTTTTTCCTTTTTTAATCCGTCCTTGGGAACTTACGTACATTCAAGAGTGAATAAATGTTCTGGTAAATGGGTGTTGTAAATTTTATATTTTCATAACTTTAGTTATATTTCTCAGCCAATAATAAAGTTGAAACACGTTGTTTTCGATATCCAAAGTCCTAGGTTTGCGTAACTGGAGAACACACATCTGACTTATACCAGTAAAAGTGTTCCAACCTTTTTTATCTTTAATTTTTATATATTCACTGCATGATGTAGTTTTCCTCACATATTATTAGAAAAAGAAAGTTATTAAACAGTAATAAGTTGTATAAAATGATCGTTATAGAATTTTTTATGTTACTTTTTCTTCCTTTATAGTAAAAAAGTATTGTGTTATTAAAATAAAGGAAGAAATGAATATGATGGATATGATATGATAAGATGGTGCATGCAGAACACAGCGCCTGCACCAATGCCTGGGATGCAGGGATGGCAAGCGGTGGCGTTTCGCATATCCGGCGATAAGGCATACTTCTCCGGCTGCGGCTTCTACGGTGCACAAGACACACTTTGCGATGATGCTGGCAGACATTACTTCAAGGAATGCTACATTGAGGGATCAATCGATTTCATTTTCGGCAATGGCAGGTCCATGTACAAGGTACTCCATTCCATTCACTACTACCTACCCATTTTTATTTTACATTTAGGGTGTATATTTCTCGAGAGTAAGAGAATATAAACAAAAGAAAGAGACAAAAGAATAAAGATAAAAGTAACATGAAAAGGAGACAGAAAGAAACATAAAGTAACTGGATTTTTATTGAAATACATATTCATAGACTTTTTTAACTGTGACTTTTAACAACATCCAATATTTTCTGTTTTCTAATAAAGGTTAACCATAGGCTTTGGTTAAGAATCAGAGTACTTTTTTCTCAATGCAGTTTCAACAATAGTTAATACACTTTATGTTATTGACTATTGGGATGGGAAAAGAATGCTTTTTTTTCTGTTGTTAAGTTGATTATATATTTTAATATGGGAAACAAGCTTTTCTGCCCATTAAACCTTTGTGTCTGCAAACTTAGCATTCATCTGGAGAAATCCAAAATGGGACATGATGTCATGTAGTGGACGATATTGTATATATGTACTACTACTGTAAAAGTGCAAATTTTATATAAGGGTATGATACTTAAAAATATGAAAGTGAATTTGAAAGTGATAAACGTAACAGGGTGTTGGGTTGGGTTGGTTGATTAAAAATGGGCTGGTTGAGAAAATTGAGTGGTTGATGCATCAGGATTGCTGGTTACACTCAATAGCAACGAGGTTTGGGTCGATAGCAGCCCATGACAGGGAGCACGAAGAAGAGAAGACAGGGTTTGCATTCGTAGGGTGCAGGGTGACAGGCACAGGTCCACTGTATGTTGGACGAGCAATGGGACAGTACTCCAGAATCGTCTACTCCTATACATATTTCGATGACATTGTTGCACATGGTGGTTGGGATGATTGGGACCATGCAGACAATAAGAACAAGTAACTTCTTCAATCCAACTTTCACCTCATTAATCTTATCAACTTTATTACTTTTGGAGATACATGGAGTGCTAGTAGAATATTCCTTCAAAATAGACAAATTTTATGCAGGTATCCCATACAGGCCCAATCCATTTTTGTGGTCCATAAGCCCAATATTTTTGTTTTGACTAGTGATGGGGTATGGTCCATGATCAGTTAAGATATAGCACAATCATTCCCTGAAACTAAACATTGTTTTGGTGAAGATATATCACAGTGTTACTTTGGTGAAATTATCTTTTGTTTTGTTTTTCTAGAACAAAAATAAAACATAATGTAATGTTATCTCTCTGGTGTTATAGGACTGTGTTTTTCGGAGTTTTCAAGTGTTGGGGACCAGGAGCAGAGGCTGTACGTGGCATGTCATTGGCCAGAGACTTGGATTTCGAAACGGCCCATCCATTTATCAGGAAAAGTTTCGTCAATGGCAGACACTGGATTGCGCCATCTGATGCTTAGTCATGACATAACTTTTTTATGGGTTAACCATAAAAAAGAAAATCACTTTTGAAATTCATTCATTATTTGTTTTTGTCTATATAGAAATTCATTTATTCCCCTTTCGTAGAGCTTGTAACAACTCAACAATTTTTCTGAACAAAACATGCATGCGAATGAGATATTGGAAACATTACGGTGGCTGCCAGAACTCTTTCTGCTTTAACTCCTAACAAAAAATATGCTTTAATTACATAGTATGCCATGACTACATTATAAACAATCTCTTGTAATAGACCTGCCGAGTACACTAAATTAATAAAAAACAAAACTAAAATGCAGTTTCTAAAAAAGTATAGTTTTTTAAATTAGAATTAAATCTACCTAAAACTTATATATATTTTAATTATAAGGTTTGTTTGAGTAAATTTCTGCATAAATATTTCTATAAAAATATAATAATAAAAAATCTCCATAAGATAAAATTAATTTATGGAAAAATAAAAAATATAACTTAAAAAAATTAATACAAAATAATTAATTTATAAAATAATTTTAACTTACAGAAATGTTTATTTTATTTTCCTTTTCTATTTTATTCTCTAAGAAGTGCTTGTAAAAAACGTTGTCCAAATAAACCCTTAATTTGTTTTAGTTTTTATCGTCTAAACTCAGAAACTAGAAGAATGATACGTATAAAACTACAAAAGACTATTTTTAAATTTATAAAACTTAAAAGTTTTTATCGTCTAAACTTCGCAAAATAATCGCCAGCGAGCAAATCCAACCCCCCGTCATCTCATCATATACAAATTTGAAGTATTGAAAACGCTTCCATTTGAGGCTGAAGACCATGATTCAGAAAATTAATATAATTTAATAACTGATAATCGAAACAAATACAATATAACAAAATTATATTTCACAATTCCATACACTATTCCTTTATGCTTGATCTGTTGAGGTAATCTTTCCTCATGGGGCGTTTCCTTGTTTAATAAAATAAACAAATGAGTTGTACTACTCACCTACACAAGTGGTCCTATCCATTGTTGTACCACACCAGTTCCATAATCCCCCCGAAATGGTGTCCACTGCCAACTCCCGTGGCATTTAAAATAAAACAAAACAAAGCAAAACCTACTCTACTATCAAGTGAGTCGACCACATTTAATCATACATCACCAGGTTGGGAGTTGGGGACTTGAAAAAAATACTAAAAAGAGGAAGGGGATATATATCTGTTGTTATTGTCTGATCTGTTTGTGTGAACCCCGTCTGATGTGTACCACTGTTCCGTTCATCAAGAGAAGCAGGGACGTCCCAACTATTCTGATGATCAAAAACAAAATTGATATCGACAGCTTGAGCATCTGCTCAAAGTTCAACCTCGTGAAGATCTTCTCCATAACTGTTATTTTTCGCAGGTGTGCGCATTGAAGATTCATCAGGCATAAATCTTGACGCATCTCCTAAAGGCGTATTATTACCCGTATTTGGAGGGCTAAATGAATCATTAAAACTCCCACTCCATGAAGCTGCTCTGCGTGAATGAGAAAAATGAGAGTTACTTCCTTCTGTCGCTCCCTGTTTTGGGATGTTACCCAAACTTGGAAACCTTTGCATTGCCGGTGACGATGCATGGGCGGCGGGGTCTTGGTATGACCACTCATTTTTGGTAGATGACCACTCATTTGTGGCAGATGTTGAAGGACCTACATTTGTTGCACTATCTTCTGGGTTGCTTTCGGCTATTGACTCCATTGCCTGCTCATTTGACGATGGCGCAGGACTAGGAACAAAAAACTTCGCATTGGCAGCAACAGCCGGTTTAACAAATGGAACAGAAGGGGATTGAAACAGGTTTGCAGAGGTTCCCCCACCTTGGTTGTTGAAGGTGTCAACATACCTGCATAGTCCATAAAAACATTTTCATCAATATTATGCCTATCAAATTTAGTTGATGAATAAGAAAATTTTCTTCATGTTTCTGGAAACCGAGCTAGCTGCAAAGAATAGCTTGAACCCATAGGTATTTCCTCATTTCATTCTTTTCATACGTAGTATTTTAAGATACATTTTAGTTAGGCCTACAAGAAAATCCTCCATATGCCAGGTCAGCCTAATATAGTAAAATGTATATTACATTTAACATGCAAGTATGTGCTAGCTCAGCCTTTTTCTAGGTGCTACAATTTTTACAGTTCTTCAATTTCAGACTTTATAACCAAACCGGGAACCAACGGAATGGCAGGTCGACTTGACAATGCTTTGGAGCTAACAAACCCTACTTTTCAATTATAAAATATACATAATGGAGAGAAAAAATAAGTTATTACCTTGACCGAACACCCAAACGACCCCGGTTAGAGAATTGATTGGAGCCGGGTGGTATTGGTGGCATCCCTGGACTAAGTTCAGGGCTAGAAGTTCTTATGTTAGATCCCTCCATAGGAGGAGAACTTTCAGTCTTCAATGCAGATTTCAAGTTGTATTCAGTTGACCCATTCTGGAAAGCAGCAGTTGTTGGAGGTGGTGGTGGCAGTGCAGCTTCTTCAGCTGGAAGTTCCGCACCTTCCTCCACCCATCTCTTCAGCTTCTCATCATAATAGAACTTGTTTTTCTCACCCAATTTAGCCTTACATATAGAGTAAAATAAGAACCATTAGAGCAGGCACGTCAACGCATTGTTGCATCAAAAAGAAAATAAAACAACTAATCATACCTGTCGACCAGAGCGAGGTTTTAAGACTAGCCCAACTGTCTTTTGCAAAAGTTGTGAGCCAAAACCAAAGCGGGAAAAGCGGGAAGTACCCACTGATGCCTGTGCTTTACCTTGTGCATCAGGTGAGGTCATTTCCTATGAAACATCAACCAGAACTTATCCACCAAAACTCTAAGTAACCAAAAACAAACAGAGGAAGATGAAAATCAACAGTACACCTTTCATAGTACTCACACACCTGTCTAGGGATTCTACCAATATCTGGCTCAGAAACACTTCGATTAGGCTTTGCCATTCTATCATTGTCAGCTGTCCACTCACTTATGGGTTCCATTGAAGCAGATGGAACTAACGATGACACAGCCATTGTTGATTGGCTAGAGGATACTCTGGGTGCCATATGTTGGTAATGTTGTTCACTTCCTTGAACACTTCCTTGAGATAATGATGGAGCAGGTGGTGGCAAACCACCAACAACTCGATGAGCAGTGCTATCAAAAAAGTTGAGCAATTTGCCAACTAATTTTGTAGGAGCCATATTTGCAGCATATCCACCCTGAAACATTTATTGATAAACAAGATGATAACTGATAAGTATCAAGACCATAAAAACATGAAGATTTTTTAGAGGACAAGTACCTGTTGGTGAGTTCTAATCCTCTCCTCAAGAGATAATGCTAATTGTTTCCATGTTTCTACTTCTGGAGCACGGCCAGTTTTCAAGGATTTCAATAGCGCTTGGCAGTACCTGAAATTGAATAACAATAATGAGAGATCATATAAAACGTAATATTGCAGTTTAATAATGTTACATCAACTTACTTCAATGAGTCTGAAACCTTCCCCAATTCAGCTAGCATATATGCATATATAAGCTTATATGGCTGAAATGAATGCAAAGTAAACTGAGAGTTTCCAAGTACTTTTGAATATTCGTATAACTCGGTCCTCTGTCCATGTACCAATCAGGTAAGATAAGTTTGAGTTATTCAATAAACACATGTAAAATACTGAATCATATTGAACATGTTTTTAGAAAGCAACAGATCCTGAGGTGGAACAAGTATAACACACAGACAGGTTATATAAAAAGCTAACAAAACTAAAGGTTGAATAAAAAAATTATTTCATTTGAAGAAAAAATCTAAGACCTAAGAAAGAATTAGAAAAGGAAAATTCCATCTTTTAAGCATCTAGATAAATATGGTACAGAATACGAAACAGCCCCATCTGAGTCTACCTGAATTCCAGAACTTAAACAATTGGCAACCAAAAAATCTGAGACGAAGAGAGAGTTATTGGTAGAAGGACAAAGCAATGACAGCATACACAATATATTGTGAGGAAAAGAAAGAAGAATGTACATTCAACAAAAAAGCCAAATTCTGCGGAAGAAGTAACTTAAGGAATAGACAGATTTCAAATTACCTGGATAGCCTCTGGACTAGCATAAGTTCGAGGAGCTTTCCAGTGGTCTGCTCCTATTAGACAGAGTCTTGCACTATCTGAGTATGACTCAAAGTTTGCTTCAGCAACTAAATAGCAGATGTGTGCAGCAGTAATCTAAAATAAGAATCTTGAATGAGAAGCAGAAAGGAAACCTATGAAATTCTTCAAAAAAATAAACAAATGAAAGATTGAGAACTGTACCTCACTTCTTTCCTTCCACAAGCAATCACCCAGGTGAATAATTACAAGTTCGTCACCTTTGGTTCTGTTTGCAGTTATTACAGCCAGATTCTCCTCCCAATCATCAAGCATACCATTAGATCCAACCTGAATACCAAAGCAACAAAGGTTTTAACTTCCAAATCAAATAGAAACTAATAACCTTTGAAACAATTGAAGCAATGAAACAATACATGTGGATTGCATACACTTTGCATGGCTTCTTAGTTTATTCTATTAGGATTACCTGTGCAGACGGCTGAGCCATATTAGAAGAACCAGGATGCCCATTAATTGAGGTATTAGTAGAGAATACTTCAGCAGGTTGCCCAGCAATCAGAAGGCATAATGTGCGCAAAGGTGACCCTGCAACCAGCTGGCGAAGTGCCATTTGCTTCACTGTATCAACATAGAACTGCAACGCAAATATGGACCAAATTCATCCCCGCCAAAGGCAGTATGAGAACGAGAGACTGTAAGACCCCAAAGGCACTCTCTAGCCCAAACATGAAATATCAGCAGAGTATTAAACAGTCTGAAAATTAGACATCTGACCTGATCACCAAGTTGTGAGGCAAGAACAAGTGCTGGTCCCCACAATTGTCCTTCTTGTGCACTTTGTAAAGCCTCCTTCTTTCTTCCAGAGACAAGAAGATTTTGAACCTCAAGAGCCATTGCCTAGATCAAGATCAGAATCAGCAAATGGTACAAAACAATATCAGAATGGAAGTAGGTCAGGAGTCAAATACACACCCTCATTTGTCCTTCAGAAGGCAAACTTTGCAAGCAATGGCTTGGTGTCCCATAATGAGGGAACTCTGTGCCACTCATCTTGGCAGATGCAAAAAGTTTTGCAACTGCTGACTCAGGAGTATCATTTTCCTGTATCAAAGCCAAACTCCAAAAGGTTACCAAATTAACAAGTGATTAATTCCATGAGGAATAGTATTCAGGCAATAATATGACTGAGAATCACAGACTATCTAGGGGCATAATACGAAATCCAATAGTGATTTTAGCCAAAGAAAAGAGGATAGACCACAACGGTCATTTGCAAAGCAAATTATAATGTCATAAACCACTTCAAAAAGAAGTGATTCAGAAGTAGAGAAATAAAGGACTATAATTGTCTGCATCAACTTAATAGAAACAATGCAGAATAGTGAACTTCTAACATCTCCTAAAGATGCCTGGTACGACTCTAAACAGAATGTTCTTAATCTTTAAAAGGTTATAGCAAATTCAGTTGGCAATGTTTACATAAAGGAGGGAAAAGAAACTGAACAACAATAGAAGTAACTTACTTTTAGTAGGGTGTCAGTACCAAAAGGTGAACGTAGCTTTCCATAATGTTGACAAGCTATTTTAAGCAAGGAAAGAAGGAGTCTCAATCTTTCACCTTTCTTATAATCCAAGTCAGGTGATTCGCAATGTGCAATCCTCTCATCCAACCATCTGTACAGTTCCTTACTTCCAACACTCCCACCAACCAATGGACCTGGGAAAGATTGCTGGCTCAGTGCACGGAAATAATCACTTGTACCATTTCCAATGCTAAAAGAACCTGTACTTCCCGTGACAACTTCTACCAGGTTCAACACAGAAATAGAACCTTGTACGGAATCCTTCAGATATAAATGAATATTGAGTTAATCATATTGATAAATCACTAATAGGAAAGTAGGGAATAAAAGGGAAACAATATTGAGCAACTGCAGAGCCTTTCAGAAACCTGATAAAGCATAACGTCAAAACTAAAAAGAGGAATCAAGATTTAACCTGGCTTCCGTATGATGAACTCAAAAGATTACGATCTTTCATTATGATGAGTCTTCCTCCAAATCCAAAAGTTACCAGAGCATGAGCTGGACGTCCTGCTGATGATCTCCCAACATGAGGGGCATACTGATGCCCACCCTGAATTGATTGCGGAGAATAGCTAAAGGGTTTTTTATTTTCAGTAAAATCATTTGAAAAAACATTTTGTTCACCAAACTGAGTGTTTGAATAATTAAACTGTTGAAAAGTGTCCCCACTTGGCCCAAAGCTTCGTGGTTCAAAAGTTCCATTAGCCAAACCATGATCGTGGTTCACTTTATTGTACAATGTAACTGATCCAAAAGAACTAGAACTATTTTGTTGATCTTTGTTCTCAGAAAAACTTGGACCATAAGAATGATTAACTTGTTGGTTGCCACCAGAAGTTATATTATCCCCTCTTGAAGTAGCAGCCCCAGTTGTGTACATGTCAAAACCCTGCTGAGGATTAGTGCCATACGAACCACTCCAACTGCTATCTACCGCCTGGCTATCAACGCTCTGTGCTCCATAATTATCAGCTTGGCTGTATTCGCTATACAAACTATTTTCATTGCGCAAGAAAGTATTGGTAGAAGCATGCCCATTTTCTTGTCCAAGACCAGAAGGCTGGATGGTTGAATTGTAAGTTTCCAATGAACGCCATTCTTGGGCAATTGTGTCATAATACCAACCAGGATACTGAGGATCAAAAACCATATGCTCTGGATACCCATTGTTCCCTTGTGAAACCTGACTCCAGCTAGACACATTTTCAGTTGTGCCACTTTCAACTAAAGTTCCAGCAATTGATTGAGCAGTTTGCTGCATGTAAGAGATCTCTGTTTTCCCAGCAGAAGCAGCAGTCCAATCTGCAGCTGTATTGGCTTCAGAGCTTTGCTGAGTAGTGGCTGTTGCACTATAGCCATCAATTTGATACCACTGCCCGGTGCTGTGGTCATACTTCCAGCCAGGATAAAGATCCTCCCAATACTGGCTACTACTCAGATCTTGTCCATTTGAGTGATCTTCTGAAGATGGAGCATAATTTTGACCCTCTTGATATTGTACATGATTAACTGAAGCATTTAATCCATCACCTTGCCCGTTTGTGTGGCTTTCTAAAGATGCTTCATAACCTTGAGTCTCCTGATATTGCACATAATTACCTGAGGAATTTAAGCCAACATTTTGAACTTCATTACCTGGCTTCACCTCACTACTTAAATTATCATTAGCGTTTCCTGGAAAATTCCCAGACTGATCTCCCAACTCACTGAAAAAGTCAGAATACGATCCAAATGCATCACCTCCATTCAAATCAGCATGAAAAGAATTCCAACCCACCTCCTTAACCCCAGAACGACCGACTTCATCACTTGTGCCTACAGCTGAAGCAGACATAACTTCCGATCCCACCCCCATCCCATCATGACTGGGATCCACCTTAGTATCAAACCCTACTGAACTAGAGGAGGGTAAAGAATTCTCCTCCTGTTCAAGTCTCACATCGGATTCCACAGTATCCAATTCCCCTTTGACTTCAGCTCCACTCTCACCAGCATCAGAAGTCTCCAATACAGTAGTAGCATCAACATCACTGATTCCCAGATTTGCGAATGCTTTAGCCTCATCCGAATCATCATCCCCTTCATCATGGCCAGAATTAACAGGCTCCATGTCATCCTCAACCAGTTTATCAAAGAAATCCTCATCCGTCTGATCCTCCAAATGAAATGGAGGATTCGAAGCCATCGACCAAAAACCCTAACCCTTCACAGATTCCCCTGGATCCCACCAAAAGACGCTCAATTAACCTCAGATTTCACCTCTCCCAAATCCTAACCTCAACCTCAGCGCTAAACCTCGAGATCCAAAACAAAAATTCTCCAAGCTACTGCTACCTTGAAAGCTAAACCTCAAGTACAAGGTGCAATCACCAAATCATGAAACAAGATCTGGGAATTCTGAAACGCACGCAATGCAATAACCAGAAATCAATGAATACGTACCCGGAAACTGGAAAAACCTAAAAGCCCCAATTCAACAATACAACGGTGCGATCCATGCTCTCAATCTTGCAGGCAATCAGATAAAGTATTTGGAGAGAGGAAAAGCCCTCAATTTCGCAATTCCCACTCACCACCAAGAACACAATGCTACTACCTTCTTTCAATTTTAGATTATTTATTTTTTATCTATGATAAACAGTTTATACTTTATTCTGTAATTTTAAATTATTTTTTACTCCTTAACAAGTTTTTATTATACTAGTGAGTGATTAAGAAACTTTTTGAAAAACTTTGAAAAAAATATTTTCTTTTCAATATTTTAGTTAAAAAAAATAACACTTAAGAAATAATATCACTAAGAATAGTTATTTAATATATATAAATAAGATTATTGATTTATCTATTCACCTCGTGTAACTACTGGTCCGTTTTTATTTTATTTCTGTTTAGATTTTTCTTTATATAATTTTAACAAATAATAACTTTTTGATAATTTGGAAAAATGTTGGTGACAAATTCTTTGTGTACCACTGTTGAAAAAAAAGAAGATGGTGACAAAAAGTGACATAAAAAATGTGCAAATTTACTTCCACATACATATTTGTCACATCACGTGTGTCTTGAAGCAGCAGAAGGGTATGGTAGAGTCAAACCATTCTCCTACCCTATATTATCCAAAGAATCCAACTTTCAAAAATTAATTTCCCATCTAAATCTTTGAAAATTTCTGAAACAAGTTTCACTTTTCCACATATTAATTTAACAACTAATAGGAGTATTTAAAATAAAAAAATTTCAAACAAATGTCAAATAATTATATAATAAATAAAATAGTAATTGCAAAAATGTAAGATATTTTTAAAAATTAATACACAAAATTATAATTATATATATAATTCAGGATGATTGATAAAACTTAATCATAAAAAAAATATAAAATATGTTAAGTATTTTTCAATTCACACAATTGTTGGTATGGACTTGGCAGATTAGGTTAATTCGCATAGTTGTATATATAAAATAAAATATTTAATTGATTGAATTCATCCTTAAAAATGGTATCAAATATAAATTTAAAATACAAATTCATTAAAATTAATTTTATGGATTTGCTCACTCTTAATATTTATTATAGTTAATTTTTCAAATTCTCTTAGATTCTTTATCTTTAACATTTATCCTTTATTGGTTTAACATAAAATCTGAGAAACAAACATAAATTTAGAAAAAAATATTTTTCTCTCAGCTTTAACCTATTTAAAGTATAATATTAAAAAAAATAATTCATTCAAAATATATATTTTTTAAATTAAAAAAATGTTAAATAATAAGGTTGGTCACATCAATAACATGTGTTAAAAAGAATTTTAAATTATTCAAATTATTTTTGTCTTTATTTGTGATAAAATTAGGTGCGTAAGCACGGACCCCAAAAAAAAAGTTTGGTAGGTGCAGATTAGATTTGTAGTTTATTTTTTTCCCATTTAACAGTTTAAAAATATTTTTTTTTAATTATAGAAAACAGCTTATGCTGGACTGTAGAAAAAAAAAAGAAAATTTTTTTTTGATATGAAATATAGTAAAAAAAGTAAGAGAAAAGTTATTTAAAAAAAATGAATAATTATAAATTATTCATGTATTTATTTAAAAAAATATGATTTTGAGAAATGGTATTTTTATTTATATGTTATTTTATAATTAATAATAATATTGAATATAATATACTGATACAGGTTTTTATATTTATTAATAAAAGAAATTAATATTAATTAACTTCATATATTTTTAATAAATTTTAATTTAAAATAATTTTATATTATTTATAATTATTTTTTTTTATAAAAAATCTAAATATTGAACTTTCTATTATTTAGAAAAAATGTGTAATTAATAATAAAATTATACAAAATGTTAAATATAAATTTAAATTAATAAAATTTTATAATTAAATTTTTATTTTAATAATTAATATGATATAATAAAATATGTTTTTATAATATTATATAAATTTTTATTAAAATATTTATAAACAATTTAAATTAAATTTCTCTAATTTATAATAATCATTGGATATAAAAATAATAATTTATATTAAGAAAAAAAAAAAATATATATATATATATATTATATTTTAGTATGTTTTTTTTAATTAATATTGATGGAAAAAAATTAAAATATAGATAAATAATTTTAACTATTAAATATATATATATATATATATATTAATACATTATTAAATATTATAAATTGAAAAATTAAAAAATTAAAAATTAAAAAATTAAAAAGACATTCATAATATTTTTCTTAAGAAAATTAATTACTTATTATTTTTTTTACTGTTATACATATTAATATATTTGTAGATATATAAATATATATATTTTTTCAATTAATTAAGTTAAATTTTTACAATACTTTATTTTCATGTTATGTTATTAAAAAAAATTTAAACTTTTAAAGATATTTTGGAAAAAAATTATAAATTTATTTTTTTTAGAAAATATATTAATAAGATGAATCAAATTTATTAAATTTAATTTTAATAAATAATATTGAAAATAATATTAAGTAACTTATTAAAATATTAATTAATTTATTTTATAATTTTCTTTTAATTATAAAATTAAATATTATAATATTAATATTAATATTTTTATATATGAATATTAAAAATAATTATAAATTTAGAATTATATAAAATTTAAATTGATTTATTCTATAAGAGTATATTTCTTTTTGGATCTAAACTATTATTCTCATTAAATCATATATAAAATTTAGATTATAAAAATTGTATTTGATTAATTGGACTCTTTTACTTGAAATTTATGATTCGTCTTTTGTAAACTAATATATTTGAACTAATACCCCGCATAATTGACTATCATCAACTGATAATAAATTTCATTTTCCAAAACTAGAAAAATAAAAAAAGGACAAAATTGAGAAGATTAAAATATTTATAAAATTAAAAACCTGAAAACACATAGGTGAATAGGTGATGTCTACTATGGATTATTGACTTAGATGGTATGGTGGACCAATTTTTTTACCAGTTACTTAAATTACAATCTGTTTTTCAGAGTTTCTGATAATTTATTATAACCACTCAATATTAAATTATTAAATTCATATGATTTCTGGTCCTCCATAAATAACATATTTTCCTTCTCCACCGTATCTCACTGTAATTTATATGATTAACTCCTGTACATGTAAACAAATTTCGAAATGGACACTATGCATACAAACTATTTTAATTAGTCATTATAAATAAAATGTAACAGCAAATTTTATAGGTCCACGCATTTAAATGAAATTAAGAATATATTATATATTTAAAACTAAATTAAGAATACGGGAAATAATAACATTGAGTAAGGTCAAATCATAATTTTACACGGAGAAAATTCCTTCCAGGCATTACTTATTGTAAACCAAAGCTCTGAAACTCTTCTGCAAGAACATTCAGGTGATTCTTTGTAGACCCACGTAATTCCGGTATAAGTAACACTTCCTTGGATATGCATTGTTGAAATATTGATTGAATGAATCTATGAAGTTTGTTTGTGGTTACAAGTCATTTTCGTTCTCTGTTTGAGTCTGGTGCTTGCCAATTAACCATTGTTGGTGTCTATTACTGATTGCTGTTTATGCCAATTAATTTGCCTGTTGATTTTTCTTTATTGATTGTTCGTGCGTTTCTTATCATGTCTACCTGCAGTTATTTTAGTTTTTTGATTGCTCTCAATTTTTATAATATGAAGTGTAATATGAATGCCAATTAGCTTAAAAGTTCCAGAAATCCTGCTTGCACTTGGGTTTTGCGGGTGCAGGCGAAAAGACCATGGGCTTTGTGGGGGTGAGTGCTTGCACTTGTAGTGTCAGTGAGACGCGGCAAGAATGGTGAGAACATATTCACGCATAAGGTACGTGCTTGAGCACCTGTGTTCCATGTTGGAACTGAAACAAGTCCAAGCAGTTATCACCACAGCAGGCTTTCATAGGCACATTCCTTTCACTACCAAGTTAATATTCCTTTTGCACTTTCTCCTAAGGGAAACCTCTCCCATGCTTATTCCCTCTTCCTACAAACTCTTATAAACAACTCCTTCCTTTGCAACATTATGATTCGAGCCTTTGCCAACTCTTCCTTCCCTCTTCAAGCTCTATACATCTAAAGTCACATGCAAATCTCAAATGTTGTATCTGACCATTTCGCCTACAACTTTTTGCTCAAGGCTTGCTCTCAAGCACACAAGTTTGCCAAGAATTTGGCAAATGTGATGAGTTTACTATTGTTTCCAAAGGGGGTGAAGTTCACTGTACTGTTCTCAAACTGGGGTTTGATCAAGACCCCTCTATTCAGAACTCTTTGCTCTATACGTACTCTCAATGTGGGTTGGTCAATGTTGCCCAACACTTGTTTGATGAAATCAGTAACAGAAGTTTGGTTTCCTGGAATATCATGATATCGAAATTCGATCGTGTCAACAATTTTAAGTTCGCCCATTACCTTCTTGAGTCAATGCCACACAAGAATGTTGTTTCGTGGAACCTGTTATTGGAAGGTACATTAGGTTAGGTGATATTGAGGGTGCAAGAAGGGTGTCCCAAGTTATGCTTGAGAGGGATGTTGTGTCCTGGAATTCTATGATTGCTGGTTCTGTGTCTGTTAAGGATTATGCAAGAATATTGACATGGTTTTCTGAGAAACAAAATGCTTAAGATAAACAGAAATGACACTTATTTCAGTTCTGGGGGTCTGTGCAGAACTGGTGCACTGGAAATGGGTAGCAAAATACTCGAGTCTCTCAAAGTTTGTGGGCATAAGATTGAAGGGTATTTGGGAAATGAATGAGATAATGACTTCTTTAATGAAATGCAGACCTCTGGGCTGCAGGCTTGTGCAGGAACCAGAACGCTAGAGCTGCAAAGGATCTTCTTAATGAAATGCAGACCTATAGCCTGAAAGCTGCTGTTATAACGTATAACATCTTAATAGATGGATGGTGTCAAGACAGTGAATCAAGTAAGGCAGAAAAATTACTTGGTGAAATGCTCAACTTTGGTGTCAAACCTAATCATGTAACATATAATACTTTGATGGATGGATATTGTATGGAAGGAAATCTGAAGGCAGCATTGAAGGTGAGGACCCGGATGGAGAAAGAAGGGAAGCGGGCAAATGTTGTTACATATAATGTGCTGATTAAAGGATTTTGTAGAACAGGCAAGCTAGAGGATGCAAATAGGCTTCTTAATGAGATGTTGGAAAAGGGTTTGAATCCAAATCGTACTACCTACGATATAGTAAGACTGGAAATGTTGGAGAAGGGGTTTATTCCAGACATAGAAGGGCACTTATATAATATTTCTAGCATGTCTTAACATGAACCTGCGATGGTAGATAGAAACTTCGTTATTAGTGTATTAGAGTTGAGCTTCATGAAAGATTTCGGAATTAGTATAAGTAGAAAGTTGTACAAATCTTATGTTGGACACAATTCATACATATGTAGTCAGTATTATTTGGTAATAAACGATGATCATTTTACTAATGTCTAGGTCCAAGACAATATGTATTATTGGATTTGTATACATGTATTTAAAGGACTAGTGTTCCCTCAATTTTATGCAGGTTGACCAGAAAGATAGTTCTTTAGGGAAGCTTGAGAGACGATAAATGGAAGAATATAACAAGAGCAGCGCGAAGAAGGCAAGGGTGAAGTCGTTGCTGACAACCTTGTTAGATGATCCTATACTTTCCGATGTCCCCAAGAACCCAACTTTGGCTGATGTTGACACTCTCATCAGCCTTGAATTGGGTAGTGCTATGCGCATTTCTGTATTGAAATTGGATGGATCTACACTTGGTAATATTCACACTACTAATAAGTTTTGGAAAGTTTATATTGCAAGTTTAAAGTTCTGATTTACTAGTTGTTTTGGTGGTATAAGATGTGGCAGTGATGAACTCGGCAATAGTCAAAGATTTGAAACTTGCCATCATGAGGAAGGTAAATGACATGGAACAATCTGGCATGGGTCACCGCCATATTTCTTGGTGAGTTACAGTCTTCTTTTTCTCTCTATTCCATTATCATTTCTCCTTCTCCAAATCAGAAATAAGTTTGTGAACTTCTTTACTGTATCCCAGAAGTTATTGCTCATAGCAATATTACTTTAGTCATTCCGGGTAATTTTATCAACAATGGCGTGATATTTGATTTGATGGCAAAAGTTGATCTCTGGAAATCCGGATTTTGTGTAACTCTACATGTGAAAAACTTATGCAATTGCAGGAAGCATATATGGGCAAATTATTGTTTGTCATGCCATAACAACAAGCTCCTAGATGATAATGATGCACTCCAAAATTTTGGTGTACGAAATAATTCTCAGGTATGTCCTTTGCATTCTTTGTTCAAATGGATTTTGTATCTCTTCTCTACTAACGTACTTTCTCTATTATTCTCTTTTTTTTTCAATATTGGACTTTTAAGTATTACATATCCTTAAAAGAATCGTTCTTCCTATGATATTGGTTTATTATGCTGATGCTCATGTCATGATATTTATGTTCAAAGAAGTCTGAAGAAAAACTTTGATAACCTTTTTTGTGTGTGAAAAATGATATGGTTTCCTTGCTTCTTACTTTGTTACGTTATATTAGTAAATAGGGCTTGTTATTTGAAATAAAATTATGTTACGTAGTATGCTTACCCATTCTTTTATTGAAATGTACAATTTGAGTTCAAGATATTTCTGTTTTGTACTCTAATTTGTCCTTTTTTGGTTCTTTTGTATTGGTATTTCTTTGTTTTCCAAAAACAAAGATATCTTAGTTGTTGCCTTGTCCACATATTGAATGATATCTTTAACGGAGTGTAATTTAATGGTAGTTTATTCCTTTGCAGGTTCAATTTGTACCCTTTGTCATGACAAAACAATCTCGGAGGCACTCGAAGAGGAGAAAGCACCGTTTTTTTCATGGCCTTAATAAGCGTTCTTGAGCAAACAAGCCCATGCTGAGAGACTGAAATCTTTGTTGGTACATGTTGGACTAACAGAACTTCAACATTTACTGTTGTTTCAACTTGCAATCTCGGCCATTAGCCTTTCCTAGCAGACAATCTGACAAGCCAATATCACACTAATTTCTGTTTGAATCATCACTACATGGAAAATGGAAAACTTCATCCCATGGAGTGCCTTGGTCTCATGTTTCAGTGGAGGAATATGTTGTCTAAAACCTGCTGTTATGCTGTGGGAAGCCACTACGGGTTGTAGGTTTGTTTGGCCTACCTCGTGTCATGCTTATTGCTGGTGTTAGCTAAAATAATGACTTTATATAATTGTACCTAACGTCCATCTAAAAATATTTTTTAACTGTTTTGCAAAAAAGTAATTCGGAAATATGTAGAAAAAATTCTATCAAAAATAGATCGTTGGCTTATCTGTTGACGTAGGTAAGTTGGTGTTTTATCATTCTATAAGCAATCTCTACCTTCCTTGCCCCCAAAATCTACATAGTTATAATTAATAATTTCTAAAAAATTGGAAGTAAATATAATATAATATGGCAATGAATTTTTAATACATGTTTAGCCATGAATTTTAAATGCAGGATTTAACCTCTCTGATGGATAAGTGAGTCCACAGAGAAGTAATCAATCACCCCCCATCGGCATTGATAGACAATTCCAATGCTTCTCTAACATCTTCAAGCTTCAGATCCTGCCTTGTGCTTCGCAGCTGGTTATCATAAAACGATCAAGGAGCTTGAATCACTCAGAAGATCCCATGCCTTCTATCTTCTATACTTTGAGAAATCTTTCTCCATGTGTTTGATTAGTGCTGGATGACTCTAAAGTCTTCAATAGCTTGATCTCATAATGCAGTAACTAGCACGAATTGTTCATAATTTGCATCTTCTTTAACTTTGAGAACCTCATAATGTGTTTCGTGAATATCATTCTTGTCCAGAAGCATTTTTTAATGTTACTTGAGCTCAAACACTAGGAGTGAAAAGTTGTCTACATTGAATAGATAAACATCAGAAATAAGGAGACATATATAGAAAAATGAGTAACTGATACACATACACTCATTATTAATATACATCTATTAAACATTTTTTTTTCTATTTCTATTCGTATCATATCATATTTCTTTATTAGAATTATTCTTATATATGTTTATAAAAAAAAATTATTTGGAAAAATCGTATGAACAAATAAAATAATCCTAATATTATTATAAATTTATTATTTATATATTTTACCTTTTCGGTCTTTAGATGGAAAAGAATATTTTGGATATTTATAAAATATTTAACTTCTTCTATTGTATAAGTGCTTTTTTAGTGATTTATAATTTTTTTGGTCTAATTTTGTGTAATTTTTTTGGACTCTGTATTACTTGTACCTATTTATTTAATTATTATCTTTTACTGATAAATAAAATAAAATATTTTCCTAATAAAATATAAAACAAAAAGTAGGGAGAAGGAAAGAGGAAATCAACCACAAACAAGGGTTTTATTTTCCTACGTTCCGGCCCACAGTCTTTTTTGTAAACACCTCTAAGTGACCAAAGTCCAGGTCCATTTTTTTTAATTTTTTTTTTTATTTTAAATTGGAAAAGTGACAACATAGAGCAGGGCCTGAACGGCATGGCGGAGAAAGCGGCGACGGTACCACCGTCGAAGCCTCTGACAACTCAGGAGTGGGAAACCCTAATCGAAGACTTCCAGAATGGCATCCACCACAAATGGAACTCTCTGGATCCTCTCTTCGATCTTCTCCTCTCCTCTCTTCTCCGCAAGGACTTCCCTCTCTTCCTCAAGCTCCAACTCCTCGTCTTCCTCGATGAATTCTCCCTCTCCTTCTTCACCTCTCACCTCCAACTCCATCGTCTCGTCGACGCGCTCAAAGCCGTCGCCCAAGCGCCGCCCGACGTTATCGCTTCCGCCTTCAAAGACCAGTTCATGGTCTCCGCCACCTCGATTCTCATCTGCGTATCGGAAAACGTCGTCGATGCTCAAACGGAGAATAACCTTGTCGAGCTGCTGCTGACGGTTATAAACCGGCCAAATTTCGGTTCGGACCGGCACACGCGGGGTGTTGCGTGCGAATGCTTGAGGGAATTGGAGCGGTGGAAACCGGGATTGCTCTCGGATGTGGTTGGACACTTGTGGAGTCTGTGCCAGAACGAGCGAACTCACGCTTCGCAGTGTTACCTCTTGCTCTTCACTTCGGTGATTCACAACATCGTCGCTCGGAAACTCAGCGTGTCGATTCTGAATACATCGGTTCCGATGGTCCCTTTCAACGCGCCGAACTGCGTGACGGATTCAGGTTCGGATTTAGGTTCGGGTTTGAACGTGAAGGAGTTGAGGAGGGCGTTGGCGTTTTTGCTGGAGTGGCCGCAAGTTATGACTCCTTGCGGGATGATGGAGTTTGTGTGTATGATAATTCCCGTGGCTGTGGCTTTGGAATTGCAACCTTCCATGCTGAAGGTGCAGTTGTTTG
This sequence comes from Macrotyloma uniflorum, assembly GCA_016859785.1. Taxonomy (NCBI): domain Eukaryota; kingdom Viridiplantae; phylum Streptophyta; class Magnoliopsida; order Fabales; family Fabaceae; genus Macrotyloma; species Macrotyloma uniflorum. Next base: position 2,373,339 of record BDMB01000002.1, read on the forward strand.
GGATGATTCATTCCTTTGACCCTGTTCTGTGCCATGTTGTTTTGAGCATGTATTTGCGTTTCTTGGATGCTTTTGATGGTCAAGAGGGAGAGGTTTCTCGGAGGCTCTTGTTGATTTCGAGAGAATCTCAGCACTGTTTGGTTTTTCGCTTGTTGGCTATCCACTGGTTGTTGGGTTTCAATCAGTTGATTTTCGAGAAGACGAAGCCCACCATCGAATTGTGCTCCAATTTTTATCCCGCCCTGTTTGATCCTCTGGCTTTGAAAGCCTTGAAGCTTGACCTTCTTGCGTTTTCGTCGGTTTGTACTCATGTTTTCAGGCTGAAAAATGGTTCTGATGAGTTGATTGATCCAGTGAAGCTGTTTGAAAATGGTCTTGTTTGTGTCTCTTCTTTCAAATGGTTGCCTCCCATGAGCACAGAGACAGCTGTTGCATTCCGCACCTTCCATAAGTTTCTGATTGCTTCTTCTTCTCATTCTGACAATGATCCTTCCACCACAAGAAATCTGTTGGACTCTGCCATTTTTCGCACTTTGCAGGTGCTACGAGTGTTTCTATTTTAGAAGTTGCATTCTAGTATAGGGCCCCCTAGTATGTTAGTTACTAAAAAGTTCAGATTCATGGTTAATTGCTGATGCGAGCTCATTTCTTTCATCACTGCTGTGGGTTAGGCATGATGTATTCAAGTTTCTTTGTTTTGTTTTCCAGGGGTTGCTTGTGAACATGATGTTGGAAAGTAGAAGATTGGTTCCTGTTGTCGTAGCTTTTGTTGATCGGTTACTCTCCTGCCAAAAGCATTCTTGGTTGGGTGAATGCTTACTTCAGAAATTTGATGAGCACTTGCTTCCCAAAGTGAGAATGGATTATAAGTTGGTTTATTGCTTCCCAATATTTGATAGAATTGCTGAAAATCAGACAATACCTCCTCGTGGGTTGTTAGAGCTGCTCGCGAACTTCATGATTTTCCTTGTGGAGAAACATGGCCCAGATACAGGGATGAAATCTTGGTCCCAGGGAAGTAGAGCTCTTGGAATTTGCCGAACTATGCTGATGCGCCACCATAGCTCTAGATTGTTCCTTAGATTATCCCGTCTGCTGGCGTTTACATGTCTATATTTTCCTGATCTGGAGGTTCGTGATAATTCAAGGTATTGAACAGTGCCGCTTTTGACATAATATATTTTCCAGTTTTCTCCTTCACCCCTCTGGCTTATGAATTATTTCTTGAAATTAAAGATAACTGGAAGGTTTAGACGGCCTGCAAAAATGATTGCCTGCCCGTGTTGATATATGGTATCTTGCAGGATCTACTTGCGTATGCTGGTCTGCATTCCGGGGAAGAAGCTTAGAGACATCCTAAATCTCGGGGACATGATCCTTGGATTTTCTCCATCTTCACATCCAACCTCATTTTTCAACGTTCAGTCACCTCGACCTTCTCAGAAATTCAAGTCATTTAAAAACTTATCATCCTGCATTCACCTTGAGCGTCGGGGCCCTTTGCTTGTGAAACAATTTTGGTCTCTGTCGTTATCAAATTTAGTTGTAAGTAACACCAAACCTGCTTATCTGGAGAGCATCAGAGACCTCGAAGCCCCTGTAGAGGAAAAGGAATTTTCTGATAGTTCCAATTCACAGATCATTCCTGAAACTGGAAGGATAAATCAGCCACAAGAGCCACTCCGTGTTATGGATTCTAAAGTTGCAGAAATTTTAAACACATTAAGGAAGTACTTTTCCGGCATTCCTGACTTCAGATATATGCCAGGTCTCAGAGTCAGAATATCATGTAGTTTGAGGTTTGAATCTAATGCTTTCAATCGCATGTTGGGAATAGATAAAACTGTCACATCCTTGGAAGAGATAGATACACTTCCTGCTATATATGCTACAGTGTTAAAATTCTCGTCATCTGCACCATATGGGTCGATTCCATCCTATTGTATACCTTTTCTTCTTGGTGAACCTTACAATAAAGATCCTGCATCTCAAAATGTCTCCCTGAGTATTGTTCCTGTTGGTGTCGGAAATGATTCCAGAGAAGATGAGAAATATAGAGCTACTGTTGTAATTGATTTGGAACCCAGGGAACCCACACCAGGTATAGTTGATGTTCACATTGAAACAAATGCAGAAAATGGTCAAATCATCCAAGGTCAACTTCAAGGAATCACAGTAGGCATAGAAGACATGTTTCTCAAAGCTATTGTCCCATCAGACATTCCAAAAGATGAAACACCGCGATACAACTTTGACCTGTTCAATACTTTATGGGAGGCATGTGGCTCATCTTCCAGCACTGGCCGGGAGACCTTTCAGTTGAAAGGGGGTAAAGGGATTGCTGCCATCAGTGGAACTCAATCTGTCAAGCTTCTTGATGTCCCTGCAACCTCTTTGATCCAGGCAACTGAGCGCCATTTGGCATGCTTTGTTGTAGGTGTGAGTGGGGAGCCACTTATTGATGCCGTATGGGAAGGGGGAATTATTCAAAATGTCATTTGGGAAGAGGCTTCTCCTGTAGCTACTTCCGTTACTAATCATGATACAGGTCCACTCCGTCTTACTTACAATGATGAAGAGTATGAGAAGGGGGCTATTAGCAATAGTAGGAAAAGAAACCTAGGTTGTTTTCTTGTTCTAATATTTCTTCCACCACGGTTCCATCTCCTTCTCCAAATGGAAGTTGGAGAGGTTTCAACTTTAGTTCGAATTCGTACAGATCATTGGCCGAGCTTAGCCTACATTGATGATTATTTAGAAGCTTTGTATCTGTCATAAAAGCTCATGCATCGATGACTGCAGAGAGATTAATTATCCTCAATCAGCTTATCGCAGTGTATGTTCTTTTATCTTTTGCTTTGCAAAAAAACACAGTTTGTTTATGTTATCAGTGGACTGTGGCTGTGCTGTTCTGTTTAATAAGAAATCAATTTTGCTTCTATTCATTTTAAGAGATCATATTGGGTAATAATTGTTTTCATTAGACATTATTCTTGACCATTTATATATAATTGTATCAAGGTTTGTTTTTATCATGGTAACAATTGAGAAACAATTTTCACTTGACATGAGGGACTACTAATACACTCCAACTTGGTTTTCTATCCGTAGTATGCTAGCAAACTGTACCTTTGGAGTTATAGCATGTATTCGTTGTAAAAGATAAATGAGTTTGCAATTCTATAAAAATCGAGTTTTTTAATACATGATACTAAACCCATCTACTAGTAGAAGAAGGCATTTGCCATGCAGTTAAAATATATATTATTATATTGGAAAGCTATATTAATAATTAATTTTAATCAGCAATGACGGAACAAGAATATGTAAGATTGTTTGAAATACAATGAGAACGTACAATTCTCTTGCAGGTTTTGTGAAAGATTTCGTCCAGCCCTTGCGACGGTCTTCCTCGGTTCAAAATTTGCTGAAAGGTACTCTTTCCTTTTCCCTCTCCGAAATGTTTTGTTGTCATTTCTTTGTTATGCGTTACACCATTTGTTGCATAAATCATGCGTTATTTCTTGGACAGGTAAGTCCGGTAATTTCCTTGCCACAGACATATAATGGATGAAGTTGGGGTTCGTTTCTTCATGGGGAACGATATCACAAGAGTTTTTAGATGAGATATGGATTTGTTTATTGTACATGGTCTTATAACTCCTGTTGAGGGTACCACTATTTTTGGGTATGCAAAGGATCCGACAACTCTCCTACAGTATTCTTGTATTATCTTTTTTGAGGCCTGAGAGTTTCTTATCCTCCAATCATTTATACTTCTATACTTTTCTGTGTAGTTGGAAGAAAAATGATTACTTTGAATACGTAAGCCGTTGCTGTCCAATATTTTTTTAATTTTTTTATAAAGAAATTTTACTTTGTTTAGATAGAAAAACTCATAATTTCTAAGAATAATTTTTCAAATATTTTATTTAAATAAGAATTGTTTTATTTGAATAATATTTTGATTATTTATTAAATATAAAATTTATTTTATAGCAGGAACATAGTGACACTTTGAGAAAGAAACTGATAAAACACTTAAAATGATGGGAAATGATTGAACATGGTGATCATAATAAGAGAGAAGCAAAAAGAGGAAGAAAAGGAGAGAGCGAAAATAAAATTGATATGGGAAATCATCTTTGATATTATAGTAGAGAGACTAAAAGTAGAAAAATACGTTTCTTATTTTGGTAATTTTTGTTTCTCTGCATTCCATGTTTCTCTGATTTACAAATTATACTATTTTTTTTTTTTTCAAATATAATCTACCAAGCCCACTTAACTAAGTAACTTTCCAAAGTAACTTTTCACGCTTCCGCAATCAACATTCCATATAACAATTAGTGAGATCAAAATCATAATTTTAAATGTAAAAAGGATTGAAAAAATAAACTTTTACGCGTAAAAACTAACTCAAACTAAGTTGAAATATCATGTTCAACTTAAAATCATCAATCCAACTATTTTTCCGAAACTGGCATGTCAGTATTTACTGATTAAATATCGTAAAACTATTGCAAATAACATATTCTATCACTTTCTTTTTAGGATACTCAAATGAAATAAACATCATGGAAATGCCACTAAGGAAATAATTATTACCCTTCTTCGGATTTCATTCTATAGCTACTAAACTTGTATGAATTTAATAAACCAATAAGAAATAATATGATAGAATTCTAAAACCGTGTATTAGGTAATGATCCGATTCCTTAATGATCCGATTTCTTCGATCAGATAGTTTAAGAACAAAAATAAAAGGCAGTTTTTTATTAAATGAAAAGTTGTCAAAAAAAGGTCGAAGAAGAATAAGAAACAAGTTGATCATTTGTGTGTGTTTTATAGCATTAGCAGATGAATGAATCAACTAAATCCTTCCATGCCTTTGTATACCCATCTACAGAACACTGCTTATTGTAAATCAAAAGCCTACCAACAGAAATCATAGATGGTATGCATCCTTGATATTACCTGAAAGACTATTGGGCGAATCGTTCAGGCATTTTTTCCGAAATCAAATATAGAAAAGTAGGAGGCATGTAGAAGATTTTAAATCAAAGGCAGGGTAGAACCAAATAAGGCCATATAAGCTTAGGCTTAAGTGTTAATATGAGAAATAATAATGAGAATACTTAGGATTTTAGACTCTTACTATAGGGATGCAGATTAAATTCTAAGGCAAACAAAATCACCTGGTCATGCAGGTTAGAGGGCGCAGAATAAAGGCCAAATATAACATTGTCATGTCTCTACACAAAGACTTGGTTGTACAGCATCAATGCAATTGATTGCTAAAACCCATCGCGGAAACACTAATTTCCAAATTCCAAACATGACGAGTAATGGGGGGCCAAGATAGAATATTAAAATTGTATTCAAAAAAATCTAATTTGATGTTTGATATAAAGCTAACAGTAAAACCGTTCACACAACATAATCAAAACATAGAACAAAAGAGAAAACAAAGATAAACCAATAAAAGAAAAGTCACATATTCTTCAAGCAGACCTCACTTCTCAGAGGAGTTGGGTCCTCTCTTCTTGCCAAATCCCACCACTACAACAACAACATAAACCGAATCCCTCATTAGAGACCACACAATTATCCATCTTCTACTTTTCTAACACACAAAATATCACAAATGCTAACGACGCAAAAATTAGGGTTCGAGAAAATACCGGCGGTGACGAATCGGCGATTGTACTGCATCCTCTTGTGGGCGCGTCCACGTGGCTTCTTCTTTTTGTCCTGCTTGGCCACTTTAGGGGTTTGGCCTCTGACTTTGCCGGCACGTGCAAGTGATCCGTGAACCTTACCTGCAAATTCAGTTATGTGTTATGCATTTTGCACAAGAAAGCAACACTCTCATACCTCGTTCTCAAACACCACCAACAACTAAACTTACCCATCACAGCGACGATGAATCTCTTCTCCTGATTACTCTCTTTTCGCTTCAATCACTTGCTGCGGCTGCAGGTACAACAGAACCAAAAGCTCCAGTTATTAGTATAGTTAGGGTTCAGGGTTGGGGTCGCGGGTTCAAATATCCACATTATATGGGCCTGTCCTTTACATTTTTTATTGGGCCAATTCGTACCCAAGTTAAAACCAGTATTTGAAAGGAAACAAAAAAATAATAATTAAGCCAATTTCTCAATTAGTTTTACTTAAAGCTCTGCGTGAAAATAAATTGTATGCTAATTGAAATAAATTATTCTAAATGGTCAACAGATTATTTTTGCTCGACTTACAATAAAATAAAAATTAAATTAAAAAAAAAAATTAAAAACTTAAGTCACATAAAATAAAATTAAACTCAACTTTTAAAGCACTTAAATGTAGTGATTTGATATATAAATGTTTTAATCAAATAAAATCTTTTAATTATATTATTTTTAAAAAGAAATGAGCTCTCAAATTCCAAACCATATCAGGATTCAATCTCATATAAAATTTTCTCTCTAAAACATAGATAGGTGAGTTAGGTTAAAAAAAATATTCTTTGAAGAATTTTAAAATTTGTTAACTCAACTTGAATTGAATCTGAGGTAGGATCAAACTTGATCAGGAACCATAACAACTTACTTTAGAAGCTCTACATTTAATACTTATTTTGTATTAAAATATTAATTAATTTGTTTTCTTTTTTTAATTTATTTTTTCTTATTGATAATATCCTTAAACATCATTAAGAAAATAAATTAACATTTACATTTAAAAAGAAACAACACTATACATTACTTACAATTTAAGATTTCACAAAACATAAATTAATTAATCGTATTTTATTCGAGATGTTGCTAACTAGAAAACTAGTATTACTTTAATAAACTTAGTACATACAATATATGTTCATGTTTGAGACAAAGTTGTAGAAAAATTATTATTAGCTTCAGCACAACTTTTATAGACGTTTTAGTTGTATCTGTTCTGTTAATTAGTTTATGACTGTTTTAGGGTGATAAAACAATCACTTGTGTCAAGAATATGAAGACTGAAAATGGTTAGGCCAGTAAAACAGGGTCTGAAATATTTTAGAAAGTTTGAAATGGAACTAAACACAAGCCAATATAATACACCAAATCATAATTATAGGTTATGCTTTACGAAGAAGATTATGAAGCAAAAAGATAATGCAGATTTTTTTCTGCAATTGGGACTAAAGTCTGGTCAATGTTGTGTCATTCATCAAGAAGATTCTGTGCCTATCTCAAAGCTCTAAAATGGGTTCCAACCACAAGCTCCTTCTCCATACTGAAGTCAAAGATGAAATGATTCCGGTAACATTAAAAAGATTGTTATCAAATATATCAATAAAAGTTAAGACATAACATTATTAGTTAGCTTGTTGTTCTGATTACACTCATATGATCATCAGATGAGACCTTAATAATTATACTTGCATAATAATTTACTTCAATGTCATATTAATTTACTTTTATATCATATTAATTTACTTCTATCAATCTTTACTAAAATTCTGAATCAGCCAATAAACATGCATCATAATATTGAAAAGAATCAACCAAATCTCATACATTCAATAAATATCATACAACCAAGCCTATCTTGATAGGTTGAAAGTGATAAACCAGACATAACACAATTTCATCTTCGTATTACCTTCTTCTCATTCATTAAAAAAAATCACAACCCTTTCCATATCTAGCAAATTATCATCACTTCCTACTCAAAATATCAAAATAATAAATACATTAACACCATCCCGGTTAAGTTTTTATGAAGCAAGATCACATGATGAACAAAAGGCCACCGCTTTTGTTTTTTATTCTATTCCATCCAACTGTCATTACCATCATAGAGTGAAAATATATCTCACCAGCACGTTGTTCATGTAACTAATGATACATGTGATAGAGTTTAATCGTCAACTAAATTAAGAAATACTTTATAATAATATCATGATGAAAACACAGCTATCAAGTTTAAATACTCAGGAGAAAAGTTGAATGAAGAATCAGTCGAAAATCATTTCCATTTATCTTGTTTGAGTCTTGGTTTATAATTGTATTAAATATTTGAAGATTTGTTTTATCAATTACATTGAATACTTGATCTGTTTTCTATTAATCTTTCATTAAATATTTGATCGAGAAACTACATAGCCCATCCTGTCATAAATCTGACTGTTTCTCTGATAAGAACAGTACAGTGCGGGGCACCCTTTTCTACCCGGATTCTTCGTTTTGTTCAACAACTAAGATAAGTCTTTCATAATAAAACAAAAGTAAACCTATTATCTCCACCCAAAATTTTTAAAAGAAAAATAACAGAACAAAAAAATGGAAGGATTCTTTTCCCCTAATATCCTCCCGGTCATCACGGAAACAACTCCAGACTCACGTAAAGGAAACGAATTGCAGCGTTTTCATTGCCGTCTTTCAAATCCCTCTTCAGAAAATCCACTTCACGCTTCACGCGATTTCAAGAAAAAGACAAAGACAAAGAAAACGAATCCATTTATATTATTATTTTTTTATCAAAAAGTGGAAGGACAGGTGAGAGACCTGGTGAAACAGAATCAGAGCACAAAAATGAAATTCAGAACTTCAGTACTTTCAAAGCCCAAGGTTGTTGGTCCACAACCATGAACCAAATCCCCAAAAACACACACAACTGGCTCTGCTATGCAACTTGCAACTTGCAACTAACAACCGATGCTTCCACTGCATCCACCTAACAACACTGTGACTCAGTAATTCACCACCTTAAACAATGCTAGAATCAAGGGTCAAACTTGATTTACAAAAAGTATGAAATGTTATGTTAGTTGATTCACCACTTCATGATCATTAAATTTAAATAGTGTTATCCAGCAGAATTTAGTAGCATGTATAACTCTAGAGTTAGGCGCAACAGACAGTTGGTGAAAACATAAATTTTAAGCTATCATTGTACCATCAAAAGCATTTGATCTAACAATGAACACAATGAAATATTAATTCTCACCTACTATAAAAAAAATGAAAATAATATTAAAAAAAAAAAAAAAAAAAAAAGACTTTACCCAAGTAATGAATTAATCATCAAATTGGGCATCAGAAACAACACTAAGGTCGTCTTCTTCAGTTGGAGCAGGCAAGTTGAGATCTATGAAGCTGTCTTTGAATCGAGTGGAATCATTGGCGGTTGAAGAGGAAGAAGGTATGAGATGAGATCTCTTATGGCCACCGAGTGCTTGACCAGACCCAAACACCCTAGAACAGAAGGGGCATTCGAAGATTTTACTATCGTTACCCGACCCTTCGCAAATGCTTCGGTGACTGCCCAATGCGCGTGAAGATCGAAACGTCTTCTCGCAACTCTGGCACTGGTGCTTCCCGCGAACTCTCCTGAACTTGATCTCTTCCACTGATCTCTCTTCTTCGTCTTCAACAACGTGGTCGTCGACAGCAACGTTGGTGTTCTTGCTCCACCGGTCCCTGGAGAGCATCATGAGACACATGGCGACATCTTCCTCGGAGGAAGTGTCGGAGACCGAGCTCACGGGCTCGGGGGACTCCATGAAGCTGAGTTTGGGCCGGGCATTGGACTGTAAATTGGCGGGCCTACGGGCCCGCTTGGATCGTCGGCGAGTTGGATTCTTTGACTCGGTCTCGCTCTCCCTGTCTTGCACAACAGAGCCAGAGTCGAACTCGGGATCTGCGAGTCTGTAACATTTCTTGGGATTCTCTCGCAAGGCATAGTTGATGAGAGCCTTTTCTTCTTCTTCATCATCTTCTAACTCTTGACGTGAAGATGAATTGGAAGAGAAAGAGTTAAGAGAGTGAGGGAGAGGTTGGGGTTTGGGTGGAAGAGGAAGGGTGGCTAAATGAGCCTTCATGTGGCCACCGAGGGCTCTGCCATTGGCGAATGTTCTCGAACAGAACTTGCATTTGTGGCGCTCCATCACAGAGAGTCCAAATGCAGAGAGAGAGAGAGAAAAAGAACCTTATTCTGATACCTTTGATTTGGTTTGGTTTGGTTTTTGGGGAATTTGGAAACTTAAAAAGGAGTAGGTAACAAGCATTCTTCCACCAATAGCACACACACGACCCAAAACTTATTGTTGTGCATATGTGTCTGTTATTATTATTATTTTTTTTATTATATAGATTATTGGCATAATAATATTTATACTTGTATACATCTACTGCGTATTTATACGCTCTGTGATTCGTGAATCGTCAACACAACAAATTTCAACAGTGACCTTCATTATTTGGTCGCAAAAACTAACAAAGTGTGATCGTGAACAGTGAAAAGAGCAACAACGAACATGCAAACCTTACCCCCCTACGGAATCACTTTTTTCATTTACTGCTTTCTGCTTCTCAACTTCTAAAGAAACTTATTCTTGAACTTTATGTAGTAAATGTATTAATTTTCACATTAATTATCTTAAAAAATCCGATTAATTCTATAATTATTGTTTGTTCCTAAACAAGAAGTAATATTTCTCACTGTATAAATTATTATTCTATCCTAAATGGTTGGTATTCTGTTGCAAATTGTAATAAAGATGATTGTAATTGGTGTTTCGGGTACTATATCACCATCATGCTAATGGAAACTTTTCCCTTTTCCATATATTTTGCCAAGTAGATAAATGATCATTAATTATCAAAATCACCACAACATTAAAAGCATGCAGTTATACATTCAGAAAATACCAACCATAAATCAAAATAAAATTGCATCTTTCTGAAATTTGTTCCAGAATCCTAAATTCCAAACCATATACTATACTATTCGATGTGGTAGAGTAGTTGCATAGACCTTTAGTAAGTTTTTTTTATTACTATATTCTCATTTATTATTAATGAAAATGAAATTGTGTAATCGATTATATGAGTGTAATAAAAATTTGTTTCATTCCAGTGATGAAAGAAAGGAAGGTTTAGTAACTTGAATTCCTAAACATGATTAATTAATGAATTAAGTGTGATAAAAAATTGTGTTAATGTGAGTGCATTTGTTGTGTGGTCTGACACATAAGACTTGGGTTAGCATGAGACAAGCTGTGTAACGTGATCATTTCATCAACCTATCAACATGAGACATATCACTTCCTTTTCCAATAATACCATGCCATGTCTTTTCACAAATCCACTTTTTTAAATAATACAAATATTAACTTTCTCTGTTTAACAATTCATCAAACTCATTTCTCAATAAATTTTAACTTTAAAAAACTTAATTCAATTTTAAATTTATTAAATTAAAGAAATTTGTTTGATCGCGTAAGGTTTTTATTTCATTAATTTAATTTATTATTTTAGACAATAATAAAGAGTTAATAATCTCAACCTATTTAAGGTGGGAATAACTAGATTAAAAACAAAAGAATTAATTATATTTTTTTTAAGTAATTATTTATACGAGACGCGTGATTATTTTTTTTTATAAGGTCTGAGTATATACACAATATTGTTGAAATGGAAATAATTTGATTTTAATGTTTGTAAAAATATTTTTTTTAATAGAATTCAATGGAAAATAATTAAATATTTGTTTTTGAAATGTATAAAGTTCCGCTATAATATATAATTTATTTTGTAAAATCGATTAAAAAATAAAAATTATATTATATTTATATTTTATTTTTAATTTATGGGAAATCTTTAATATCTTTTATATTAAGAAATAAATATATCGATCCTCTCAAAAAAAATATAGAAACTAATTCATATAATGTGTATATAGAGTATTTGAAATTAATATTTACTTTTTAAAAAAACTTAAAGAAAAATCTCACCTTAAATTATCTTCACAGAAGAACAATATGTGAAAAGAAAAACTTGGCAGAGCGTGGATTTTTAATTTATCGTTATGATATGAAATGTGAGCATTTAGTGAGATAAGAATATTGACAGCATTACAAAAACAAATAGAAAGCGATGGATATATAGTTGGCGAGTCAACTAGAAATTGATATCTCATATATAATGCATCTTCTTCTGCCTTGGCGTTTAATCAAATCCCGCTAAATTACACCATTTTCATCATTACAAAACGAGATAATCAAAATAACTCAGGTTTGTATAAAAGATAATATCTAAAACTTCAAATTTTTTAAATTATTATTATTATATCGAAATATTTCTAAAACATTAGTAAGTTTTTTATTAATTTCAATCAATTTCACTGCTTATTATAACAGCGGTAAAATTAATTATCACGTTAAAATTCAAGTTCCCTTCCGTTGTAATTTTATTTTTAAAAATATTTTAGTAAATTGAGAAAGAAAAATATATAAAAATTAATCTGGATATCAATTCATAAACTATGTGACACATTAATATTAACATGTACGGAAACAAATTCATTAAAATTAAGGATTTAAACTCTTAGAAGTTATATGAATTAGGTGACTTGGTTGGTGCAGTTTTTCTTAGTAATGAGATTGGTGGTGGAAGGGGAAGAAAAGTCAGCATGCACAAGTTATACAATTTTTTACTTCAAGAATATTCCAAAGTCATAGCTGCCATCTCCAATTTCTGAGTTTCTTTATTTCACGGGAATGGCATCGAATTAAGAAGTCAATTGCAACTTTAGAAAAAAAATTCATAAATTAACTCTAAAGAAGGTAACTAGAAGATATACAAAATATCCTATATTCGAAAATATTATGCTTATATATCTGAAAAAAAATTCAAAAGATAAATATATTAATTTAAATTCCTAAATCTATGATAATTCATATTCATTGATTTAATATATTATTAAATAATATTATTAATAGATAATATTAACTGAGTATAGTGATTATTTTCCATTCCTCATTAGTTATTTATTTAATGTAAATTATATCGAATAACTATTGGTTTCTTATTAACTCACATAATTTATAACTTCTTACATTACAAAAAAAAGTACTTATTTATTGAAATTTATCGGTTTAAGTCAACAAATAGACAGTTCAAGCACAAACCCAAAAAATTATAAAAATTATAAGTCTTAAATAGATTTTGATAATAATTTTAATTTAATCTTTACCAATCTTATTTAAAAAATAAGTTAATTTAATTTTATTTAAAATAATTTTATCATATTATAAATAATCGTCTAACACTAGATAAACATCTAATTAAATAAACGTCAGAAAAATTACATCGATTATATTATTAACTTAAATCTCATAATATAATCACTATACACTTTAAACAAAAATTTAAAACAGAATTAATAAAAAATTATGTTAAAATATTTGATTCGGATAAATATTATTAAAAAATTAATGAAAAAAATAAAATTCATTTATTTAATATTATTTTATGTAATATTTTGATGAAAAATCATGTTGAAATAAAAGTACAGAATAAATAAAAAATAATGTATATTTCGAATAATAATATAATAAGTAAATATTTTGATAAAGTTTGGTGACATTTTGGTTTATATCTGTTCCCTTGTTCCAAATGGGCTCTCCCATCTTGTTGGATGGGTTGGTCCATGAAATCGACTTGGCTTCGGTGAAGTCGGTTCTGAATTAAGGGTGGGCAGAGCTTGGTTTTCTGCCCTCTTCTGTCTCCCCTCCTCAGTAGCAAACTCATTCAGACATTATAGACTCTGTCCCAAGAAAATAAAAAGATAAACTAAGACCACCATACAAATCATCACAAATGTTGTATAAAATTTATGCACATTAAGTTAGGTATACTATATTTTCATAACATAATTATTATATTTTAGATACATACTAGGTGAGTTTTGTTTGGTTTCAATATAATACTTTTCAATATACATCTCATCATCTATCTAAAAGTTATAAGTTTCAAAAGGATTGACTTATAATTATATATATGACTTCAATTGTTTATGCAAAACTTTATTAAAATCCAACGACTATAAATATATAATTAAACATTATATATATTGTTTATATTATTTAAATATTAAGTATTTAGATTAATATAATATTCTGTGGTCAATTACCCCTTAAAAAATTCAACCTAAAGGGTAAATTCTTAGATAAAACTAAAAAAATATTAAATAAAATATGAATCGACAAACTTTAGAATTTAAATAGTATAACAACAATTTCTCTTACCATTTTTTTAAAGATTTATTTTTGTCGCTACATTATTGTCATTGTTCTGGTAAGTTACTAAATTGTTAACAAATATTATTAAATATTAAAGATGGATTAAATTTCTAAGAGACTAATTTAGGGACAAGAGTTTTGAAGTATTAATTCAGAAGTAATTTAAATGATTAATTTGTTTATTTGTTTATTTTTTTATTTTTTTAAATTTGGTGATTATATTATTTTGAATATAAAATTATTTTTCATTCACAAATAATTAAATTTCTCTATTTTAACACGTGCTGTCTCTATTCTCATTTATAAGAAAATAAAAAATCTCAAATAGAAACACAATTTATTATTTTTATTTCATTTAATGTTTTTTTTTTCTAAAATACTTCAACTTTAAATTAATGTCTTGATATTATTTTTATGAAAATAATGAAGAAAGTGTTAGTGTTAATATTTTTAATGGATTGTGTGCATGTGAATTATAAACTCTTGGAATTTTGCGCGAATTGGAAATTGAGAACTGAAAACGTAATTAACTTTTTGTACAGAGAAAAGTGGGAATCTAAAACAATCAGATTCAGGAGCGGAAAGAAAAAAAGGGTGTTGCACCAACCGGTTTATATTCCTCCTATATCTCACTCTCACCAGAAAGTCACCATAAAATATGCAATATCGATAAAGCATAGAACATAGTGACCCAGCTATTTTGTGACAGCATTTTTTGAAATATACTATTCAATTTCATCCAACAACAGCAACATCTTTTGCTTCACTTGCATCTTAGAATGTTGCACCTATCCGACCTAGGAATTTTATGAAGCTATTTCTTCAAATCCAATGAAACTTCAACCTTTTTAAAAGATGATCTCGGGAATTCTCTGCACCAATAGCTGTTTCAGTGTTCTGCAAAAGAGAGAAAAAGAGTTGAAAAAGTGGGTCATTTATTTTGGTCACTCCATTACATTCTAAAGCACATAGTTGAGACCACATTGCATAATGCTTTGCCACGTTGTTTCGTTAATCAATAGTTTAGCTAATACATGCTGATTGCCTATTGAGTATTGGCACTATTGATCTTGTTTAAATGCATTAGGATATGAACTAAATTAACCATGTTAAAGCAATTTACCAAACCTCGTTTTTTCCTCTAGTTCTAGCTGGATGACACAAGTACATTTTACATGTTGTCATTTGAAAAACAGGTTAACATAAAAGAGGCCTCTCTGCGTCAAACTCACTCTCTATGCAATCTGCATTTGGTAGTCCTTCTTTCCCTTTGGCCCAGAGAACTAAGTAGAGCCCACTGAACATGAGAATCATGCCTGCAACACTGCAATGGAGTGTTTCTGGTAAGGAATAAATAAGACAGTAAATGGGAATATAATTT
Source organism: Macrotyloma uniflorum (assembly GCA_016859785.1). NCBI lineage: Eukaryota > Viridiplantae > Streptophyta > Magnoliopsida > Fabales > Fabaceae > Macrotyloma > Macrotyloma uniflorum. The sequence goes on from BDMB01000002.1 coordinate 2,388,773, forward strand.
GCAAAAGTCAGAAGCTGCATACGCTAGCTAGGAATCTTAGCAATGTACCTTCCAATACTAACACTTTCTCCAAGTGTAACTACCGAGAAAATTACAGAGGAAACTGTTCCAATGGGGCTAAACATGGAGACAAACACTGGCCCTTTCTTCTTCAGTGCCCACCCGTTGAAGCTCAGGCATATTCCACTCACAGCACCAGTCTGTGCATTCACAATTTTTATGCCTTTATAAAAAGTTGCATACATGGTTGGTAGAAACGACCATACATTGTTGCTGCAAATATTTCACTATACCATTCTTTGCTGAGTAATATAATATGACAATTTAGAGCTAGATTACTCTACCCAATTTCCTGGCTCATGTTATCATTCTTCCAACAAAACTAGATTGCATACATGACTGTACAAATGACCTCACGTTAAATGTGTAACAAAACATAGATGTTTTTCATTAAAAATTGAAGTTTTATTTCTGAAATTCACGTAATAAAGGTTTAAGTTAAATATCAATGTAAATCATTAAGGGAAAATTCTAGTTGGAGAGAAAAACACTTATAAAATTACATCTAAGGTTTGTTCTTAAATGTCGATACCTTTCCCTGTGAAGATTCAACTTTCCTATAAAAATATGAGACAGAATGGGAATTACCAGAATAAAATAACCAAACAAATTTCCAGAGCTCACAAGTAGCCACCCAGTTTTCAGCTTGTTGCCTTCAAGCAGCTGAACAATTGCAGTCATGAACGCCCCAAACAAGGACGTTATTGCAGCCAAGGTCATGGGTGCAGGAAAATCTCCAAGAGCAAAAGCCTGCAACAACAACAATTTTTGTTGTGTTATGAAATTAAGTAGATTTGTGTCCTGTTCTTTATTCGATCACAAGTTACCTGCAGGACAACGTTGGTCGACAAAGTCAAGACTGCAACCACCAGATAAAGGCAACCGATTATCTTCTGTTTGTCAAAGATAAAACCTGATGGTGTTGTTGATAATTGAACTGTGGAATTTTCCTGGGGTGCAGTAGCAGAAATGCTTTGCATTATGCTCATTGTGAGAGCTCCCAAGACACAAAGCAATGTTCCCAAGATTTTTAGTTTACAATACTGGTTCCTTAAGTTCACTTTCTCTAACCTGCCCATTACAGAAATTACAATTGATTACAGAAATTAGAAAGATACATAAACTCTAAACATTTTTTTTTTTTTCTCAAATGAGAATAGCAACATTTTGTTTTCTAACAAAATAGCATATGTCTAGCTGCTTCTCCATATTATTTCCATGGAATTTATAATTATTTTGGGAATGATTTAAAGTGATAAGAAAACTACCAAAACCCAAGCAAAGTAAGATTACCCAGAAATCCATGCGATGATGAAGATAAGACCTGGGGCAATGTTTGGCATGGCAGTTCCCATTGCTGGCGAAGTTAGATTGATTCCTTTGAGGAATAAATACTGGAAAACTAGTCTGCATAACAACGCCAATATAAAGAAAAACAGAAATATTGTATCAAATGATAGATTTGGAAACAGAAACATTCATGAAAAAAGAAAGTAAATTAGATTTTCTTACCCTCCAAATGATAGAAACAATATTTGTGTAATCAACTTGAAATCACGATGCTTCGGCCACCTACTCCTGCAATAGATATTAATCTTCAAATAAGTCCCATCCAAACTGAATATATAAAGTAAAAAAGAAGATCATTTCTATGATTTATTTAGAAGGGTAAGCAGAGAGAAAGTACCTTTCAAAAGAAAAGGAAATGGGGAATAGAATAAGGAATGTGGCCAAAGAAGTCAAAATGATAATGGTGAGAGAGCTGAGGCCTAATGACATGGAATAACTCACCAACAGAGCATTCCCTGCATAGATAAGTTGGATTCCTACCAATCCTCCAATTATTGCCACATCTTCCATAGTTCCCCCATTAACGACCATCTTTATATTTTCCTACAAACAATTGATCAAAATGGTTCTTTGAATTCAGTTACCAAGACAGGATTTATCCTCTCTTCATTCTCTTCTGCGTTTTCTCAACAACACAACCTTTGGCTTAAATCCTCTCCAATTTCAAGTCAGATTGCATTTGCTTGTTTCAGGAAATGGTAATGCTTGTGCAAGTTGTTATGCTTCTTCTGCATTTGCCTCTTGTGGGACATCTTTGATTCATTCCATGTTTGAACCAAACCAACCTCCACGATGTTTATTTCCATACCAACCATGTCTCTTTGTGGCCCGACCTGTTTTATTATTGTTCAGTTTTCTGTACATAAATAGTGACCATTGACTGGTTGGCGTTGAGATGATTTTTGTTCTTCTAAATCTAGATTTTTTTCCTTAAATATAGAATATGATTATCCGTAGTTAACAACAGATGATCTTGCTATGAAATGATAATGTAATTTTTCTACTTTTAATATGTTTAAATTAAATTCATATACCACTAAAGTCAACTCTAGTAAAATAAATCAACATCTTATATTGTAATAAAATAAGATTTATAATTCTACTGAAAAAGGGTTGACATAAAAAAAAGAGTAGTTCTTAAATATATAAAAAGAAAAAAAAAAATCACGATTTTTATCTAATCTTATATTTGTATATATTTTGTTTATTTTTTAGTCTAATTAAATCTTATAGTTAAGATAGTAAATAAAATTTTCCCTCCAAGTCACCGAAACCATACATAGCTGGCACTAGGAAAGCCATGCAAAGGTTTCTCTGCAACGAAGCACGAAAATTCCACAAACATTTTCGTTCCTGTGCATTTTCGTCCCCGTTACTGTACATTGCTAGCTTCAATCATATTCGTAACATCGGAGACAGTAATTTCCATTTGGTGGATGTTGCTGCGGTGCATTCCCTCGGTGGAACAAATGCTGAGTTAGCGTTATTTGAATCCTCTTGTGGAATTAAGCCAAATTCTTTTGCACTTGTTAACCTAATTGGACTAGCCAGTGAACTGAAGTGTCCCTCGTTCGGGATTCAACTCCACAGTTATGTTTCACGTTCCGGCTATTTTTCTAACATCCATGTCTCCACCTCCCTCATCAAATTTTATGTCAGAATGCATTCTCTCAGTGACGCACACGCATTGTTCGATGAAATTCCTGAACCGAACGTCTTTACCTGGAACACTATGATATCTGGGTACGGCCACGCTGGCCAGTTTCGAAACGCTTTGTCGTTTTTCATGCGCCTAGACAGGTCCCATGTTTGTGCCGACGCGTTTTCGTTCACGTCTGTGTTGTTTGCTTGTTCCCAACTGAGTCTCTTCAAACTTGGAAGCTCAATTCATTGCAAGACAGTGAAACTGGGCATGGTTGATAGCGCTGTGGTTGCAAACTGCTTGATTTACATGTATGGGAAATGCGGACCTGTGGAACATGCTGTAAGGGTGTTCTCCGAGACTGTTGAGAAGGACGTTATTTCTTGGAATTCAATTATCGCGGCAACTGCTAACAAAGGATACATTGAACTTGCTTACAAGTTTTTGCACCTTATGCCCAACCCTGATACTGTTTCCTATAATGGCCTCATAAATGGAATTGCTCAGGTGGGAAACATGGAAGATGCTGTTCAGGTTTTGTCAAGTATGCCAAGTCCAAATTCGGCTTCATGGAATTCTGTAATTACGGGATTTGTGAATAGGAATCGAGCTAGGGAAGCTTTGGATATGCTCTGTAAAATGCACTTGAGAAATGTAGAGATGGATGAGTTCACATTTTCAATCATTTTAGATGGAATTGCCGGTTTGGCTGCCTTAACGTGGGGAATGTTGATTCATTGCTGCACAATAAAGTGCGGTTTAGATGCTTCTGTGGTTGTTGGGAGTGCCCTAATTGACATGTACTCAAAATGTGGGCAAGTTAAGAATGCTGAATCAATCTTCCTTCCACTGGCGAACAAGAATTTGGTCAGCTGGAATGCAATGATATCTTGCTATGCTCGCAATGGGGATTCTGGATGTGTTATCCGTCTCTTTGAGTTGCTGAAAATGGAAAGAGATATAAAACCTGATGGTATCACGTTTCTTAACCTTATATCGGCATGTTCCCATGATGATCAAATGCCATTAGAGGTTGCAATTGGTTACTTTAAATATATGATTGATGAATATAAGATTGCGCCATCCATTGAGCATTGTTGTTCAATGATAAGGCTCATGGGGCAAAAAGGAGAGCTGTGGAGAGCTGAAAGGATGATTCATGAATTTGGGTTTGAGTGGTGTGGAGTGGTTTGGAGGGCTTTGCTTGCTGCTTGTGGAACTCAGGCAGATTTACAAGTAGCAGAGATTGCAGCTGCCAAGGTGATTGAATTAGAGAGGGATGAGGGTTACGCTTATGTGATGATGTCTAACATGTATGCATCTTTTGGAAGATGGGAAGATGTAAATATAATGAGGGGACTCATGAGCAGGAAAAGAGTTAAGAAAGAAGCAGGTTCTAGTTGGATAGAAATAGACAGCTCTGTCTCGTCTCTATGAACCCACAGTACTGGAGTGAGAGCTTCTCGGATTTTTTAAACGAGGGATGAACAAAATATTGAGTCGTTTGTTCATTTATTAGCACCAATTTACGTGTTTCATCTTATTAAACAACCAGCATTGTCAAAAGTATAGTTCTGATTACCTCACACCCAAGGGAATCAACTAAGGATCGCTATTGGTGATTACAATTGGTAAGAAAATGTGAAAGGGAAAAAGTATTGGGGGAAGACAGAGTTGGAGCATACAGAATTATTATGTATAATATTGTTTAAATTATTTTTAATCCTTTTATTTATTTACAAAATTCAATTTGATCCCACTTTTAGGTATATGCTTATTTAATTTCCTAAAAAATCAATATTATCATTTCTGTTCAAATGAAGCTAACGACGTTAATCAAGGATGCAGTATTTGAATCTTATACAATTTCCCCACATTCTTTCCGTCGTTAGCTTAATTTGGATAGAAAAGATAATATTGAATTCTTAAGAACATCAAAGACAAAACTGTACCTTTTAAAATAGAATCGTCGAATTGACTTTTCTAAAAAATTTTAAAGTAATAGAACTTATAATATATAATTATATTTTAAGATAAACCCTGATAATATTATATTTAACATCCACACACTCTTTTTTTATTTTAACTAAAAAAATTATTTCTTTGGTTGAATTATTGGGCCTTGAAATGGACGAGATAATATTTCACTTTCAATGTTTTTGCAATTGTACTTGTTTCTAGTGAAAGAGGATATATCTGCCAATTTCAAAATCTATATTACTGAATTTCGTCACACTTGAGTTTATTCATTATCCATATTGGCTATAATCTTTAGAAACAATATTTACAAAACAGCATTCGGACTTTTCAGATGATCTTTTTACATGATTTTGCTATCAACTTGAGTGTATACTGTAGAGTGTCTTTTCAGGTATGGTTACTTTGGATCCTGGTGACCAATGGATGTGGAATAATTCCAAATTGTGAAGTTGGACCAATCCACTGGATAGTAATGAGTCAGTTTTATTCGGCCCCAAGCAGCAAGATTCTGCCTTGGAGGAGGGGAATGTTAGTTAACATTGATACCTTTTACGTCCATTTGACAGTTATACTTGTATATATCTTCAATACAAAGAGATACCTTAGTTCCTCCCACTACTCAGGTTAAGGTTAGGTTAGCCATTAACTTACGGAATCTTATTCTATCTATCCTCTTACAACACCTTACTCATTTTTCATTGCCTTCTTTTTTATTCCCCCAACCTTTTCAATCTTTCCTTTTCCATCGGTCTTGTCCTGCAATGTTGCCTCAAATCCAATCAAAAGTGCATCCACCTTTTCCTGCTGAAAAGTTGTATGGTGCATCTCATTTCTATGGGGAAAAAAGGACCGATTAAAGAAATATCTATTGTACCCAAAAAATAAAAATCTAAGATACCATATAAGATGAATCACCAGGGCTTCGCCCACGTGATTGAACTTTACTTTACTTTCTTCTATGCTTTCTTTTTCCTTTTACATATATATGATCAAAGAATAAAAATACAAGTATGAAAAAAATCAAGCACATATAAATAATATGAGCAAGGTAAGAGAAAGGGTCCATTTGGAGAAACCGGTTTCCAACCCAACGGCAGCGTTTAATGAATTCTGAGACTGCAACAAAGAACTAAAAGTAAAGTTTGGGTTAGAGCCATAAAGAGATTGGACTCCTGCCACGTCATCAATCTTCAAGTCAACCTTCTTTCTCCTGGGACTGAGGCTCGGGTACATCACAGCTTCCTTCACCGATGAGTGACCCAAACCAAGCACGTGACCTATCTCGTGCGTGGCCACAGATTCCAAATCAACGGCCACCCTCGAATCTTCCCGCTCGAAATCAACGGACCACATTTCCGCCGCATCCAAATGGAATCTCCCGTTCTGAGGGGAGAACGCGTGGGCCAAAACCCCCAAAACTCCATCAAACGGTTCTCCGTCGCCGTGATCCCCGAGATAAAACCCAATCGTGATGTCCGCCTTATCGTACTCAACCGTCTCCTGAAAACTCACCGGAATCACTGACGCCCACCGCGCGAACGCGCGCTCGAACACCGCTCGGATTTCCGGCACGCTCACCCGGTCGATCATGTTGTACGGCGAGAACGCGTACGTGAGAGTCATCGGAGTTCCACGCGTCCACCGCGGCTTCCCGTTGAAGTAAGCGTAGCGACGCGTGGCGTGGAATCCGTGAGGCGCGGCGTCGGAGACGCCGCACCTCGGCGCCACGATGGCGGATATCGTCTCGGAGTCGAGTTTTCCGGTTACCGGCAGGCCAAGGCGCTTCTGGTAAAGGACGACGGCAGACTCGAATTGGGAATCGAACGTGTCCGTGAAATTCGACGTCGTTTCGGGGAGGGAGAGGTAACCAAAGCGGTGGAAGTACTTTTTCAGTTCCGACATGCCGCTGACGTGGCTGCCTCGTTCTGCGTGCAAAAACTTGGAGAAATCGTGCCACGTGGCGTTGTGAGTTTGCGTTTTTTGGGATTCGGAGGTTATTACGGTTACGGATTCTGGTACGATCCTGGCGGGAAAACAAGGGTGACAAAGGAAGATGGCCATACAGAGGAAGAAGAAGTTAGAGTAACTGAAAAACAGAAACATAACTATTCGTTATTATTATGGTAGTTATTTCGTTGCGGGGGAACGAACGAAGGATCGAAGAGCTCAATTTTTAAACCTCGAATAAAAAGAAAGGTTATTGAGAAACAGAATATGTGATAAGCGGTATTATCATAACTGTGAGTTTAGAATCATATATATGTATGCGTATGGAGTTTGTCTTTGGTGTGATTGAAGTAAATTAGGGTTATAAAGATAAGAAGATTCTGCCTTTTTTTATGGGAGATCGTGACTTCTTTTGAAGTGTGATGATGGTGGGTAAACTGCAGTTTCTGTTTATATTAAATAATAATACTTTAAACTTAATTTTGTTTGCCTCGTGTTGTTGTTGTGTGACTGATTGAAATTGCAAAGTAACTCTGAATCGGATACCGTTTGTTCGAGTTTAGTTGGGTTCATGAGGAGCTACACTTATGTTGGTTGACCCAATTTGGTGAAGTGAGATACGACAAAGACTCAATATTTGAGATATAACTACGCAATGTGTGACAAATAAGGGTTATTTCCTCAACTAAAACTCTCTTTCTTTTTTATATGGTGCCCTACAATGCGTTCATCTTCCAAATAATTAATCATATTTGAAAGAACAATCTCCGGGATTACTTATCCGTTCACAAAGCATAGCATGAATCACAACTTAGAGTTCATATAATTGAATTTGTCTTTTGGGTTTTTCCATTTCATAGTCTAGGTCAAATTTTGATGAAGCTAGCACGAAAGTGCTGCGAGTTTGGTCTAAAGAACAGATTTCTATGTTCAACAAAACAAACGCATAAGTAGTTAAGTACAGTCTTCGAAAATAGGTGGTTTCTATTCCATCTCTTGTCCTCATCATTTGCTATTCTTTCTACCTCTATTTTCCACCCTACTTTAAGATGAAAGTCTTTTAAATTCTTGAAGCAAGTTTAATTCAAATTCATAAAAGTAATAGTTGAAAATACAATGAGTGGATTGTATTCTATTGTAATATTGAGTATATATATATATATATATATATATATATAAACACGTTGGTCAAGGATTAGGCTGTTAGTTCAAACAGTAAAAAACAAGATGAAAAGGGTCAACGCAACGTAGCGTAAGTATGTAATCAAATGAAATTTGTTACATAACAGTAATGTTAAATATACTTGAAGAAATAGATTACAGCACGTAAGCAGTGTTTAAACCTTTCAAAATTGTGTTAGGTAAATGGCGAATGAAGTTGGGAAGATGACCAAAAGTAGGAAGAAAATGAGAGATGGTTTAGTATTTGGCTTCTTTGCTGATGAGTTGGGTTATTGTTTGATTATAATATAGGGACGGTTAAGGTCCAAGTGATGTATGTATTCGCTTTCAATACGCCATTAGGTTTATCTAGATGATGGAAGTGGCACTAGCCCTATATCAATTATTTTTCTCATTGTCATTTCGTAACAGGGGGTCCTCCTTTTTCCCTCTTCCGCACACTGGGCTTCGGGTTGCTTTCTCAGGGGCCACATTTTCCAATTTCGTTTCTCGTTTCAATAAATATGTGTCAACGTTGTTCCTATTCTCACGAAACCAGAAACATACAGAAGCAATGTAAAAAACACATAAACCAGAGACATACAGAAGCAATGTAAAAAACGACAATTTATGTTTAGAGGAAAGGATTGAAGCGGTGAAATGTTGTGGAATTTGGTCTTTCATTTTTTATCCAACAATTAACTATATTATCAAAGGTTGACTACAAAGTTTTCTATGTCTCAAAAGCAGAGACTTCAAGTCTTTCAACTTCTTTTATTCAACGAAACACGCTGCTTCTTTTACATATTCTTCCCGGTCCAGCTTTTGGCTGAAAGATCTTAGAAGGACATGAAAACTAGTGGAACGTGTGTAACTTATGTAATATATATATATATATATATATATATATATATGAAAAAAAAAGAGGAAAATGAGAAATAAATATGAAAAGTTATGAAGAAAATGGAAAATAACGTGTAGTTATAATTACGAATTTTGTAAAGAATAGTTTTATGTAGAATATATTTGAATAACTATACTACTATTTTGAATTATTTTAACTTCTGTTTATTATATATCTTACAATCTAGAAATAAAATTAAAATTCAATTCAATGAAACAACTTGAAATTAAACTGAATGAGATTTAAAATTTACGTCGAACCAAATAAATGATGAATCAGAAAAGCAAAAATATTAGATGAAATGGTTCTTTTTAATCGTATAATCTAATCTGCGAATATTCTTAACTATTTTTCATAAAAAAAAATCTTACATGTTACTGTTAAAAAAACATAAAGTACTCATCGTACAAAAAAATAAATAAAAATCCCTCAACTTTCTCACAATTAATGTTTTCAGGTTACACAATGAAATGAAAAATAATGAGTTTGTATGAATATCACTACAGTTTTAATCTTTTAAAAAATAAATTAATTAATATTCTTAAAAGTTCAATTAAAATTTATTTTTTATTATCAAATTAATTATCTCAGTCATAATAAAAATGAAATTTTTGATAAAAAGTATAATTATTTAAACAATAATATATGACATATGGCATGTGTGGGTGTGACGTTGGTATCAATTGCAAAGTGAAATCTTAAACCATGAGTAAAAAAATAATAAAAATCATCCTATTGTTGTTATAAGACACATTTTTTAAAAAAAATTAGTAATTTTATATGATATTTTATAATTTCTATACAACTTTATATGTATATTTCTTTACTCTATTTAAATACTATGGATTTTAATGGTTTGTATTAATGAATAGTGAAAAAAACTTTTTTTAAAGTTATTAATAATAAAGTTTATTTTTAGCAATATATTTTTTTTTTAAATATTAAATTAATTATGTTATTGATATATGCAATTATTTTTAAAATTTCTTATATTATATGCAGAGAATATTAATTTTTATGAATGTGCAATGAATCAGTAGAACATAATGGAAACACAGGTGGACAAGGCAAACTTGCCATGATTTTGAAAGCCACCTTGTAAATTGGAACATTCAATTGCGTAATTATTAAATTTTAAGACTTGTGTTTGTTATCTAAATTATCTAAATTAATTTAAAATTAACCTCTGTTATTTTTTTTAACCGTGGTACCTCTGTTGAAATTTCTTAAAAATATATTAATTTTGTAAAATAATATTATAAATAAATAAAAATTAATATTTTATATTATTATTTAATCTTTGACAATAACATATTATGAACTGCTTAACTTCATTTTCTTTTTTAAATATTAAGAGGTTAAATCTAAGTGCGTGTTTGGATTAAATTTAACTTTTCGTGATTGATTTCAATTCCACAATGGAAGTTAAAACAATAAATAATTAATTTAAGGTTAATTGATCAAACATTGAATCATTATGGCAGATAATAATTAATGTATTTTTTTTTCAAGGATAAAAGTCCATTTTAGTAGTTGGATTTGAATGGGCTTAACTTATTTCACATCATGGGCTCATGAGAGAAAGATTAACTTGGATTGAGAAATGTCATTTTAGAACTTGCACTTTTGGGCCCATAAGTGCTCGTTTCAACCTCAGCCACAGAAATGACCCAATAGACTCAGGCCCAAATTTAACAACCCAGATTAACCTGCACTATACTTTAGTTTTACAAATCCATATTTATTAATTCAACAGTAGTTGAATTGCAGTCAAACTGGTAATAATTAAAATTGTAACTTAATATTATTTAATTTCTAAATAATAAAAATATATAATAATATAAAAAATTATTAAAAATTGTAATACTGTAAATAAGTAATTTATATGTTATATAAGATAAAGAATTAATAATAATTTCAAAATAATTTATACCTGTGTATCATTTTTAAATATATATTTATTTATTATTAAAAAAACTATATTAATTTTTAAAAAAATATTAGTAATTAAAATTAATTGGTTACACCAATTTTGGACCACTTTTTATAGGCAGATCTATCCATTTTTAACAGGAGTTCATTTTTAAGTTATTGATCCAATTGTCTCCTTCAATTTTTTAAATAATGCTTTTAACATGTTCTTTAGGACATACTTCTTATTTTTAGCTTAAATTTGTTACAAAAATATTAAATATTAAATATTATGAACCACAATTATATATGTTCAATCAAATTTAACTAATAAAAATATATTTTTTAATCTAACTAATTTTTTACTGAAAAAGTACTAAAATAATTATGTTAAAATGAATTTTACTCCGCTGAAATTACGAGGTACACTTGTATAATCAGATTTTGTAATCAACAAAATTTAAAATTATGATAAAATCAAATACAAGGTTAATTAAATTTAAAAATAATTATAATTATGATCGATGATCTCTAATTAATAATCATGATTACATTCTATACTAAAGTACGTTCTTATTATTGCAAAAATATATTGATACCACTCATCTCTCTGATAAATCATTCCACGTGTGCCCTTCAAAGAGGTTAATTACAACACTAATTATTATTAGTTTCCACTAATCCTTGCTTTTCTATCACTTTTGGTTCCAGAATTAGAGCATGGAGTACCATGCATGGGTCCATGTTGCGTTTGAAAGACACGAGGAGAAGAAGAAGAACATGTTACTTTTTCTACACCACCTAAACTTTTTCAGGTTTAAAAACTTTCCTCACGATGGGAGTGGAACATTTCACTTTTCTTTATCAATCTTTTATCCCTTTGAGCAAAGGATCCACCACATTTTACTTGTTATATACATAAAGGAATTATGTTAGTTAAAAAAAAAATATCATTTCTAAACCCATATTTTTCAGTTTCATAGATACTGATTACAAAATAAATAATCAATATATTTTTTTTTAAATAAAGCAATGTAACAGTAAATAACAAAGAACAGTGGTCCTATTCAGGGAGTATGATTTTGTTTATGATAAAAAAGGACATTAAATAAAGTGTTTCCTTAAACTGTCTTGTAGCTGCTACCATGTTCTTGTCCTTCACCAGGTTTCAATATCTGTCTCCTTCTTCAATTTGCAAAATTTTCTATTCCACCAATTCAAATTCAGTCACATCCTTCTTCTTTGGGACAAAGTACCTACTTACAAAAAACCAAAAAAATAATAACTGGTACCACCAAGTTCTACACAACACTTTATATACACTATTTCTTTTCATTATCACAGAAAGTAATTTGGGATCATAATAATAAGATGTACATTCAAAAAATGTCTGTTAAACTAAATTAGTATATAGTTCAGTTTTTTTTTATTATTATGTATAACAGGGACTAATGAAATCATGTGACAGAAATAAACAATTAGTAAAACCAACTAATCAGAAATTGTATTATCTAATTTTATGATAAAACCTCTACAAACCATTTTTATTTTAAAAACTTTTCGCATTATCATCATAATGTAGAAAGTGATTTCTTATTTTAGAAAATTTGAAGAATCTTAGTTATAGTATTTATTTACTAAATTACAGAGATAAATAATACATTTGTATAAAAACAGTTTTATTGAGTGTATGTAAAATATATGAATTTAAAAAGTGGTTTATAAGAAAATGGGAAAGAAAATAGAATCGTTTTTTCTGATTGGGAAGTAGGAACGGAGTGTGGTGTTAGATTCAGATTTTGTGATTCAGGGGTTTTCCTTTTTTGGCTTGCTTCATTCATCTCCACCTCACCTCACCCACAAATTACTTAATCAATTTGTAAACCTATTTCTCAGAATTTGTTTTGTTTGGTAATGAGTGGGATCAGATCTGTTTGTAGGGCAACCTTCATGCGAAAGAGTATAAAAAAGAATCATAGTTTTTCAATTTTAATTTTGAAACTTGTGATTTTCTCTCTTTCCGTTTGAGGAAAGGACAATTCTGCATTGCTTCTGCTTCTGCTTCTGCTTCCTCCATACCCTTCTTACTCACTCACTAACTCTTTTTCCACGTTACCATCCCCACCGATTATTATTAATTGATAATAATAATAAAAGAAAAAAAAAAAGTTAGAAAGAAAGACCCTACTAATTTAGGGTTCCTCTCCCTACACAGATAATTTTTTGTAGGAGAGGATGTGAGGGTTTGGGGTTTGTTTGTGTTGTGTTGTGTTGTTGTTTGTTGATGTAAGAAAAAGAATGGGTGTGGGGAAGTTGAGCTTATTATCCACGAAGGACCTGACTGAGTTAGCGCAAAGCAACAATAAATGCAGAAAGCATGTATGTTGGAGATCCAATACGACGGCGTTTCACCACCGGAAGCAGATCTCTTGGTCTGTGCTTTGCGGTTTCATGCTTTTCGGGCTGGGCCTCATTTCACTCTTGACGGGCCACATGGCCTCTGATCTTGAATGGTACTCTCAGCGATTGGTCCACCGCACTCTCTACTCTGCGTTGGTTCGTCATTTTTCTCCTCTCTCTTTATTCTTTAAGCTCTAATCGCAATGTGCGGGCTTGTGATGTGAATTTCACGCTTTTGCTTGCATGTCAATGTTTTGTTAGGAGGGAAACTATCGCGCGCCTGTCGATGTTTGGAAATCGCAGTATTCTAAATATTACTACGGATGCAGTGAAAGGGGACGTGGTTATGCTCGTGAGTTTCCTCCTCGCAATTCCGTTTGAATGCGTCTTCTTTCATGAATTGCAATTCCGTCTTTTCTTGTGCCAAAGCATTGAATGTTTTCACTTTGTTTTTGAATGTTCGCACATGTTTCTTGCTGAGCTATGCACGTGAATGAGGGTTGGAGTTAGAAATTTTAAGTTATAGGTGTTTCTTTGCGGTGACTTGATAATTGCGTGAGCAGATTGAAGGGTTTTGTTTTATAATTTGATTGGTTTGGGGATGAAGAAGTCCTAAGATTGGGTGAGTAATATATATATTCTAACCTTTTTCTTCATGTGTCACGTTCTCTTGTTTTGGTAACCGGATAATGCAGCTGCTGTGCGTGAGCCGTTGTCAAATGGGTACTTGCTTATTGGAACTAGTGGAGGATTGAACCAACAAAGAACTGGGGTGAGTTGGACATAACTTTCCTTATATGGTACATTGTGATCATTTGAATGTTTTATATGATCTGCCATCTTAGTTGCTTAAGCATGAAAAGGAGCACTGAATCAGTTGTTAGAGAATCTGAGGGTTGGTTAGGTTCTCTTTCCGAGTCAGGAATATAAGATTTTTTAAACAATGAATAAGTTCTTTCTGTGTAATGACGGCAATCATTTTCCTGCATCCAGATAACTGATGCTGTTGTTGTTGCGCGAATTCTTAATGCCACACTAGTGGTACCTGAGTTGGATCATCATTCTTTTTGGAAGGACGACAGGTAATTGGCAGCTCCATTCACTCATTCACCATGAGAATCAAGTTTGTTGGTTCATTTAATAAAGATGTTCTTGTTTGAATACAGTGACTTCATCCATATTTTTGATGTTGAATGGTTCATTTCTTATCTCGCAAAAGATGTTACTATTGTCAGAAGAGTTCCTGATAAGTTCATGCGGTCAATGGAGAAACCACCATACACAATGCGTGTCCCAAGGAAATCAGAGCCCGATTATTATCTTGATCAAGTTTTGCCTATACTTTTGCGACGACAAGTATGTAGCCATTGATACATATTTGAAATTTCTTAATTCATTAAATATATTTATATTTATTAAATCACTGTCAAGATGAAACATTAGTAACTGGTTTTGTTAATTTAGGGAATATTTGAGTTTAGCTCAGGTAACTAACATATTGGAGATTTTGCAGGTTGTTCAATTGACAAAATTTGACTACAGACTTGCAAATAACCTTGACGATGAGTTACAGAAACTACGTTGCCGTGTCAATTTTCATGCTTTGAGATTTACAAAACCTATACAAGAACTTGGTCAAAGAATTGTTATGAGAATGCAAAATATGGCACGGCGTTTCATTGCAGTCCATTTGAGGTTTGTTTGATAATTCCCTGTACACAACTTCTTTATATTGGTCTGAAATTTGAAAGTATTTGTTTACTTCTGGTTGCTAAGGAAAGGGAACTTCTCAAATATTAGTATTTTTTTTCCCTGATATCAAGTGTTGTTTCACTAAAGTGTGAAAAAATAATAAATGACACGAGTTTGGGGTGCAAGGAGGAGCCATGGTAATTGCCACTAACGACAGAGCTAATCACTGTTAATGACAGGTTTGAACCGGATATGCTAGCATTTTCAGGTTGTTATTTTGGTGGGGGAGAAAAGGAGAGACGTGATCTTGGTGAAATCAGAAAAAGGTGGACAACATTACCTGTAAGACTACGCAATCCGTTGACTTCTAGGATCAAATCTAATTCATTCTTCTACTAATAAGATTATAACATTCTATTGTTTCTTAACCTTGCTGACTTCCTGAAGGGCATTGAGACCAATATTTTATTCCTGATACATTGCCTGAAATGCTTTCTAATTACAAATTTACTTTTCCCATATGACTTCTCCAAGTTGAAACTCAAGTTGAAACTAACTATTTTTATTCTGAAAGGATATGAATGAATTATTTCCACGTGATAAAACAGGATTTGAGCCCAGATGGAGAGCGGAAGCGAGGGAAATGTCCTCTTACTCCTCATGAAGTGGGTTTGATGTTACGGGCACTTGGCTTTTCAAATGACACATATCTCTATGTTGCATCAGGAGAAATATATGGGGGGGATGACACAATGCAGCCTCTCAAAGATCTTTTCCCTAACATCTATACAAAGGAGATGCTGGCTGATGAAGAGCTGAAACCTTTCCTTCCATTCTCTTCCCGCCTTGCTGCTATTGACTACATTGTTTGTGATGAAAGTGATGTATTTGTCACTAATAACAATGGTAACATGGCCAAGATTCTTGCAGGTCGAAGGTAAGAATCGTAAAATCTCTCTACTGTTCTCCTTTTGTTTGTTTAGTACATTAATGGACTTATTTCTGAAACTTAAACTAAGAAAATGAATATATGATTATCCCAAACATGTAATGGAAACACTAGAATCATAATTATGATTATTCTGTTATGGAATGTAGTAACTATGTTGCATTATTTACTCTTGAATCATATTCCAAATAGGTGGAGAGCTGTACGGTTTTACTGAATATAGGAAAGCATATTACTCCTTTGAACTGAAATATAAGCAAAATTAACTAACGTTTCCGCTAATTAAAAAAGTTTGGTAATATCATATAACTTTACTAGTCTCATTTAAAATATAATTCCTTTTCTTAAATGCCCTTAATTGGAACTTGATATCAAGAATAAAAGAGTTATTTAAAATATCTCAACTCAATTAGTTAGAGGGCATTTTTGGAATGGTATCATTAAATAGGATGAAAGTAGTTAAAAGTTGACTTATATGGAGTCTATCGAACCTTTTATCGTGTTGCTTATAGTTTAGTCTGGAAGGATTGTAATACTCTATACTTATATTGGAAGTCTTGTGGAAAGAAAATGAATAAATTATAAATTTGGGATCATCTGGAATCTTGAACTTCAAAATTATCTGAAGATACAGATTATAGGATATAGATTGGGTTGAAGATAGCCTAGGTAATAATGTAATGCCCTCGGACTTCAAATTCGGTAAGATCTATATCTTATTTCTTCCCCACTTCTTTTGTGATCACTCTACTAGCTCTCACAACTTGAAAATGTTGGAGGGCAGTTGATTTTGTACTAGGAGACCACATTTTTATCTTGCGATGGTTGGAGTTAGCAAAATCTGGCTATCTGTAGAGACTATTTTGAGAAGTTTCAAGTAAATTACGGTTGTATATTATATTTAGCTTAGCTGACAATGTCCTTTGCTAAGGACCATTGTCCTCGCGTGCTTTAGACCTCTGGCACCTTTATTTTAACTGAAAATAACAAAACCTATTGAGAAGCCAAATCTGATATGTTGTGGATGGTAGAATATAGGTTGTTGGACACCATTGAAATCAAATCTTGTATGATACAAAAAGGCCAAATCTTTGCTTATATATTCAAGCATTTAAGCTAGACTTGATTAACGTATACTGTCACTATTTATATTTCCTCAGGTTCAATATTTGAGGAGATTCTTCATTTACAAGTAGGCAATCATGTAGTTGATTTCAGTTATCTTTTGATAAAGGGAAAATGCTCGTGGGAATAGTATAACTTGTTTCAGTAGGTTTCCTGTAAGCCTTTACTTTCCTCAGCTCCTTTTTATAAACACAAATTCGAAATTGATGCTAATAGCAATTCTCAGGGTCTCTTTATTGTCATGCACACGAGCTACTGTGCATTATGCTGCTGCTTTTTTTGCTACATTATGGTTACTTTTAATGACTACAGCATTATCTCCTATTCTCTTTTATTTTTGGTGGCTAATGTGGCTCATGTTAACCATTCGTTTTTTTTGCAACAGGAGGTATATGGGTCACAAAAGAACAATTAGACCAAATGCAAAGAAGCTTAGCACGCTACTGGCAGCAAGGCATGAAATGGACTGGGATACCTTTTCCAAAAAGGTTAAGTCATGCCAGAGAGGATTCATGGGAGAGCCAGATGAGATGAGACCTGGACGCGGTGAATTTCATGAATTTCCAAGCTCTTGCGTGTGCAAGAGACCATATGTGGAAGAAGAACTCGGCAAAGAGGTATACCGCCCCCCTAAACTTCGTGCAATAAACCTGACAAAAGCTGATTCCTCGTTGAATGGAATTAGAAGAAGAGGCAGGACATGAAGTACTTTGAACCAGAGAGATTATCGGGTGGGAAATCAGAGTTGCCACTCGCTCTGTTTAATGCCAACTGAACGTCAATTGAACATTGAATGCTATGGCAATCATTTTCACCCGATTGATCGTTGTAAATCATGAGGGGTCCAGTTCTTAGGTGGGTGGCTCAGTTTAGATCCTAAGGACGTCATTGCGTTGCAAAGTGTAGATATATTCACATATATAAATATATGCTTAGTTTAGCTTAGATTGCTTTAAATCATTTTTCGCCTCATCATCTCCTTAGCTTTCAATCTTTTTAAGCCACATTGTTCCCACGCAAAATTGAGTTACAATTTTTTAGCCTCACATGAAAACATTCATTAGTCAGGTCCAACCACAAATGGAAAAATACAAATTGAGAAATTATAATAAGCGAGCGGACGCCTATAATAACAAATGAACATTCATATATATAAACTAAATGCAATTAATAACAAATTCAATTAAAATTATCTGCCAAATGTTAAATCTAATAATAATTATTCCCAACTTAACTAGCTATTGAATTCAAATTCTGGATAATAATTGAAAAGTATTCTTATATAATAACTACATTAATTTCCAATTTAATGTAAACTTTTTTTCAAAAAGAAAAAAAAAAAAGCATCAAGATTGATTTCTTTCAATATACCATTATCATCTTTTATTTTTAGTTTTAAATTAAATTAACAAATAATCAATAAGTAAAACCCTAACATAAATTGATCGTCATAAATCTAAAATAAGTTGATTTAAAATAATATATAATTTAGATATGTTGAAAAATATTTCATTATACATTTTAATTACGTAAAAACAAACATATCCACAGCCAAAAATACTAATATGAATATAAATAAAACGTTCTATTTCTTTCTGATAACTACTGCTGACCCGGGATAACTTGTAAAAGAATTAGAAGAGGTAGTAGCAGTGGAGAGGCGATGCGAGGATTGGCATGCAGAGCATGGCGTTATCATTTGATGAACAAACCTCTACAAACAAGGTAACAAGGAGAAATTTCCATATACAGCACAGCCTACGGATCAAATCACATTTAAATAAAATACTAAAATCAATATGACCGACCGTCTACTGAGCTATTGTCTGCCTAAAACATAGGAAGCAAGAATTTCCATTCCTAGGTTGGTTGGTTGGTTCTCTATTATAAATATACACATCTATGCTAGGTATGTCACAGGCCGGTCCTTCCTTTTCACTGTACCACATCCACATCCTTGCGATTGCCAGCTCCTTCTTCCATTTAACCTGTTGCAACTAAGTCACTAAAACAGTCCTAATGTAATAACTCAACCAACAAAAAAAACACGAGTCGAAATATACGTTCTACGAAGAAATGGATATAGATACTCACCCTTAGTACTGCGATTATGTGAAACCGAAGGAATCTTAGAGATGATCAAAGAGCTCTGCAATCCTTCTAATAGCTGCAACCAAGCCAAC
Source organism: Macrotyloma uniflorum (assembly GCA_016859785.1). Lineage (NCBI taxonomy): Eukaryota > Viridiplantae > Streptophyta > Magnoliopsida > Fabales > Fabaceae > Macrotyloma > Macrotyloma uniflorum. The sequence continues at coordinate 2,408,077 of BDMB01000002.1, forward strand.
CACCACACCAGATTCAAAACAAAAGGTCATACATATGAAAAAAATGGCTTCATACTTGGAACAGAACGGGAGAAAATATTTCATTAGACAACACAACCGAGTAACCACTTTTCGTTATATAAACTTACTCTTGACGTTGGCTGGATTCTACGATTGGATCTGCGGGGCGGCTCCACGACATCAGATGCTGATTTCAAAGGATTGTCATTTATAGCCTTTTCTGTGTCACCTTTACCCATCTTATCTCGAGCAGGCGCAAGTTTCCCTTTACTTGCTCTTGATGAGGATGCCCTTTTAGCAGGAAGAGTATCAACCGGAGTTACCAGTGATGAAAACAAGATTGGTCCTTGAGTTGCTCCATCAGTTGCAGTGTGGGGTGCTCTCTCCACCTTACTTTCGCTCTGGGAAGCATTCTTTAAGTGATTTGAAGAATCCTTGATCCTTTCTGTGTGACCTGTCAGCTCAATGCCATGAGAAAACGAATTTGACAATTGCTGGGATTACTCTACGAAAAACACACTGGTTTTCATACTTACTTGTCTTGGTCTTGGAATCAGCTCCATGTTTCTCTTTGGAACCATTTTTCCAACCTCTGGGTCCTGAACTAGGAGGCACTAAGAAATTTGTAAGTTTAACTAAATCACTTCTGTCATTGGTCTTGCTGCTTTCATGTGCCACGTAATGCTTGCTTACTTCCATAAATTTCCTCTTCTTCCCAGGTTTAGTAGGAATACCAAAAATTCCTTTTGATCCTTCTTTTGGAAGACCAGTCCTCACCATTCTGTGTGCATCTAGTTTATTTTCATTCTTGCTGTTTTTACCAATGTTAAACACTTTATCGTTTTCACTCAAATTAGGTAATGTAATCTCATCAGGTTTAGCTGTCTCCACAGTGTCGATGCTTTTTGACATCTTGTCTTTCCCTTTTACTTCTACAGCATGACTACCCAGTTTAGGTCGTTTTTCATGTGGTGTATCACCCTGTATGCAAAAATGTGAAAATTAGGACAAACATTAAGTTGGAGTGCTTAAACACTCTAGAAGAACCTAAAAATAAAGTACCTCATGGGTAGAACTGTCATTTGCTCCCACTTTTTTGGAAGATTCAATCCATTTACCATCCTTCCAAATAAGGGATGGACGGAGATGCCAAGCTCTGACAACCAACGTTTCTCCACTAGCTGCATAAAACCAATATTATATACATTTTCCAAGAATAAGGTGCTAATGCTTTTTATACATTATAGGAATTAAGAAACATAGAATACAAAATGTTTAATTAAATAATGTACATACCAGGAAAGTGAACAGTAAATGTTGTTTCATCTTTTTTATTCTTCTCCGTGATTACTCCTTCCCGCCAGCTGATGACCAAAACTACCATGTGAGAGAACTTCAACACATTTATCTTGTACAGTTTTAATTTAAAAAACATTTATGCTTTCAAAAAAATTATTGGAACAGTTGCTTGTTCACAAGTACAATATGTAATTGAGCCATCATACCTAATTTTTTCAACTACTTGCATAGAAAATAAAGAATGGGAAATGATGTAATTAATTAAACAGGAGGAAGTATAAATAAAATAAAAAATCGTGATTTCATATGCCATTCAATCCGACAAACAACCATATCTACGATAAAGGAAACCAAATGGGAAGATATTATATATCCATGCACAATAACTTATGTTGGTATTGAAGAAATGGCCATCATCAATAAATAGCTAATTAAAAGAACTCTATATTAGCAAACCTTTCTTGTATCCATGCATCAACTCTATCCCCAACAGACCATGCATAATCTCCCATAGCAGCTCTGCGTCTCTTTCTTGTTCCTTCATATTGTAAAGCAGTAAGAGGGCGAGCAATACGTGTTCTGGGGGGTTTGTCTCCATCACTTTCAAGTGAGACCCACTCCTTCAAGGGCCCTGCACCTAAAAGACAGCAATATTTTTAATCATCATAATAATGAATGAAGACACAATAATACCCAATTTAATAAAAACACAGCTGGCAATTCATTGTCATGCAGATGTATGCAAGCCATGAAACATCAAAACCATCTCAAACACTATTTTTTTATGATTTATCCAAAATTAGTTTCTACCCCAAGTTTGAATTAATTTATGAACTTCACCAACTAAATAAGATGCTTCTGTTCTCATCAAAGTATAAGCACAAAGACACTGGACTAACCTTCAGCAGCTACAAGTGAGGTGTAGCATACATAAGCTTTAGCATCCTTCAAACTCAAAATATTGGCTGTGAACCATGCAGCTTTAAACCCTTCATCATCTTTGAAAACCTGATACATATAATAGCTTCAGTTTACTAGGATTATGTAATTAAAGAGAAACATATTACCTTAAAAAAATGAAAAGAATGCATGTCAATTTAAATAAATAAAAACTAATGCCTAATCCTCACCAAAGTTGATATTGTAAAAATAAACCCACGGGCATCTGGGCACTTTCACTAGCTTTACTTAAAAAGAAATAAACTTATAAATAAAAATGAAAACAACCTCTATGAGTAAGCCCTCTTTGATGCTACTTCCGTCCAGATTCTCAGATTCATTACTAACAGTAAAAGGAGCCTGAATTTCAGGATCAGATCCATGAACCACATCAACAGGTTTGACTAAATCAGAAACAACCTTGCGTCCCTTCAGTCCTCTTGAATTTTTTTCATTGGTCTTGATAGAAGAAGAAATTCCGCCACCAGATAAAATGTCTCTGTTTTGTGCATAAGAATTTTCAGGAATATCTCTCACATTGTCAGTGTTCACCATATCTCTTGTAATGTCTTTGAATAATCCATATTGCTGAGAAGACTCCCGGGCTGATTTCAAACATCCCTCTGGGCCAGCTTCTACTAACTGACTTAAGGGTAAAGGATCACCCATACTTACGATTTTTCCTGCTTGAGATACAGCTTCCGCAGCCAGCTCAGCAGCCTTCACAATGGCATCCATATTTTCAGCTCTTTTAGTGGCAGCTGAAGCAGCTTCCACCCTCCTTTTAACAGCTTCCTTGGCAGCAACAATGATAGAACCAGGACTATTGGTTCCATTAGCACCATTCAAGATGGAAGCAGGGGTAGCTTTTCCAAAGTTATTGGTACCCTCAGAAAGAGAAATTTGATTACTTTGACTGGAATTATCAAAACCAGATGAAAGCAGTGCTTCATCAGCCATTAATTTTGCTTGAAGAGCAGCATTTGACGCAACATTGGCAGCCGCAGCTGCTGCCTTTGCTATGGCAGCTGCAGCTGCAGCCGCAACTGCTGCAGAAGCTAATTTAGCCTCAATATCTGGCATCAAGCCAGAATTTTTATGTTTATCCAACTGATTCCATAACTCTAGGCTATGATTCACTGCAGCAGCAGACAGAGCAGAAGCTTCCTCTGCATGTACTCTTGCCTCATTAACTTTCATAAGAGACTCGTCTGACATAATTCTCTTCTCAACATTCTGATCATTTTTGGATTGATCAACAAGAGGAGATACAGACACCACTGATTTTTCAACAGTAGTCATTGGTACATTCCCCACAGGGGTCATAACTGCAACAGAAGTAGATGTATGGCTACCGACAGCAGTACCCAGTGATTGCAAAGCCCTCTGGCCAAAATCCTCAGATACCACAACTTTTTTTCTTTTTTTGGACTTTGGATCTGAGCAGGTGATACTGCCAAATTGTTTGAATCAAGCAGAGAGGAAGTTCCAGTAAAGATACTTTGCAAACCTGCACTGGAAGTAGGGAGACCAGAAGTAACATTCTTTACGCTAGAGGAAGGAGGCAGAGATCCTTTGATTGAGCCTAGCTTAGTTGTATCTGAGACAGGTGATGCAGAAATATAGGTGCTATTGTCAGGTGCAGGAGTTGGAGAAGTAACCCATGGTCCTCGGAGGGGGGTTTGGGATATCCAAGGTGTGTTATGTCCAAGAAAGTTCCTTACAGGAGTAGTTTGATAAGGATGCAATGGAGTAATTGCCTGTGGATAATCCACAACAGAACCTCTTGCAAGAGCACTAGTTTGCAGGGAATCACTACCTAGACCCAGAGTTGATAGACTCCAAAGTGGAGATGAAAGAGGTATTAAGGGGTTTACAATTGGTGGAGTAGACTTGTTGTTGGTTCGAACAAGTGGAGAAGAGATACCTTTCCCTTGAACAGCACTTTGCTTAGGAGGCAAATCAGAGTTTCTAGCAACTGCGGATTTCAATTATCAGGAGTTAATCAAAGATGTAAAATAACAAAATCAAAGAACAAGCTATATCACAAGAGATACCAGATCTTGATTGCAGAGGTGTTTCTGGGTTAGCAGGATGAGATTTTTGACCATGTTGCCTTTCCATGCAGGCACGCCAAGCATTCTCCCAAAGGCTCCTACCACCATCTAAACACAATGTCTAAGAACTCAATATTTTATTGTCATCAAATAACACAAAAATTCAACGGAGTCATGATACACAAAATTAACCTGATCCCCCAAAGGCTGATATCATGTAAGCCTCATCTGGTACAGTGCCTTGACTGCAGCAACATAAATAGCAGAAATAATTGGAGTTACTTGTCATGCCACAAAATGTAGGATACTAATAACAATAGCAAGCATATCTAAATGGCTCTGGTAACCTTGGTCTCAAATAATTTTGATTGAATATGGAATTGGTATAAGTTGTGCACAGCAATTAAAAGAAAAGGGCAAACTATACTATGAAGCAAGATTTCCAACTTTTCAATTGACCATGGGAGTGAGGATGTTATGTGAAGTCTAAAGTAAGGTAATAAGTGAAAAATGACGACTGTGGATTCATAAGAATGTGCACACATCACATTGGTGTAGCATCCATAACAATTAAAAAGCATAAAACATTTGAACTCACATCAAAGCTCCATAGACAAAGATCTGTGCACGTAATTGTACTTGCTGCACATCTGTGAAAGGCTGATGAAATAAAACAGGAGAAGCAGAAGTGTTCAAATCTGGAAGGCTAGATGTTGAAGTATTTACAAGAGCAATTGACTTTGCAATATTTGAATCAATGTGCCCATACTGCTGCACTTCATTTGACTGCATCATTTGGAAACCAGGAGAAGGGCTCAGAGGAATTTTGGTTGATTTATCACCTCTATCAGACTGTCTAGCCAGAGTAGTGTTCTTTGCATGACTTCCTCTTCTAGAAGATTCCTTTCCTGTGCTCTTATTAGATGGTCGCCTACTTTTGCGCTCAGGTGTAGCTTTAGAAGCACTGTGTACTACCTCTACTTCTGATATTTGTTGATTTCCAAGAGATGATTTTCTTACAGTTTTGGTTTTTGAAGGACCTAGTCCAGAAGTAGGAGATCTTTCCATAGCCTTCAACAATAAAGTAGAGGGAGAAAAAAATACAAAAAGTATGAGATCATTTGTCATTCATAATGTTAAAAACAGAGCGCACAAGCCACGCATTTCACATAAATAAACTTTCAAGTCACTTTACACGAACAGGAAGAAGCTCAATCAGGAAAAATAGGCAATAAAAATAATAACAACCAGATACAAATTCCTTAGCTTGGATTATAAACTGCAACAAGACTTACTGATGATTTCTTTGCAGTTTCAGTAACAGGAATTGATTTCATCTTGTCAAAATCTTCTGTATTCACATCTGCAACATCCTTTTTGGACAAATCAATCACTGAATTTACCTCAGGAGTTGAGCTTCTTTCATCTTTAGATGCATTATTCTCCTTTAGATCTTGAGCAATAGACTTTGTATGTTTTGCACTACCATTTATCATCTCAGAAACTTGGGTGTTCTGATTAGAAGAAGCCTCAATTTGATTTTTATCCTTTTCAGACTGCGAAGGGCATCCAAGTGTACTAGACGGATCACAAGTACTGTTAGCAGGAAAGCTTCCACCTCCAGTCTCAAGTAAATCAATGCAAGAGTCCGGTACAGATGCAGAAGCTAAGGAATCTTGGTTTCCAAGTGAAATGTCATCTACAAAGTTCATATTGTAACAGGTATGGAAACATTTGAAGAGATCTTAAAATAGAACGAACATACAAAGCAAATTAAAAAAAACTAAAAGGCAGACAATAAAAAATAAAACTACCATCATGACATCTTTATTTATGTATTAAAGGAAATTATATACAGCAAAGAGCTATGGATTAAAAATATAGTGGTCAGCATAATCATTACGAAGCCAAGACAGACACATACTACTCAGGTGAAACCCAGAAAACTAATTTCTTCTTAAGTTCAACCAGTTTTTTTCCACTATTTGCTTTCTATGCTGAAGGCCTGTTCCCGGCTCTCTGTGGAAGGATGTGTACTCAAAATGAGAATCTACTTTCAATAAAAAATTTAGCTTTATCACCTTTCTATTGGCACACAGCACCAATTTCTCTGTTCTTTCAATACAGGACTCCTCCCTTGCAAAATCTGATTCTTCAGGTTTTGTCACTGCTAAATTTTATTTCTCCACAATACCCTTTATGTTAAGGGCAGTTGAGTAAGTTGTTTGGAATTTATGGATGACCTGCCCTACCCATTTAGATATCTTTCTCTCATTTATTTGACTTTTTAGGAGAGAAAGCAGTGAACAATATTGTAGTACTTGTGTTTTTAGTTTATAGACATTTACATCCTAAACACTTCCACAAGGCTTGTTTTTCTATCCTCTCCATGGGTTTCAGTTTAAGGTAGGACTTTTCTTTATCAAATCCAGAGGAATTGGATAATTCTCTTAAACACCATGTTGATCCTGTCATTTTTCTTACCTAGTTACCAGCAAGATAGGCAGATATAAACTTCTATCCTAATAAATTCTTAGGTAATCTTAGGTAATAGCATCAAAAGATAAAGGGACTTTCTAGTGTGCATCATGATGGTCTTCAGCATGAGTAAAACCTATGGAAGAACTGAAAATTACAATACATTGCCCATGTAACCAGTAACTTTGGTTGTTAGGCTCAAAAGGTTTACTATCATATTCTAAATCGCATGACAACAGAGATATAGAAATTCAGTTATAATTTGTCTTTGCACAATTGGTTGTACATAATAGTAGTACAATATTAGCTGAGAAACTGGATCATGCAAAGTCACAATTTACCATTACCAAAAAAATTCTCCACACAACAGAACACCAACATATTTTCTTTTAGTTGAAAATTATCTAAGATAACCCAACTGCAAGGAAGAACTGAACATTAACAACTTCTCAGTTTACGTAGCAATGAGAAATCATGAGATGATCTTTAACATAACATTTAACGAACAATTTAGTACAAATTACGATCATAGTCTTCCTAAATGTTATATGCATAATTAGAAAGGAAGGACTGAACACAAACAACAATTCTCAATTTACATAGCACTAAGAAATTTTGATAAATCATGAGATGGTCTTTAACATAACATTTAATGAACAAAAACATACAATTTACAGTCATAGTCTTCCTAAAAGTTGTATGGCATAATTAGATACAGGTAATTCACAATGAGTACATCTAAAAAATCTCAATAACAAAGTCATTCAATTTAGACAAAACTTGAACGTTTGGTGCCATGTAATATGTATGTTTTCTCCAAGTTTGAGAAGTGATGTGTTAACCTCAATAAAATGCAGAATAAGGGAAATTTGTAAGTGGACAACAAGAATGGATTAAACATTACCTAATTTTTCTGAGGAAGGTTTGTCAGGATTCTCCTGCACAGTCTCCTTGTCATCCATAATTGAAGAGACTGCAACATTGTCACTTTGTTTCCCCAAAGATGCACATAAAACTTGAGGAATACTAGTCTCTTTTGTACATTCCTGAATAACTATACCATTTTCAGTTCCTTGAGGTTCACCAATCTTTACAGGACTATTAGTCCCTAACAGTTGTAAATTGGGCTGACTATCGCTATCACATAACAGTTGTCTAGAAGTATCAAAAGAATGAGGTTTTTCAGTTCCTGTGACAACAGGACAAGGAGCAGTTTCCTTTTGAGAAGATCCAATAAGGGTAGATGTGCCTGCTTCGTCAGCTTCTTTCCCTGCATATTCTCCCTTTCCCTCGGTAGAAGAATATCCAACAGGAGTTGTCCCGTGAAAATCATTGTGACTAGTAATTTCATGAGTGGAAACAACCTTGCTAGAAGGTGGAATGTCCGTCTCATGTAATGTCAAACTATTATTTTGCGAAACAACTTCTGAAACTGAAATTAAGATGAAAAAGAAACCTTTAAGTTAATGGGCTATTAGGAATTTGATCCAAGATCAGAGTAAAATCTTTTACTATATTAGTAAACAAAAAAGTGACATGTCATTGTGGTACCTAAAGATTGTTTGCTTTTGAGAAAATGATTCTTCCGTTTCCAATTTTCACTAATAACTACAAAGAGTTAACTTGTTTCCTGTTTCCAATGATTTATACAAGATATTGTGGAAACACCAAAATAGGAAACAAGATGAAAACAGCATAGTTATTGGTGAAAACAGGAAACAACATTTGCTCAAACCAAACAGCCTAAGAATTTAATTTGTAGTGCAAGTTCTTAAAAATATTCAATGTTTAAAACAGGTGGTAACATATGATTCATGAACAGTGTACAACGATTTAGACAGTCAATATATCAAGATTAAACCCTTATAATGTACCTGATTTGTTGACAGGTATAGCATGGGTTGATACTGCAGAAGTTTTCAATTCAGTTTCCATGCTACCTTCACTAAGACATGATGAAACAACTACTTTATCTACAAGATGGGATTGCTCAACATCACATTGCATGCAGCTAGAATCAGAAGGAACCCCTTTACTGTCCTGATCATTGACAGAGACAAGTTGATTGCATATTTCATGGTCATTCTGTCTGTCAGATTGATTGTCTACACAAATTTGAGTAGACTCACCCAAAAGGGAAGATTTTGTTGAAACAGCCATCACACTACTAGTTGAACAATCTGCTATCCTACTGTCACTATTTCCTTCACTAATACAAGAAATTTTATTTTCCTCTGCCGTAATAGATGCCTCCAACTTTCTTGACAAAATATCTGTATCCACATGATTACCAGTGTTCAATAGCTGATCCTGATCATTGACAGAGACAACTTGCTTGGACTTTTCGTGGTCATTTTGTCTGTCAGGCTCATTGTTTACACATATTTGAGTAGACTCACCCAAAATGGAAGATTTTATTGAAAGGTCCGTCACACTGCTATTTGGAAAACCTACCCTATTGTCACCATTTCCTCCACTGGTAGTGGAGATGTTAGTTTCCTCTGCAGTGAGCATAGATGCCTCAGACTTGCTTGATAAAGTCACTGTATTCACATTATCACCAGTGTTCAATGGCTCAACTTCTTTAGTAACACCACTCCCACCATATGTCATCTTCGTGACAGCCACATTTTGCTGCATATTGGGAAAATTCTCACAATTGGAATTACTAACCTCAACCACTTTCCCCTCAGAGATAGAATCATCATTAACTGAAATTTCAGGCAATTCATGCATATTTGGTACAGACTGATCATCCATTACAACATCTTTAAGCAACACTACATCTTCACTTGCATTGTTCTGAGACTGATCACTGAAACATATATCTTCATTGCTTTTTTCAGCTTTCCGATAGTCAGAAACAGCAACAGATTCCATCCTCATGGAACTCTCTAAACTACCTAACCCAGACTCAAGACCATCAACTACACCCTCACCTTCCAAAGTTACTTGTGTGGGGATTGAACAAAGGGATTTATCCATAGGGTGTGCATCATCCCCAACCGCATCCCCATCCAGAGTCTGTGTGACTACCACAACAGCTTTATCCATCACAGAAGATTCCAAATCTTGATTATTAGGCTCTGCTTGAATGGGACCTTGCTTCTCATCACACATATTTTTCATAGATGATTCAGCAATATTAGCTTGCACTGCAGATGAATCACCTTGAGTTTTGACATGATGAGAATCATCATCAACACTCTCAACTTCTCTTTGGCTTGAATTGTTATTTTTGTCATCGGTATAGAGAGTAAGATTACCCTCAGCCACAGGCAAGTCAATATTTCCACGGATATCAACTAGTTCAGGATTACTTGAAGTTCCATCAAGGGATAATTCCCCTTCATGACCTTGGGACAATCCATCCTGAGGATTATGCATTCCTACATCCTCTTTCAGTCTAGAAAAAGTTTCATGGGTACCACCAGGTGGATGTAAATCTGAAACACTATCTTTAAATTCATTTCTGTCCTCAAATTTTGGATTCGTGTCCATTTGCTTAGCTAAGCGGGCCAGTTCATCACAGGCATCTGATTCCTGAATAACTGTTTGTCTAGGAACACAGTCTTCCTGTCCAACAGATTTTAAAAGCATTTCAACAGATTCCGAGGAAGTGGCCTCAGACCAAACATTGCCATGCCTTGATATAGTACAAGACTCAGCTGCAGTCGAACTGAACTCTATTCCAGTACCCCCTCGGGAGAATGCATCAATCCACTGGTTATCTTCGTTACTTTCAATTCCAAGGAAAACTTCAGTTTCTACTAAACTATCAAATCTTAAATTTGCTTGAAGACTTTCATCAAAATCAAACTTGGGAAGAGCATATGGCCTTAATACTGGAGGAAATTTAGCGCTCCCTTCACCAGCTAGATGGAGATTCTGGTTTTGAAAATCATTGTCATCATAATCCATGGGTGAATCCCTAAAACAAATAAGCATGTTAGAATAAGAGAAACAACTAGCCTGATAACAATGTGCATGATTGACAGAAAAACATGCATAGAGAAATACAAAAGGAAGATGAAGGTACATACAATACATCGTCCAAGTATAAGCATATACATGTTAGACAGACAAACGGAAGCACAATGTATAGAAATTCAAGAATAAATTAAAAAAAGAAAGTTGTTGGCCAGTTGCCAACAAATTACTCCCCACTCATAAAGCAAGTAAAAATCGGAACTCAATTTAATAGAGCAAGAAAACAACATATATTAAAACATTTAACTACAACCCTGTAATTTAAATCTTCAAGGCCACTACACTACCGAATATAGCCGGAAAAGAAAAAACAAATATCATGGAACTAATAATTTAGGTTCTGCTATGGTAATATATCTATGTGATCAACAACTGGTAAACTTTGAAGGATGAGGCACAAGAAGTCAATCCCTAAGGTTTAAAAACTGTCTAGTGATATTTGAAAGGTACCCAAGAGAAAACAGTTCGTAACCTAAACTTATATAATCAGATGACTCCAAATTAACTTGATTCCGAAAATGATTCAAACAAGTTAATCTTCACTATCATGCAGTGAGAAAGCTTCCTAAGCATAGGGCCTTAGCATCTTCAGCAACCTATTTATTAACCTTGTTAGAAACATGTCGAGGTTAAACATGGATACATCAAACAATTCTTTTTCAACAATAGAGAAATAAAAATTAAAATGCAAAACCAATGGGGTGTCGTTGTTCTGACTAGAGTATGATAAAAAAAAAAAAAGACAGAAACAGTGTACACACAAGGATTAACCGTCTTAAAAAGGTTCGTTGAAAATTTCTTCTAAGCATGAATTAACTGGTAATAGCGGTTAAGTACAAAGTAACCATTTTTCAAACAAAACTCACCATTTCAAAGCAAAGGAAGCAAAAGTCTTAACCTAATCACAGCAAAGGAGAAGATTAAGAACCCAAAGTTGGACATGAACAGTACCAGAACAAGTAAGTCTAGAGACGCTACCTCCCTCCATCCGGCGAGGAAATCCAACCCTCGTGATCTCACCTATTCCCCAATCGTACAGTCATCTACTCCCTCTATCACAGAAATCTGAGCGTGAGTGCAATTTCACCGCAGAAGAAAAAAAAAAAGGAACGGGCGACAGAGTCAATTGAAAATCACCTGTGGATTCGAGTGCCCGCGGATCGAATTAGGGTTCCAGAGGTGACGGTGAAAGTTACGAGGAAGACCCAACAAGTGAAACTGAAAAGGTGTGGGAATGGATTTGTTTTGTTGTTCGCTGGGTGTGGCTGTGGAAAAAGCAGTGAGTGGAGAATTTTGTTTTTTTCACAGTTAAGAAAAAATGAGTGTCAGCTATAGGAATCCAAATAAGAAAAAATAAAAATGGATTTGTTCGTAAATAGTGAAGATCGAATGGGCGAAAAGGGTGATACTTGACACGTGGATGGTCCCGATTGGAACATGGAAAGTACCTAGTTTCTAGGGTTAAGCATGGAACCGCTATCCCTGGGAAACAGTGTCTCGTAAGCAGGAGAGTTTGGTTGTTTGAGGAGAGAAGACGGCAAGCAAGTGTCTCGTCAAATTCAGATGCTCTAATCCAACGGTTTCAAAAGGTTTAAATAAATGAATCAGAGATCAGAACCGTTAGCCCATCCACATTGGTTTTTTCAATTTTCTTCCAGTTATTAATTGAATTGAAGGCTGGTAATATTAGTAAGTGTTTATAATTACAAGACATACAAATTAAGGAGATTAATGATTCAGATAATTATATAATTTTAAATAAATAAAAAGTGATAATATAGAACAATATATTTTTTTTAATTACTATTTTTTAGATTTGATGAAGTAAAAAATATTTAAAAGGAGATGATAAATATATTAAAAAAAACATAAAAATAATAATGCTTGACAAAAATTAAGAAATTAATAAGGTTTAATATTACATATAGCATGATAAATAAATAAATAATTTTAAGGTGAAACATAATTTCTAATTTTCACATAAGAGATTATGAGATATATTTTGTTTTTAATTTTCATCTAAAACTTTTTAAACTAATCCTCACATTCAATAAATTATCATTAATAAGGGTTAGATTACTTAACTTTTAATATTACCACATATTTAACTAATATAATATAATTAAGGTTATTCTTTATTTAATTTATTTTTTTTTATTGATTCTATTTTTATTTTTATATAAAAAAATTACAAATAAGTTATTAAAGAGATACATTATAAAAATAAATTATTATTATATTTATAATTTTAATACTTTTTATATTTATAAATAAATTATATAATTAATAATTACAGTACAAAATTATTCTAATATTTTAATAAACATAGATGTATTATAAATAAAATGTAATTAAATTTTAAAATCTAAAAAAAATGTTTATATATATATATATATATATATTAAACCTAATTAACTCTCGAAAACATAACATTATATTCAAATATAAAAATTGTATAATTTAGCTGTTATATTTAAATATATAATTTTAACAAATTTGTAAGGTTTAAGGAAAAATAAATTTGAACAATTTAAAAACAAATATTTCTATCAATTGGAATTTTTTATTAAATTTTTATTTTTTTATCCATTTAAATTTTAAAAAAAATTATAGTTTTAAATTTGTTAAAGTCGGTGTTGTGTCTAATGACCACAGCTTTAGTGAGTGAAAGATATGTAATGGTTAAATTTGCGAACTTTATTAACATCAATTATGTTTAATATTTTTAATGATTTTTCATTAAAACAATAGAATTATTTAAATAAATTTTTGTATTTTTTAAAAATACAAAATAATATATCATTTATCTTTATTTTTTTAAAATAATTTGATGTGATTAATTAATCTATAATATATTTTTATATCATGTATAATATTAATATATCATTTTAATACGTTATATATAATTATTGTTCTAATAACTAGAAATATAAATATACATTAATTAATTTAATAATCTATATTCTTTGGTTCATTTTTATATTTATACATATCTTTTATCTAATATTTATTTTATTTTCTATATTTAGAAGATAATTTTTTTAATTTATTTTTAATGCTTAGTTTGCTTCTTTTGTGATTGGTCATCGAGGTTAGTATGTCTCTTTATTTTCAGTTTTGATATTATTATCTTCTTTAATCTCAATGGTCTCTTATCCTAATTGAATTTTTATTTTTTCAGCTTTAGTTTTCTCCTTGGTGAGAGATGTCTTCCACTTTAAATTTGACTATTCTTTATGGGTCTCTGAATTTATAGTCACAATCAAAATTATTTAAGTTGAGATTTTTGTCTATAGACTTTTAAGGTCCAATATGAAAATGCCAAATTTATTGACAATTTTCAAAAGGAAAACAATGGAGTCAAACTTAAAATTAGGTTTTAAAAACGAGGAATGATCCATGGTGTAGTTAGTAAGTTTCTTGAAGAAAATGTATAGTAAAAATGTACATTAATTCTATAATGAAAATTAAGAATATATGGTAAATGTTTTTATATATATATATATATTTTTTTTTTTTTTAAAAATGTTTAATGTAAAATGTCATGTACTATGAAATTTAACATGATATATCAATTTTATGTTATATTTGTTTACTTCATATAAAATTTGGATTTTTTATGATTTTTTTATTAGATGCAATGTAATAATATTGACATATTATTATTCATAGTTGAAAGAAAATTTAAGAAGGTCAATAATCTACTAATTTTAGGCACAATTGAAAGAAAATTTATACTAATATGTGAACAATTAACTATTCAATGAAAATCAATGTAAAGTTTATAAAGCTATATAAATTTATTGGTTAAGTTATGAAGATGAGAGTCCATTAATATATGAAATGAAAACATTTATACTGTAACTTTTATTAAGAAAACTATTTTAATCTAAGTAAGCCTAATGTCTAATTTACCCTTATTGTTGATGGAACACTCGGTGACACAGAACTCCATTTTTTCCTTGTCTTAGATCTAGTCTTTCTCTTCGACTCGTCCACACCTGGAAGTTACCGATCGCCACAGCGCCATACCCGTGTCACCCATGCCTCTCACAGAACACTGAAAAGGTAACTCCGTACAATTCGTTCATATATTGTTTAATTTTTCTCTTCGACAGTCGTCACTGCGCAACCGTTACCGCCGCTGTCGCCGTCGCTTCTACTGGCCGCTGTCACCACCGCTTCTGCTGCCGCCGCTTCCGCTGACGCTGCCACTGACATTTTGAACGACCGTCGCCTCCACCGCCGCTGTTGCCGCCGTCGCCTAATATATATTTATTATTATTTTTGTCTGCAATACTTCCGCCTTATAATCACCGATATATTTTCATAAATGTTATTTTCCGTTATCCGATAGATAACACTGTATACATTACATTTGACTATTATTTCTGCCATTGCGATGTTAATCATTATGCATTGAATGGTCACCCTTCCCAAATTTTCTCGGCTCCCTTTCCCTCCTCTGTCAAGTTACTTGAAACCCGACACAGTTTGACCTGAATCCAAACCTGACCCGACCCAAGTTCAACCCTAATTCAAAGTGAATTTGGTAGCTCCATATCTGAAGAGAATCCACACACATTTGCCCAATCCTCAGGCTCACACCTTTGCTGCTGCTCCTCGACAGTAACCTCTGGATGTACTTCTACTCCTATGTGCTTTTCATTCTCCATGAAATTCTCTTCCCTTCATTTATTTTTGACTTTGAAGAAATCTTGTCCATTGCTTATTTTGAAACTACAAATTTGGATGTCACACAATTGATTTGGGGCGCCTTTGATGTTCAAGCTCTATTATGTTATTTTGTTTGATATTTCTGTTAAGATTACTAGTACTATGGTATTTGTTTAATGAATCAATCAGTTGCAAAACTTGACAATGACAGATAACAATGACTATGATCCAAGTAAATGATGATGTGTTGGAGGGAGTTATGGCAAATGTTTACTCTTGCAATATGTTCTTATTTTTCATAGATGCCAATGCAATTTATAATTTTGTGGAATCCAATTTTGTATATTTCTTCCTTGTGTATATGGTATTTATTGGCCAATTATGAAGCAGTGTTAATGTGATTAGCATATATGTGTCAGGGTTTTGGTTTTTCTGTGAGTATCAATCTATTCTTCATCCCTGTTGATCAAGAATGCAATTCTTTGGGGGGTCTGAGATTAGTCCTTCACCTCCTGCTCCGACTGCTTCAGGAAACAATGGCCATATGATGTATGTATTTAATAGAAATGGCGTGTGCTTACTCTATAGGGAGTGGAATCGCCCCTTGCGGACATTGAATGCCCAGCAAGATCACAAGTTAATGTTTGGTCTGCTTTTCTCTCTGAAGTCTTTAACTGCCAAGATGGACCCCACTAGGTATGTTTGTCTCATGGATTTTGAATAAGTAGAAAATCGTCTTTCCAGCTATTCTATTCCTATATTTAGTGTTTAATTTCACTTTCATGATTAATTTCTGAATGCACAGAGCAACTTATCTCCTTAAAAGTAATTTGAAGATTGTGTATACTTGTAATGTTTAATGAAAGGAAATTTATGTTGCAGTGTTGCAAAGTTGACCATGCTTCCCAGTAAGTTATTTTGATATTTCTGGAGGTAAAATATGTTTGAATCCCTATAAAATAGGTAATATGTTAAAATAATCTCTATAAAATTTTTCGGATTAGTTTGATTCTTACTAAATTTAAACGGCTATGAAGTGGCAAACAAAGATTTTGTTGACGTGATAAAATGTTGATTATTTTAATAACTCGGTCATTCACATAACCTCCAGTCCATTAACAACAGCCTCCACACCACTATTATCATCCTTTTCAACAGCACGATCCTCACCCTTCTTCTCATCCACCACAAAAGCCAAATGATTGGTCCCGCTATCATTAACTTCCTCCTCCTCCACTGCCTTCTCTTTCTCCTCTCTTTCACTCAGTTGCACACCCTCACCCTCACCCTCACCCTCAAACCCTTTATCAGCAACACCACTCAATTCCACTCCATTCTCAACACCAGCATCACTCTTAGCCTCTCTATCATCACCCATCAGAAGCCTCCACAAACACCTTGTCATTATAGCTAAAATCCCCCTCCTTCACTGCCTCCCCCGGTTCTACCTCTCACCATCCTTTTGCAAAACGACATTGCCTGCATCACCCTCCACCACGTTGTCCCCATCCTCAATGAAACTGTTGTTGGCCCTAGTCACCTTAGCAATGGATTTGTGGGCCTCATCAATGGGGCCATTAACCACAGGCTTCTCAATTGGTGTAGAAGATTTGACAAGAATGGGCTTGGTGGGCTTAGCCTCGAAACCCCTTCCTTACTACTAACAAAGGTGTCGTTCTTAGAAGCAGTGTTAAGCAATGGCGATTGGTCATAACCGAAAACATAAGTTTGAGGAAAAAAGGATTCAGAAGAATCCATTAGAATTGCTTGAATGAGAAGAAGAAGAAAAAGAAAGCTAAAGAGATAAGGTTTTAGATAGAGGTATAAGATTGAGGTTTCCTTTGGTGCTTATGAATCATGAATGGTGAATTTTCAAAGGGTTTTATGTGACGTGTTATTAAAATAATTAACATTTTATCACGTCAGCAGTACCTCTGTTTGCCACGGTAACAGCTGTTTAAATAACATTGAAATTTTGTTAGGATCTAATACGAAAAATTTTATAAAGATTATTTTAATATATTACTTATTTTACAAGGACTAAAAACATATTTTACCCTATTTCTGGTGAAATAATCACTATTCTTTAATAGTTTTCTTGGAAAGACAACATAAATAAGTAGCTATTTCTTCAAAATAAACTAAACCAAACATATGCTATGTCTTCTAGCTCCTGTTCTAATTCTCTGAAGGACATTTTTTGTGGCATATATTATGTTCTTATGTGTTGCATTGAAAAATGCTTTTAGGTGTAAAGTGTGAAAGTGGAAACGAGTGCCTAGATGACATACCTGCTATTTAAAACGTATACTAGTTTCTTTCTGCAAATAGCAAACTAAACACGTGAATAATGCTTATTTACTGTAGACCTTAGTGACATATAAGTAAGTTGATGTTGATGGTGCTTGGCTTCCTTCATAGTAACCAAGCTTCATTCCCATAAATAATACTTTTGGTTAGTTTGATCACCAAGAGCAAGAATTTAATAAGATATTTGTTTGTTACGAAGCTCCTTCATTCTTTATCCTTATTTTAATACTTTTCTCATGTCCCTTATACTTATACCATTGTACCATATCTGATCAACAAGTCATTGATTATATGGTGGACTTTTGGTGTAATTAATGAAGGAATTTATGTGTTGCATGTTGCACTTGCAAGTTTAATTAATTATACTCCAAATTGTTGTGCAGTGCTGCTGAGAAAGGAAACCTTGGTATGCCTCAGTTACCTGGCCAAGGTTGTTCATTTCACAGTTTCCGCACTAATACATACAAACTTAGTTTTATGGAAAGTCCTTCTGGAATAAAGGTCAGCTACAATAAAGTTTGGGTTTCCCTTATATGTTTGTTAGAGAACCTTATGGATGAAGTTACTTCTGGTTCTGAAGTCTAGTGTTGAAATGTTTTGCACCTTGGCTTTTGTTATTTCTTCATTGATAATTGTAACTATTTGGCACTTATTCTGTATTAGTCTGTTATATTATATTTATTAATCCCATTTTGGCCAGAAAAATTTGTTTATTGACCTTATTTTAAATGAAAACTGAAGTGGCAGAGAACTGGAAAAAATAGAGAACAGGATAAAGTGAAAGAAATATAAAACACCATGTATAATCTTTGGATTTTTGAATTTTGGCCTGACCTAATTTATTGAGTTACTTAATCAATTTTGAGGATGATTAGCTTCTAACCAACTTCATTGTAGCTTGTAAAGCTTGTTTCTTCTAATCAAGAACAATAAACTTGTTTATAAGATGCATAGGTGAGTATTTATCACGCTGCATAGGTGATAAAATGATTTAGAAACTTCAGATATGGGGTAGTGATTCTTTATGAATGTAGGTATAAATAGTAATGGATTTGAGTTTAGTAGATTTCACTAAGTTTATCCTTTACACTTTGTTTGGTTGAGATGAAATTAAGATAGGGTGTTTGGTGGGAGAGAAAGAGTAGAGAATAATTTTAAAAATGGTAGGAGTCACTGTACTATTTCTCTCACCTATTTCTACTCATCTTTCCATCTCTCCTCATCTCTTTTCTTTTTCTCTCCAATCAAACACTTTTAATGTTCACTTTGTTTCTCATTTATTTCCACTCTACCAACTCATTTTTATCCATCCTTTTCTCTCTTTTTTTACCAAATCATTAGAAGTTTTGCCTTAAAAGTTGTGCAAATTAAGATTGACTGCTTAACAACAGTAACAGTGGTAGCTATAGTAGCAATTAAAGAGATATGCTACAGCACTCATAAATATTATCTAATCAAGTTATACTTTCTGGAAAATAAATCAACGTTGTGATATTCATAATTTGTAACTTCTATATAGGTGATTGTTATAATGTTCCTGTGGTGACTCTGTTCTTTCATTATTCAGATCATCTTGGTGACTCATCCTAGAACTGGTGATCTACGGGAATCCTTAAAGTATATCTACAATTTGTATGTTGAATATGTTGTCAAGAACCCGCTTTATACACCTGGAGCTCCTATTAGGTAACAGAATTTATACTTCCCTGTAAATGACATACTTGTCCTTTTATCGAAAGAACACCATATTTCTCCTATATATGTGGTTTCATAGTGTCATCCATTGACAATCCCATCAATAGTTGGCATCATTCTATGTCAATGCATATGACTACCCTTTTATGCCTTGTTTGATTTTGAGGAAAGAAATAGAGAAGAAATAAGTTGAGAAAAAAAGAAATAGATAAGAAATAAAATTGAATATTTAGTTGTTTGGTAGAGTAGAAATAGAGAGAAAATGTTTTGAGAGTTGTGTGATTTGATGGAAAATATGGAGAGATAGACAGCAGATGAATAGAAATAGACTAGAAATAATACAATGGATCCCACTCTTTTGTTAAATTATTTTTTCCATATTCCCCCTGAAACAAAATTAACTCCCTCCCGTCTATCTACCAAACAAATGTCGAGGATGCACAATACTGATGAAGGTGAGCATGTATACGTGGTTAGGCACACTATTCGTAGGTTCAAACCTTAATCTATAGAGTTAGGCCACTAGGAATCTAAAGTAGATTGTCTGTTTAAGGCGGTAGATTAGTCAAAATGTTTGTAAGTTGGTCTAGGTACCACTTGATTTAATACTAGACATAAAAAAGAAAAAATAGGGCAGGGCTGTCATATGACAAACATCACTTGATCTATATAATTATTCCCCGGAAGTGCAGAGCTATCAAAGTGGGGTTGGTCAGCTAGGGTCAAAAAGCTCACTTGATAAATGTGTCACCAAAATCTTGATCCTCAGCAGCAGCCCATGTGGGGCATAGAGCTCAACTCTCCAAGTATAAAAAGGTGGAATTAATTTTTTAAATTAAATTTATCCATAAATTTCATAAAGTAATAATCTTTTCCTACTTCCTATAAATAAAGCTAAACACATTATTGACAATTTATATTGATGGATACAGTAAATTGGAATAAAACCAACCCCCACTACTGTCTTCTAGTAGGCCACTGCTACTTGTTGCCACACTATGTTGTGCTCTACTGCTATGTTCAATAGATTGTGGGTTAGCCCATGGATTGGTGCGGCCACAATCGATTTCAGTTTTTTTGCTAGTGGGCAATGTGTTCGACCATTATATAATTTCAGTTTGCAGCCTATTCACTTGCACAATTTGTTATGATTTTGTGATTTTATCTGCTACAACATCATATAACCTCAGATCAAGTAGATTTATATCTAAATTATGCCTAACTTGTTATTCATATTTTATCAATAAATGTGACAATTTTTTTTGTTTATCATCCTGATATATTTTTTGTTTTTGATCTAAGCTAATTTGTTGCTAGTTAACTATTTTTTTCTCTTAGCTATAATGGTTTGAGGGATTATATTTTATGATTATTAGATTTTCTGGTTGCCATGAAAGTTTTTTGACTAGATAAATTTTTTATGGGTTTTCATAGGTGTGAGCTGTTCAATACAACTTTGGATCAGTATGTGAGAGGCATTGCGTAGAAGCTGAGTTGTTTCCTTTCAACACTGTTTATGACTAGTGTCATATAACGCATTGTTTTGCTTGGTGTATGTTAGAGGCATTGCATAGAAGCTGAGTTGTTTGACTTGTTTCTATATAACACTGTTGATGACTTGTGTGGTACAATGCCTTGTTTTCCATGGTCACTAAATCTTTAGTCAGAAACTTATAAAGATATTCCATTTCATTTATTTTATTTGAATCCTACAATTTATGTTGCCCTGTATATCTCTTCCAATATATATAACAAACTTATTTAGTGTGACATATGATTAGGTATGGTCTCCAATTTTCACCTCAGAGTTAAAATTGAGTGCATATTTGGATTTAAATTTGC
The DNA here is from genome assembly GCA_016859785.1 of Macrotyloma uniflorum. Lineage (NCBI taxonomy): Eukaryota > Viridiplantae > Streptophyta > Magnoliopsida > Fabales > Fabaceae > Macrotyloma > Macrotyloma uniflorum. Next base: position 2,429,364 of record BDMB01000002.1, read on the forward strand.
AAACATCAGTTTGAATTAAGTTTGATAAAAAAAAATGTTTACTATAATGTGATTTATGTTTTGAATATTTTCTGTTCAAAATTATATTGATGAAATAAATTTATTCCTATCATACTATGAACAAAAGTACTTTTAGTTGTTGTTATAACTGAATAAATATTGCCATTATAAAGGATGAAATTTCAAGGGCAACTCGGAATACTTTTGATTTTGAAAACTTAATATTGTAGAAATAAGACTTGAGTTACTTTTGCAAACTTTTAATCTATATTTCAAATAAATTAAACTTCTCTTGTAACAAAATTAACTTCTAAAATTTGAAATACAAAAGTTCATTAAAATTTTACAAAAAATGATTTTTTTTTTCAACATCCTATATCTTATGCAACTAGTTTAAAGATTATTTTTTGTAATTTGTTCAATTAAATTTTTTTTTTTAAACCTTACAAATTTGTTGGAATTATAGATTAAAAATTAACAATTAAATTATATAATTTTTATATTTAAATATAATGTTATATTTTCTAGAGTTAATTATATTTAAAAAATATATATATATATATATAAACATATTTTTTTTAAGATTTTTTGATTTAATTATATTTTATTTATAATATATTTATATTTATAAAAATATTATAATAAATTTGTACTGTAATTATTAATTATAAAAATATATAATTTATTTATAAACATGATAGAAATTAAAAATTATAAATATAATAATAATTTTTTTATAAGGTATATTTTTAATAAACAATTTTTTTATTACAAAAATGTTTAACAATTTGTTTGTAATTTTTTTATTTTTATATAAAAAATAGATTCAAATCAAACAGAAAACATTAATTTGTATGAAAGCTTTATATTAAATTAAAATGAAAATATATTTAATTTTATATTTTGAGTTTACATGACTATTTAATAAAAAAATAAATTAAACTAAATAATGAACACCCTTGATTATATTAATTAAATATGTGATAATATTAAAAATAAAGTAATCTAATACTTATTAAAGATAATTTATTGAATGTGGGCATTAATTTTAATAAATTTATATGAAAAAAAAATGTCCTAATCTCTTATGTGAAACTTAAAAATTATGTTTCAACTTGAAATTTTTTTATTTATTTATTATTATACATCTAATATTAAAACTTATTAATTTCTTAATCTTTCTCAAAGCATTTTTATTTTTATATATTTTTTTAATATATATTTACCATCTTCTCTTTAACTATTTTACTTCATCACATCTGAAAAATAATAATTAAAAACAAATTATATATTTCTCTATATTATCACTTTTTATTTATTTAAAATTATATAATTATCTATGAGTCATTAATCTCCTTAATTTGTATGTATTGTAATTATAAACACTTACTAATATTACCAGCCTTCAATTCAATTAATAATTGGAAGAAAATTGAAAAAATCAATGTGGATGGACTAATGGTCCTGATCTCTGATTCATTTATTTAAACCTCTTGGAACCGTTGGATGAGAGCATCTGAATTTGACGAGACACTTGCTTGCCGTCTTCTCTCCTCAAACAACCAAACTCTCCTGCCTACGAGACACTGTTTCCCAGGGATAGCGGTTCCATGCTTAACCCTAGAAACTAGGTACTTTCCATGCTCCAATCGGGACCATCCACGTGTCAAGCTTCACCTTTTTCGCCCATTAGATCTTCACTATTTACGAACAAACTCATTTTTATTTGAGCTTCAATTGACTGTATGGCTGTTCCTTATTTTCTTTTTTCTTCAAATTTCTTTGATAGAGGGAGTAGATGACTGTACGACAAGGGGAATAGGTGAGATCACAAGGGTTGGATTTCCTCGCCGGATGGAACAATGGTTATAGGCAAATTTACTGGATCTGTTGAAGGTAGGAAAGCTTTTCCCACCCATAACTTTGTAATTGTGTTTCAGCATATGTATAAAATAGTAAAAAGTAGTAAATAAATTCCATTAATGTTGAGGATTTGATTCTTTTTCTCAAATCTTCATCGTTATGATTGTCATTATTACATTAACATTTTTCTTTTCATTTTTCTCTCCTTGTTTTTATCAATTTGCGATAAATGATAATATTCTTAACTACTCATGTTGTGACTTTTTTTTGTTTCATGTGTCTATGGTGAAAACTCTGATTAGTTCTGTTCTCTTAATTAATGCTAATGTACTTCTGTTCTGGTGAGCAGATAATTTAGTTATCCAACTTGTGCTCTATTTTTATCTCACAGGTTTAGTCTTCCAGTCGTTGAGCATATCTACAATTTCAGAGCTGTTGAGTAAACAACACTGGTCAGAGCTCAAACCCCTTTTTAGAACAACCAAGCCTGCATTATTCCTTGACCAATTGTTCAATGCAGGGGTTGATTCAGAACTTGTTTTAAGGTTCTTTCAGTGGTCTCAGAAAGAGTTCAGGATTTCATATGGTCTTGAAACTACTGCTAAAGTTTTACATCTTCTAACAAATTCAAAAAGGTACTCTAAAGTCAGGTCCTTTTTGGATAAATTTGTGAAGAATGAGAAACATACAGTTTCTTCTGTTTTTCACTCTCTTTTGATGGGTGGTGGCCGACCTTGTGCAAATGCTCTAATAATTGATATGTTGATCCTAGCATATGTGAAAAATTTAGAAATCCACTCTGCTTGTGAAATATTTAGGCGATCACAAGATTATGGATATAAGTTATCACTGAATTCATGCAATCCATTGTTGAGTGGTTTGGTGAAGGAGAATGAAACAGGAGAAATGGAATATGTCTACAAGGAAATGATAAAGAGGAGAATTCAGCCTAATTTGATAACATTTAATATTTTCATTAATGGTCTCTGTAAAGCTGGTAAGTTGAATAAGGCAGAGGATGTCATTGAAGACATCAAAGCATGGGGGTTTTCCCCAAATGTAGTTACTTATAACACTCTGATTGATGGGCATTGCAAGAAGGGCAGTGCTGGAAAAATGTACAGGGCTGATGCCATTTTGAAGGAAATGCTAGCTAATAAAATTTGTCCAAATGAGATCACTTTTAATTCTCTTATTGATGGTTTTTGTAAGGATGAGAATGTGTTGGCTGCAAAAAAAGCTTTAGAAGAGATGCAAAGGCTGGGACTAAAACCTAATTTAGTTACTTATAACTCACTGATAAATGGTTTATCTAATAATGGGAAGCTAGATGAGGCTATTGCCTTGTGGGATAAGATGGTTGACTTGGGTTTGAAGCCGAATATTGTTACTTGTAATGCTCTTATTAATGGGTTTTGTAAGAAGAAGATGACGAAGGAAGCAAGAAAAGTCTTGGATGATATAGCTAAACAAGGTTTGGTCCCCAATGCAATAACATACAATACATTGATTGACACATTCTGCAAAGATGGGATGATGGAAGAAGCATTTGCACTGCGTAAATCGATGATGCTAGATGAAGGGATTTTGCCAAATGTTTCAACCTATAATTGCCTAATTGCAGGCTTGTGCAGGAACCAGAACGCAAGAGCTGCAAAGGATTTCCTTAATGAAATGCAGACCTATGGCCTGAAAGCTGATGTTATAACGTATAACATCTTAATAGATGGATGGTGCAAAGACAGTGATTCAAGTAAGGCAGAAAAATTGCTTGGTGAAATGCTCAACTTTGGTGTCAAACCTAATCATGTAACATATAATACTTTGATGGATGGATATTGTATGGAAGGAAATCTGAAGGCAGCATTGAAGGTGAGGACCCGGATGGAGAAAGAAGGGAAGCGGGCAAATGTTGTTACATATAATGTGCTGATTAAAGGATTTTGTAGAACAGGCAAGCTAGAGGATGCAAATAGGCTTCTTAATGAGATGTTGGAAAAGGGTTTGAATCCAAATCGTACTACCTACGATATAGTAAGAATGGAAATGTTGGAGAAGGGTTTTATTCCAGACATAGAAGGGCACTTATATAATATTTCTAGCATGTCTTAACATGAACCTGCGATGGTAGATAGAAACTTCGTTATTAGTGTATTAGAGTTGAGCTTCATGAAAGATTTCGGAATTAGTATAAGTAGAAAGTTGTACAAATCTTATGTAGGACACAATTCATACATATGTAGTCAGTATTATTTGGTAATAAACGATAATTATTTTACTAATGTCTAGGTCCAAGACAATATGTACTATTGGATTTGTATACATGTATTTAAAGGACTAGTGTTCCCTCAATTGTATGCAGTCTGACCAGAAAGGTAAGTTCTTTAGGGAAGCTTGAGAGAAGATAAATGGAAGAATATAACAAGAGCAGCGTGAAGAAGGCAGGGGTGAAGTCGTTGCTAACAGCCTTGCTAGATGATCCTATACTTTCCGATGTCCCCAAGAACCCAACTTTGGCAGATGTTGACACTCTCATCAGCCTTGAATTGGGTAGTGCCATGCGCATTTCTGTATTGAAATTGGATGGATCTACACTTGGTAATATTCACATTACTAATAAGTTTTGGAAAGTTTAAATTGCAAGTTTAAAGTTCTGATTTACTAGTTGTTTTGGTGGTATAAGATGTGATAGTGATGAACTCGGCAACAGTCAAAGATTTGAAACTTGCCATCAAGAGGAAGGTAAATGACATGGAACAATCTGGCATGGGTCACCGCCATATTTCTTGGTGAGTTATAGTCTTCTTTTTCTCTCTATTCCATCATCATTTCTCCATCTCCAAATCAGAAATACGTTAGTGAACTTCTTTACTGTATTCCAGAAGTTATTGCTCATGGCAATATTACTTTAGTCATTGCGGGTAATTTTGTTAACAATGGTGTGATATTTGATATCAAAAGTTGATCTCTGGAAATCCGGATTGTGTAACACTAACATTTGAAAAACTTATGCAATTGCAGGAAGCATATATGGGCAAATTATTGTTTGTCATGCCATAACAACAAGCTCCTAGATGATAATGATGCACTCCAAAATTTTGGTGTACGAAATAATTCGCAGGTATGTCCATTGCATTCTTTGTTCAAATAGATTTTGTGTCTCTTCTCTGCTAACGTACTTTCTCTCTTATTCTCTTTTTTCCAATATTGGGACATATCCTTAAAAGAATCGTTCTTCCTATGATATTGATTTATTATGCTGATGCTCATGTCATGATATTTATGTTCAAAGAAGTCTGAAGAAAAACTTTGATAACCTTTTTTGTGTGTGAAAAATGATATGGTTTCCTTGCTTCTTACTTTGTTACGTTATATTAGTAAATAGGGCTTGTCATTGGAAATAGAATTATATTACGTAGTATGCTTACCCATTCTTTTAATGAAATGTACAATTTGAGTTCAAGACATTTCTGTTTAAGCAGCAGTTGTACTCTAATTTGTCCTCTTTTGGTTCTTTTGTATTGGTATTTCTTTGTTTTCCAAAAACAAAGATATCTTAGTTGTTGCCTTGTCCACATATTGAATGATATCTTTAACGTAGTGTAATTTAATGGTAATTTATTCCTTTGCAGGTTCAATTTGTACCCTTTGTCATGACAAAACAATCTCGGAGGCACTCGAAGAGGAGAAAGCACCGTTTTTTTCATGGCCTTAATAAGCGTTCTTGAACAAACAAGCCCATGCTGAGAGACTGAAATCTTTGTTGGTACATGTTGGACTAACAGAACTTCAACATTTACTTTGTTTCAACTTGCAATCTCCGCCATTAGCCTTTCCTATCAGACAATCGGACAAGCCAGTATCAATATTTTTTTAATTTTTAATAAATTTCAACTAATAACAAAGTCTGTAGTAAACTTCTATAATGTTATCAAACATTATAATGACATGGGCTCTTCAGATGATTGACTATGTCAAATACAGCTGATCAATGAGATTATGTCTTCATGAATTTTTTTAAATGGAAGGCGAAATAGCAAGAATAATAGAAGTAGAAGATTTGTATGAACTCTCCTAGGTCCCTAATATATATATATTATTCTTAAGATCCAAAATCTTTTATATAAGATTTATATCTTAAATTTTATGTATACACCATACATAGCAATATGTTCCAATAAAGATTTTGTATAAGACCTATATCTCAAATCTAAGATCACGAGATATTCTTAGTCTTTATATGTTATGATGGAGAGAAAATGAGAAAATAGAAAAAAAAATTAAAAAATGAATGAAAAATAAAGTTATTTGATTTAATAATACAAAATTTATAGATGTATCTGATTGATTTGATTAATAATAAAAATTGGTAGATGATTTTTTTTAATATAAAATATATCCTTTTTTAAATATAAATATTTAATGAAAAAGATTAGTAGAAAAATTAAAAAAATTGATATTTTAAAATAAAAAATATTATTTGTTAATATAAATTTAATAAACATTCAAAAGATAATATTATAACGAAAAAACCCATTAAATATAAAAACTAAATAATAAATAATAAATTATAGATTTTGACATAGAATTAAATGAAATCATAATTCTTAATAAAAAATAATACCAATTCCATAATAATATAATACAACAGATGAATCAAATAACTAAATCAATTAGTCCGTGTGGCAGAAATATATATATTAAATTTACAAGAATAAATTCAAATAAGATTATCATCTATATACATAAAAATGATATTATTTAGAGAGAAAGATAGCAATAATTACATTAAATAAATATTAGGAAAAAAGTGTGATTATTTAATAAAAAAATTCTACATATTCGTACTCTTCGTAAACAAACAATTAATAAAAGAGAAAATAATAATTTCATCCTTTTGGGTACATTTTGTAAAATATTTAACAGTTTTTACTTTAGCATATCTTTAATTTTTACACACCAGACCATAGAAAATAGTTCATTTTCAAAACAAGCAAAATCAATAAAGAGTGTCATTGTAAACCATTTGTATCAAAACTTGAAATCCCCAACTATCTTCAACCTTTAATCCAAGTAATTTTTGCTCAAATCGATGCTTCATGTGAAATCTATAGTCGCGAGAGCACAACAATTAGACACATTTGACCTATGATTCCGTTATAAGTATGCATCAAATTACCTATGGTTGTAGAGACTTATACCGTGGTCAAAATTTCTTTACTTCTGCTCATCTATCCACCAAGAATTAATTATATTCTATTCTACAACTTCTAAGTTAGGCGGCTACATTTATCAAAATATTTTAGATAGTAAGAGTACGAAATCTAACACAAGCAAAAATTATATTCTGTTAAAATGTACAAGAAATTTCTATGAACAGTATAATTAACTTCCTTGCTTTTCTCAAAACAGGAAAACCTAAAAGAAGTAAGAGACCTTTTCTAAACCCACCATGGCTTCTCTATTAGATCCTTCGACAACATGTACCTGAACCGAGAACTGTAAGGCATCCATTCTATGATCTGAGATGACTTTCTATTGGATTTACGACCAAGGCACTTCTGTATTGAATCATGCAGTTTCTTGTCAACACTTTCCATTATCCATCCAAGGAGATCATCTAAACCGATTGATGCTTCTCTTGAAAATCTTTCCACCAATTTAGGCAGAAAAACTTTGCTTGACTTCTTCACAATTACATTTGCTTGTAGAAACTCTCTCTTGGCAATATTCAGCTGTTCTTTTATATTTGATGCAGTGTAGACTTTTAACTGCAGCACAGTAACAAAAAAAGTCTTGATCAACTATTTAAAATCAGGTTATCAGAGAGCAGGAAGTAATATGGATGCAAATATGAATATCATACCCTATATTTTTAGAATTTCTCATATTAACTTCTTACTGTGCTTCATCAATGCATCAACATTGATCAAAGATGCAAACTCAACAAGAGCAAAGCCCTACACAACTAACATCACATTTCCCCAGTGATATTTAAACAGCAATTCCTTGGAAAAAAGTAAATGAAAGAAAATTACCACAGGATCTGACAATGCTCCAGTGCAAAGAGCAAAGCAAACAAGGGGTTGAAAATCATTAATATTCAATTTTGAGCTGATAAGCTGCTTTTCTTCACCATTTTTCTTCCTCAGGGCTGCAGACACAAAGCTCTCAAGCCACTGTGCTCGACAACAAAGATAATAATCAGATGAAACATGAGATGCCAATTTGGTATTAGAAATTTGCACTTCAAATTCTGTTAAAAAAATCAGTATAATATCAGGAAAAGAAATAAGGTCTTAATGGAGCTCTAAGCATCTCACTAAGAAAATAATTATATTAAAACTTCTTGTAGAGTCATGGTCTCCTCTTTCTCTTTCCAGATCAGAAGCAAACCCTATGGGTCCTTCTTGGTTTAGGATAAGGATTAGAGGAAACAGTAACAGTCCAATTTTGCTGTCTTCCATCTAGTGAGCTAATCAAACAGGATAAGCTCAACCTATGTTGTTCATTAAGTTAAATGTAGACAGAAAAGGAAGTAAGGTTAGGGAAAATAATGACCAAGATTAACAATTTTTCTCCTTTCACCCTCATCTCGACATAATCAAAATCACATGTCTTTCTCTTTCTCACAATAAAAAAATAACAATTTAGCAACAAAAACTAACTATCAGGAGTGTTACTATTTTAACTATTGCTCAATTGTTCTTCCTTTTCTGCTGCTGCCACTAATACTTCCACCGCCATCACTACAGTCCCACATCTACTGCCACTATGATCCCTCCTTTTATGAGGAGAATTTTGTTATTTGTATAAAATTTATAATATGACACGTATCGAACACTGGATAAGATAAAATCTTATCTAGCTTATACCTTTGCCTACATCGATATCACTTTCTTCTCCAACCTTGTCTAGTCCTGACCAGTAAACAACCTTATAAGTTTACTCGATCACTTGTGATGGTGATTGTTAAACCATAGCAGTGCAATAACAATTTAATGATATGCACATTCAAATGGATACATTAATGTCTTTCTAGAGCAATATAGGCTTGCAAGTAGCAGATGCAAATCAAGAGAAGAATCTGTGATTTGTAATCCTTGGGTCAAAACAGAAATATATATATATATATATATATATATAGTTGCACTATTTGGACCAATCAAAATTTTCCACCATTTAAATGAAACCATAAACTGGCAACACTTTAATATATTAAGAGGAGCACAAGTTACATGAGGGTCAGATGAGTACCCGTCCAATGCGGGGTGTTCGGAAGCCAAATATAGCTTGTTCTATGGCATTTGCACTTATGATATGACCACCAATATTGTAAGCTGCCTGCACTACACAGTTGTACTCATCATATCATATTTTCCATGATGTATAAATAAAAAATGAATATAGAACAAGATTGTACAGTGAGAAAATGGCAGTTCTAAAGGTGTATCTCTATGATATAACATGTTAAAGTAAGTTACTTCTTAAAGGCATCTAAATGTCCTCTAAATCTTTAGATCATATGCCTTTTGATGACTTGAGCCATGTAAATGATAACAGTAATCAAAAGAAGGTGAATCAGAGTTTCTTTTTCTTCCTCCAACAAAGGAAGATTTTAGTTTATGTTTCGTGTATATGTGACTGTTTCTTTGTAATTTGTTGGATTAAAAAAACAACGAAATAAGCATTATTTGGATATGATTCCTGGTCTAGGCATCGCACTAAACAAAGATTGGCTGGGGGAAAGAACTTCAGAGAGAGTATTATCCTTCTTAAGTTTTACTAACATTCTGAAAGTGTTAATAACTTGGAGCTGACCAAGGAAAATATCCAATTGAATAAAGAAATTGACTACCTTGTGAAACAAGGCCAGCCTTTTCAGAGAGCCCTGGGGAATTCCATATGCTAAATATGCCTGTTAACAGTAAAAGAAAGTTATACGTGCCGAAAGTAGGCTAAATAAAAATCATAGTCATGAGAGTGTGAATATTACATGCATCACAAGAGCGTATGGACATTGATCCAGAACGCTATCTGTCCATCACGTTCCATTTGACTGATTTTCACCCTTTCAAGTTGTTCAACTAGTACTCTGAAGGAAGTGAGGAAGGAACGGGTTAAGTCCACAATTCAGTCATAATAATCTAGGGTGTGCTTGGACAAAAACAAGTAGACAGAAAATTAAAACTGAAATATCTTGCCTTAAGAAACTGTCGATTAAGTTGATTAGCAAAATTGCTGTGTTCTCTCAAAAATTAAACTGTAAGGAATTCCATTTATATCAAGGTTTTGAATAGTTTCTTTAAGAGATATTCTTGATGTTTTCCTATTTTATTTATTGGCTCATGATTCATATGACGAACTACTTTTAGTAGGACCTTTATTAGTTTTCTTCTCATATAAATCATATCTGGCAAAATTTTGCCATTTTTTTCTTACAATTGTAGCTCTAGTATACTTTCCAATTTATTCATTTACGACACATTAACCTTTTTTGTATCAACAGTTATTTATGGCATTATTAAGTGAGCATACCAAATAAAATAAACTTCCTTATGAAACAATAAAGTCATTAGACTAACTTTAAATGTTAACTTTGGAGTCCATTTTATCATTATTGACATTCTACCATAAAGATTTTCTACGACAAAAATTCTTTGAAATTTAAGTAAACTTGAGAATCTATTGACGGCCTTACAGTAGTTTGACTATCTTTTTTGGCTGTAGTACTATAAACATAAATCACGGAATACTAAAGCAACTGTGTTGATTTGATACTACTACTTAAGATGTCTAGAAAAAAGAACTTTCAATCAAATAACAAAAATTGTCTAGAAAATCATTGTAAAGACCACGCTAAATATATAATAGTGGGTAATTCTTGCTAAATTGCCACAGAACTATTAATTGTCGAGTTTCTAATTTATCAATCAAGGAAATAATTTCAAGGTCCACTGTGTTAAGATTCTTTATAAGTGCATGAGAAGCACCTTCTTGGTATTCATATTTTTAATATAACATCACTTGAAGTTTTCAAATTTAAAGAACCAACCTGTAGTTGTCAATGGCATAAGAAGCATGTGAAGAATGGCGTTTGCGAGTAGCTATCCAAGATATTTCCACCACTGATTTGCAAAAACAGTCTCGATCCTCTCCAACAATATCATGTCTTGGCCGTACAGCATGAGTGGATGACCTACTCTTTTCAATTTTTACAGAGGTTGCACTACAGAGCCAGCAATATACAGTTGCCATACACTTTACCATCTCCTCAGAGAGCCTGTTCGGGCACTGGTTTAGATGATCTTTTAAAGTTCGCAATACTGGAGTTTTCTCCATTTTGGTAAACTTCTCATGAACCTGTCATGATTAAGGTCAAAATGTTGGGACAAACATCAGAAGAGAATTTTCAGTACATTGGTTTTGTCTTTAGGATGCTATTATTATATATAAGCTTTTTCAGTTCACAGAAAAAATCAAAGGAAACGGGTAACTATAGAAATATATTATACCTTAGTGGAATCAGGACAAGTCTTTCCAAAATAAACTTTGCCCTTGCGACATGATAAAGGAGCATAACTTGACCCAAAGATTCTATTCTTCAAGTCATTATTAGAAATGAGAGCTTGCAAGGGTCTCAGGGGAAACTTTTTTGATGAACAGAAAGCACTTGAAATTATACTTGGATGCTTCCTAGATTCATGCTTTGTGTGAACAGGTGAAGCCATCCCAGAGTTTTGTTCAGAAGGTGGCCCGCTAACACATTGTTCAAAAATACTTCTGTACATGGTAAGCACATGCTGCTCACGGCTTGTAACTTCTTCTTCAAGTAACTCAATTTCAGCAATTAAATCTTTTGTCTAAAAAGGGGAAACAAGAAAAAAAAAATAGTTAATCTCTATAAAAACAATGACTATTTAATACTTATGGCCATAACTTGAATGAGAAATATCACATTATATATGCTGGTCAAATTTACAATCCAAGTGTAGTGTCCCGTTATATGCCTATCACAAGTTACAGTTCTTTTGCAAGAGAATCAACTCCTCTCGTAATGATTTATAATTCTGAATAGCTTATTCTATGTTTTGTAATGTTTTTTCAACCTTAAACACGTCAGTAACATATAATACTTCAGTCGAAGGACCATATATACAAAGAATTGCACATAATAGTCAAGAACCAAATTAACCTGAAAGCAGTTTTTTGGTGGATGTCCACCAAATTTTTATTTCTCTACCATGTCCACTACTATGTTAACAGATTAAGAAAGTGTGAACGAGCACAGGCCCACTGCCTGAGTAGCAAATGTCAAATTACCTGAGCACCAAAGTGCCTGTGTCCAGGTGATAAAGTACTCGAGGCACGGCCCATTGCTTTCTCAAGCAGGATACGCATAGATTTTTCCTGCTGTAGGCGTAGCTGTAGCTGCTCGACCTGCAAATCAGTAGATCATATGGTTCAGGCATCAATGAACTACTAAGCTATGCATCTTACAGGAAAATAAGAATCCACACAATCTGGTATTGTCCATAATTTAAAGTCCGTCATGTTTCCATGTCTTTTCACAGAAGAGATAAAATACAGAAGATGCATTTCCCCAAAAGACAGACAATATGTTTTCTTAAGCTTTACTTATATCCATGTGAATATTTTCTACAATTCTTTTCCATTGGAATTTCTTGATCTTAAGATGCTTCTAAATTTCTCATTTTTGACAATGATATGTTCAGGAATAGTATCTTTGATCCCACAATAAAGTATTTTCAAACTTATTATCCACCAAAAAGAGTATGCCGAATTGTTCTATTAATCATATTACTTTATATCAATTAGTTCCACGATCATATAATCAATTTCTTTCCTTTTAAAGAAGGTCTCTTCTCCTGTGCAGTTGGAACTTAGAAATCTGGGTTTTCAACTTCTAAATAAAACTTCTAGTATACATGGTAAAAGAAAAAAACGCACTCAATTTTGGGGGAAAGGTGAGAAAACCAAGAAGCAGTATGTGTCATGCTGAGTCATCTCAGCTTGTGTAAACTTGAACAGAATTGTCCACAAGAAATAACCAAGTTAAGAATCTAGATATCCAGAGATAAATTCCACCAAACCAAAATGGGAGGGAAGAGCCACTCTGATTATATACCAATATAACTTACATCTTTTTCCAACGATGATCTATGATTTGAAAAAGTTTTCTGATTACAGGTGAGGTTGTCATGTATCGGACTTGGTAACCTAGAAGCCCTCACTGAAGGTGGTGAAACCTGTTCAAGTCACAGCAAATGAATTACTTTCAATTCAAAATTACAACACAATATAGCCATTGTTTCCTCCAAAGGTATGACTTGAAAAGTAAAGGATCAAATTTATAATTCAATATCACAACTCACAAGAGATTCCTCCTGGTCTTTCTCTATAGCATGCAAAACTACACCTCTTGAGAATTTCAGGTTCCTGTCAGAAGAAGCACTAACAAGAGCACAAGAAACCACATAAATGAAGCAGCTCAAGACGATAACTACAATTTGTCTAAAAAAATTTATCAACAATTACACTAAGATCTTCTTAGTACAATCTACAAAGTACCCCACCCAGACCAAGTTTTTTAAATCATTACTTCATTAATATATTCAGTCAGAACCTATCATCCTCTCCACTTATTATTTTTCATAATGCTCTTGAATTCAAACTCAAAAAAGATAAAAAAGAATTACAATTTTCATTTAAGAAGCCAAATAGTTAAACTTCTTCACACAAATGGAGATTCATTAACCAATTTTTATTTATTTATTTTAAAAAATCCTCAGCTTAAAAAAGTTATTTATTATGTTCTCCGAATGTTATTATAAACAAAGAATCCTTAGGAGGCACGACTGAGTTTCAGTTTAAGCAAAAACAAAACCTGTTAGAGCGCCTGTGTACCCTAGAACTTGCACCATGAGGCTCAGCATATACACCCACTTGTGCATCACCGTCTTTGTCAAATACACTATGAAAGTGAAACTCACCCATCATTAATTCTTAACTAATCTAGAAACCCTCTCGCGTTCTTCTTCTTCTATCTATCTATCCATCAACAACACTATCATATCATACACTAGTATTTACTACACAACGGAACAGCAGGGACAGGGTTTCAAATGCAAGGGAGAGTGGGCCTCCAATAATAAATTGAGCATAACAAAAGCAAGGATGCTTCACATAGAAGAAGAATCAAATTGAAAAAGTAAAATAAAAATAAAAATGTAAAACAGTGAAACCGTTTATTGGCCGAAGGAGAATGTGAAGTGAAATAAATAGCAATAGTTACCGAAAGACTGCGATGATCAGAGAAAGTGGCTGGCTGCACTGATCGGAATTGAATTCGATGGGCACTGGGTTGTTGAACGCATTCAATGTTGCGATTTAATTCGTGTACTACGAATCAACACCCTCTCTTTCTCTCTCTTACACATGCATCAAAGTTAAGTTAGTAATCGAAATGGAAAGTATTACTACTATGAGGAATGCAGATTCGATGATTCGATCCGTTAATGCTTTGAATTTGAAATGGAAGTGTTGGTCAGATACATTCACCCGCCAATTTCTTTGCCCTTTTAACTTCTCTTTCCAACTTTTTCCTTTCTCAACCTTCATAGCTTAAAACGGTCATTTTGAAACATTTTAGAAACATATTCTAGCCCCTATTTACTACTTTTGGATTTTACCTTTTACTTTTCCTCTTTCTTATTTATTTACTCAAAGTATTACCTTTTTTCCTTGTAACTTTATTCACAATAAACAATAATCTCCATTTTTTATTTGTTTGATGAAAGTACATCTTTTGATAGGGGGTGTTATAAGTATATGTATCAAATCATGTTGAAACTGGTTTGGACCAGGCTTGATCCAGGACAAGGCCTCATTGTTCCAATCAAAACCTAGGAGAGTGAATAGCCCATAAAAACTCAAATCAACCTCCAACAACATTGTAAAAACATGATATGTTTTTTAATACTTGACATTTATGTTCACACAAAAATTAATCAAAAGTAAACAGGTTTAATCAATTATCAATAATTTCTTTTATATAAATTCTGGCCATTTATTATTAATTCTATGTGAGAAAAGACCTATCTTGACACTTATATTCACACTTTTATGATTTATTTAGAAAGAATTTTCTTTCTAATTCAATTGAATATTTAATTATGAACTAAGTTTGAATCAAGTTTAAAATTTCAATAATTTTAAGTTTTTGATAATGATGTATAGATATTTGGTTTTATTTATGTGTGTTCGATAATAAATTTGGTGATTATTTGTTTATCAATCTAATTTTCAGTAGAGAAATAATTATCTAGTTAACTATTTAATTTTTTAAATATTTTTATATATTTTTTTATTATGTAATATAATTATTTTTTATATTTCTGGTATCAATTTTTTAATATATTTATTTTTGTTTATTAAAAAAATAAATTAGTTGTCGGTAAATACTCTCGATTTTGTCACAAACTCAATTACAACATGTCTAAAACTAATAATTGTGAGACTGGATTTGGCATTATTTCCACAAAATTCGTATGAAAATAATACGTATTACTCAAAATAATTTAGATCTATAAATAATTAGTTATTAGAATATAATTCAGATCTATAAATAATTAGTTATTAGAATATGTTATAAATAAATTATCTTTTTAAAATAAAATCATGATCTAATCTTACTTCAGTATTTGAGTATAATTACAATTATATGAGATATCAAGAGTTTGAAGGTTATCTTATTATGAGAGCTGGTAAGAACACAAATCATAACATTATACTATATATCTAGTAAGTACTGATATCATTGATGTTAATTTTGCTACCAGGGTTGCATAACTATAAGAGAAACTACTGTATTGACTTGAATTAACAAGTATAGTATACACTGTCCAGAATGTTCTGCTTTGATGAAAGACTACAAAAAGAAATACAAAAGATGATGTCGACAGAGAAAACATATACAAGAATTGTTCAACTTAGCCGCCCAACCACTACTGATCAGTTACCATGATCATGGCATTAAAAAATTTCAGATCCTAGAATAAAGTGACGTGGAGTTATTTAAGTAATCTAAAATTTAAGTTTTGAATATTCAAAGAGAAAGTTTTATTATATATTAATTGTTCTCTTACCCTTCAGATTCACACTACTAAATTTGATAAAATTCGATTCAATAATCTGATTCAACCATACCTACTCATATCCTATCACCTCCACGTTGAAAATATATAAACATTAACTATTCTGAAAAACCTCAGAAAAAAAGAAAACTAATCGTTTCAAACTTTGAAGAAGATGACTAATAACCCATACATATTTCATAAAATCCCTTAACTTAGGACATATACACATAAAAGCAAATGATATGGTAGAAATCGTCTTAACTCTGATGAAGACTAAACAATTCCAATATTAAGTTTCGTGATCTGGAGTATTGCTTATTTTAAAATGTTTATGAATGAACCCTAATTTCTAAAGAATGTTAAAATGATAATAGTCTTACGTTTTTTTAAACAAAGTTATTTTCGTAAAAGATAGATGTGGTTGATAAAAAAGCCAAAACAATTTCAAATTGCCAATTAAATAAGTCCGAGAGGGTAGGAGCCTAACAAACATTCTATTTAGATGTTGTCTTCATTGTTATTTATTGATCTGGAAAAAGAAAAATTGGCATTATTAAAAAGTGGTCAATGAATAGAAACGTGAGCATAGATGTACTAGTGAAAAATAAAATACCCTCTAACCATGTTCTTCCCACCATTGTTGTTATCATCAACATTTAATTTTAGCCTCCATTAGTTCATTTGGCTACAAAGAACACGACGACCCACATATGTTTTTTTTAATGCAAGTGGAGTTGATCATAATAATATTCTCTTTGGATGCTTATCCATCCAATTTTCTTTTAAAGCTACTCCTTTATTGTTGAGTGATTACTATTGAGCTCATGACTGAAAAAAACAAAGATGAACACAAATCATAGGAGTTTTAAAATAGAGAAAAGAGTGAGCTATGGGATTAGTTAGGTCCTGGATTATTAATCAAGCTTTATCCAACCACTAACGTGGGTCCATGGTCGGTGCCATGACAGCCAACAATGGCTGTCCCTTCACAATCATTTGTATTATAATTATGGGAATTGTTGTTATATAAACCTAATTAAGCAAAGATTTATGAGGCAAGGCACCACTAGTTAATTGAAACCTAGGTATCTGGTTTTGAAGTGACGTGCCAAAAATGGTGAAGATAACTCTTGGTAGCTTTGAGGACTCTTTTAGTGTTGCCTCTCTCAAGGCCTATTTTGCAGAGCTTCATGCCACTCTCATTTTCGTCTTCGCTGGTGTTGGATCAGCCATTGCTTACAGTAAGTGCTTCATCGTCACTGTCTTTGTTTTTGGGTTAAAAAAACTTACGTAAACAAAAAACAAGATTTGTTACTTCTCTTAAAACTCTCTGTTTATTGGTAAATGCTCAACCACAGTACATGCATGGTTTAATCCATGTATGGCATACCTGGACATTCCAAACATGAGAATTTCGGGAATTTAATTTGTTTCTTGAGTCAACAAGAATGGAGGAATGAGCACACGAAATTGTAATATGACTGGAAAAATCTATACGTAATATTTGAATTTTAAAACAATTACAATTATCACTCGAATAATAAAAGATAAATTTCAACACTTAACCAAGTTTTTAAGATTATGAGAATAGTAGTATAAGTTGGTGGAAAGTATGGAAGAAAAAAGAAGGAATAGTATTAATTTTGATGGTACATGCAGCAAGGAATAAAGAAGTGGTGGGTTGTGTTTGTTTTGTATAGACGAGCTTACGAAAGATGCTGCATTGGATCCAACGGGGCTGGTGGCAGTGGCAGTGGCACACGCATTCGCACTATTTGTAGGTGTGTCGGTTGCAGCCAACATCTCAGGTGGCCATTTGAACCCAGCAGTCACATTTGGATTGGCTATTGGAGGCAACATCACCCTCCTAACTGGTTTCTTGTACTGGATTGCACAGTTGTTGGGTTCTATCCTTGCATGTCTACTCCTTAGTTTGGTTACTGAGAAGGTATGTTTTGTGAAATACTATGATATTATTATTGGACCATAGTCCAACAACTTACGATATTGTTTTGGTTATGTTGGCACAGAGCATTCCAACCCACGGTGTGGCTTCTGGTGTGAACGCTTTCCAAGGTGTGGTGTTTGAGATTGTTATAACTTTCGCGTTGGTTTACACAGTGTATGCAACTGCAGCTGACCCTAAAAAGGGATCATTGGGTACCATTGCACCCATTGCTATTGGGTTCATTGTGGGTGCCAACATCTTAGCTGCTGGCCCATTCAGTGGTGGTTCGATGAACCCGGCTCGCTCATTCGGGCCAGCTGTGGTTAGTGGAAACTTTGCTGATAACTGGATCTACTGGGTTGGCCCATTGATTGGAGGAGGTTTGGCTGGGTTCATTTATGGAGATGTCTTCATTGGTTCATATGTACCTGTCCCAGCCTCTGAAACCTACCCTTAAAAACATCACTTCTTCTTCTTCTTGTCTGTTCCTTCAAACTTCATCTTTCTTCACCGTTTGCTGTCTTCATCATCTTGTCTAGGCTTTTGCCATTTCAAACTGTACCTTAAATTTTCCTTTCACTCACTGCTTGTAATAATTATGTAGATTTTAAATTGAACTTGGAGCATGCCTTGTTGGAAGGTCCTGTTGTTTATCGGTTTTCATCCAAATAATGACCGGAATCTAGTGGTTTTTTTAAAATTAATACGTGTGTGTATATATATATATACACACACACTTTTTCTTTTACTTTTAATTCCTAATAATTTTTTATATTTCGTTTTTAGTTTTCAATAATTTTTTTCTTATTTCTATTTTGATCAAATCTTCTAAGTTATTCCTTAAGTTATTATATCAGTAACAAAGTTATACATGTATTTTTATTTAAATAGAAAAATAATCAATGTAATGTAAATAAATAGTATTATTTTCCTTCAACTAAGGTTTACAATATTTTTTTCTTTTGACACTCCTTACTCCTTACTATTTGAAGATGAAACGTAAAGAAGATAAAAAATTTAAAAAACTTCTATATCTATCCATCTTTACCCTCTTGAATCTTACTGTTGAATAAAAAAATTGAAAGAAAAAGGATACGACATTATTTCCATATTAATTAATTTTTTTCCTTTTAAAAAAAATACACGTATTTAACCATAATATGATCACGAACCACTATACCAATCACAATAAAGACTGAAACAAAATAAAATATTAAAAAAACAGTATGAGAAAACAATTTATTAAGAAAAAAGAAACATATACACGTTTATCCTACTCATGTGCCACTTAATATATACATAATCACTTAATAAATGTAAAAAAAAAAAAAAAAAATCAAGAATCATATACGAAATGGACAAATTTACTAAAAAGAAAAGTTATAAATATACAAATAGAAGGAAACAAAAACTTACGCATCACTCCAACAATAAACCATTTCAAAAGAAGCTCTTGTGAACTCTGCACGGTGTTAATGTGGCCGTCTCCTTGGCTTGAGAAAAGGATAAAAGATGTAGCAAAAAAGGGAAATTGTGGACAAATGAGCATTGAACAGTGGGACACGAGTGAAAGCTCAGCTTTCAAAGGGAAACAAACATAAGTATTTAGCAAAATATGGGAACCATCGATGAATGCGAATGTTCAATCTGTAAATCATCGAACAGTGCAACGATGGCAGACCTGAAACCAAATTGTCTAATTCTTCCGACATCTCAACAATCTCAGCCTATATAATTCAGAATGTAAAACTTCAATTCCAAATTAACCTTTTCGTAATAAAAAGAAAGGCCCTTAAATTACAGATTCGATACTCCGTAATAAATATTTATATTTCAAGTTAACCTTTCAGTAATGAAAAAAATTATAAACAATACTGCAGTACAAAAAAATAAAAACCAAACTAATCGATAAGGATAACACAAGGGAAATGCTAATAACAAATCTTTTAATACATCCTCTATTAGTAGTTGAAATTTATTCAAAATTACAAATTTTGTGGGTCATACCTACTCATTTAACGAGCCTCTTACCTAGTTCTATAATTTTCAATAAACTTGAATCAATAATAGAATATTAATTAGTTAGAGTATGTATTAGTTTGATCCACTGTTCTCTTCAAAATACTAAACTTGAATAGCAAAATCTTAACTAGTATGTGTTAGTTACAAGTTCTGGAATCTATTCTAGCCCCACTATCAACAAATTTAAAAAGAAAAAAGTATTTAGCAATTAATCTAAGTCCACGGCTTTCAATTATGCTGCCATTTCAACATAAGAAACAATTATAATTTGATCAGTACTTAAAATACGATTTGCCATCCTCAAATAAAATAACTTATCACCATAGAACATTATGGTACAAAATGTAATCATCCCAATAGTCAGAAAACCGACAACTTGGCCAAAAAGATGTAAAGAAGGAGGGTGTAATAAAATTAAAAACTGACATCTTTGGGCACAAGGAGGACGTCAGCAAAACAAAACTCAACATCAGCAATTTCCATCAAAATCTTCTGTTATCCACAAAAATAAAATTCAAGCTCCCCAACCACCACCAAAGCACGATTTAGATCAAGGATAATCATACTATTGGAACCTACAAATGACAATAACATGAATGAGCACGTTTGCACCCACGCAATAATATTATTAACTCACTTAGCCTAAAATTTCACAAACAGGAAACTAATGCAATATCAGTCAAGCAATTATATTTTCAGATATAACGAGAATGCTAACTTTCTTAATTACTAACAAATATTCTCTAGCAACACTAATAAAGAATCTTTTTTAATAGAAAGAATTTTAAATTCTCACTCGAATTTTATTTTCCAATTCAAATAAACTCAACTTTAAAGGTAAAATTTTCCAAATAAAATCAAATCACATTCGTGTTTAGATTACAAAAAGAAACAAAGTGGGAACTATGAAATTAGTTTGAGGGAAAATATCTAGAAACT
The DNA here is from genome assembly GCA_016859785.1 of Macrotyloma uniflorum. Classification (NCBI taxonomy): domain Eukaryota; kingdom Viridiplantae; phylum Streptophyta; class Magnoliopsida; order Fabales; family Fabaceae; genus Macrotyloma; species Macrotyloma uniflorum. The sequence goes on from BDMB01000002.1 coordinate 2,450,295, forward strand.
CACCCAGTAGCTACTGAGTTAAAAAAATGGCAGTTGGATTTCCAGGGGATGGAGGATTTTGATTTAGTAAAGTAGCAAATTTTCCAGCTCTGGCCAAGGAATCAGCATCTGCTGCAGATAAAATCTCCAGATCTTCTAGACCTATCTGTCTCTTGATCAACTCCAAGTTTTCCTTAAGAACCTCAATTTCACCAAACGGCAATCTCAAATCCAGGGCTTGATTCCCAAGAGAAATTGCTTCCTCTTTCTTAAACCTCAAGAAAGGCATACAAAGCTTTTGGATTTGTTTAAAATTAGAAGATTGACCTACAGAACTCTGTTGTAAAGCCTCCAATATGTCCGAGTCTGGTGCAAAAGTTAGAGTATCTCTATCAAATTTGTTCTGAAGAATACTCAGGCACTCCGCTTTCCAACCATCAAACTGTTCATTTACATATATCAAGCCTGTCACCTTGTTTTCTGTCGGTGATGGAACTGGAGGACCTTTCTTATTACCCTTCTTTGAGCCTGAAAGTTGCTTCTGAAGCAACTTTCTCATCGTAGCAATCGAGTCCTGCAGATATTTATTGGCACTTTTCAGCGTGAGATCAGGCGCATCAGCTGTCGGCCAGCCAGCATTCACCACAAAACCATCCTTCTTCAAAAGCTCTCTCCAAATAAATTCAGCATAGTGCGGACAGATGGGTGCTAAAAGACGTGTCTGCACATCCATAAAGCGCCACACCAAGTCACGATTGTAACCGCCCACCCCACACGAGAACCTATACTCATCTCTAGCAGCCTGAAGATCATAAAAGCCAGTCTTCAGAGCTTCTCGGAACATGTAGTTGGAGTAATTTTGCTCAGTTGTCTTGACAGCAATGTTAATCTCATTGGCAAATACCCGATCAGCATAAGTAGATGGAGGACCAGTTCTCATGGAAGATTCTGCTGCCAGATTATCTTCATACCATGCAATCTCTTTGGTGAGCCGGAGAATTGCAGCATTTGCAGTTTCAAAGACAAAATTTGCATCATCAACACCATCACCAGCATCGGCCAAAGAGAACCGTGTAGCATCAGCAGAAAACTCTTCAATTGCCTGACGCAATGTCCTGAAATTTCCAGTGGACTTGGACATTTTCTCTGAATTGAGCATAATGTGTCCATTGCATCTAAACCCACGAGGCCAGTGATGCTTGGCCATAATTGCAGTATGGTTGTAAATGCAGAAGGTAAGATGATTCTGGATGAGGTCCTTACCAGAAACTCGAAGATCAAATGGGTACCAATACTCAAACTCCCGCTTCATTCTCTCTAAAAGAGATGATGAAATATCAGTTGACTTGGGATATGGTCCATCACAGAAAATATAATCCCATACATCATCAGTCAGCTGCTGAGGTTTAATGGCAGATTCGCTGGATCCATACATGTCACCATTCTGCAAATGGTGAGCAACAGTGTAATAAGCCATGTAAATGGTGGAATCTGATAAAGACTCAACTAAGAACTGTTCATCCCAAGGTATGCGTGTCCCAAGACCAAATGATCGTGAACAAGCCCACTGGTTCAACCAGCTTAAAGTGTGCTCAAATCCATGTCGCGTCTCATCAGAATAGAGGCTCATATTAGCAAGGCACTCCTCTGCTAACTTCTGCCATTCTGATTCTCCATATGTGAGGTACCACTGATCTGTAAGGGCTACAACACATTCATCACCAGATCTAGACATTACCCGTTTCTCTGGTTCACTGTAGACAATAGCCTGACCTGGAAGGTGGAACCAAAAAAAATAATTATAGTGGCAAGTTGATTGAGAACAATACAGACAGACAATAAAAAATATGAAACAAATATTACACACTTGACAACAATTCGACAATGTCATACTATTTCAAAATTTATAAGGTGGTTATTTAATTAAAAAACTACAGAACAGTTTGATTTTATCTATGATTTTCTTTTTTGTGGAAAAAAAGTTTTGGGGATGTATTAACTCATTTCGAGGGTAAAAACTATTCCAAAGACATGCATGCAATTAGCATCAGCAACAAATTCAACATGATATGAGATTCATAAATAATGTTTGACACTATCCAAATTTAATTATACTTTTAAATTCATATACTTCAAAATTAAGATAAATATTTATTTGTCAATAAAGGCAGAATGAATAAATGTCAAATAAAACTCACTATATTCAGTAAACGAAAAAAAATCAACAAAATCTTAATTCAATTATTTATCGCCTTTATCCCTTGACAACACTAATTATGTAACAGATAATTTTTTAAAAAAAATCGTCATTTATATTGTACAATTATGGGTCATCTGCCAACCAACTATGGCCCATACAGTCCCCCCTCAGAAGCTTACCTAACTCTAATACATGGACAGGCAGCATAAATCCATATCTTAACCACCGCGTCACCTTATCCTCTAAGTTTGAAGATCGCGAAGATGCAACTAGCATGAGATACAGGAAAAACAGCCCCGAGGGTCGGGGGACCTAGGTGCACAAAAGCACAAGGCCAACCTAGGCTTCTAGGACAGGTTACACACTCCAATGCTCTAGGTATGCAACCTCTGGCAGTATCATTCAACGAGTAAGTGTCTCAAGGACAGAGGATTACCCCTTTTGGTGTAACTTACAATCTTGAACCTCTCAGTTTTTCTAATAAGATATATAAAATTAATTATACAAATTCACAATGTTAAATGCACAAATTAGTTGTGGTAAGAGATCGGCTGCATGTTATTTGGATACTAGAAGGGAGGTTTGTGTTCAAAGAATTCAACCTGAGATTGTTGTTCTATTAAGCATGAAGGAAGTAAGAGGCCATCTTAATAAATCCAGAGATATACAAGAACAATAATATTACACAATAATAATAATAATAATAAGTGAAAAATGAACGCTGACCTGTTTCCAAAAGTTTGGTCCTAATCAAGGGTTTAGCTTCCTGAACTTTTCTCCCAGCAAATTCCCCAACAATCATCGTCCCTTCAGTGAACCCTTTCAAGTAGGTTTGCTTCTTGGCTTCTGCAAGCTTTTCCTTATCATTCTGGCTTTTGATTTTCATCTGCAAGCAAACCGTCTCCGCACATTTGTTCCCAAACTGTGGAATCTCAATGATGGGCACAATCTCAAACGGCAATACCCACTCATCCTTAATCCCGTACTTCTCTCTGAACGCCGGTTTTGCTTTCAAATCATGCAAAGCCATGTAGTCATCAGGAGCATCACTGGGCACACTGGTGACAATCCCAGTACCCTTATCCATCAAAATAGACAACATGGGAAGCGCATAAATAACTTCATTAAAGGAAAGTGGAGACTTCAATGGAAGTCCAATCAAGTCATGACCAGTGAGCTCAAGCAAGCAAGAGGGTTTCTCCGGAACCCGCGAGTGGTTTTGGTAGGCAAGGTTGAGCGCTGCCCTATGAGCAAGAACAAATACTTCACTGTCATTGATTTCGAAAGCCCCATATTTCCCTTCCGGTAACACCCAAGCATTGGTTTGACCATACATAGTCTCAGGTCTCAAAGTTGCAGCTGCAAGAAACACCTTCTTTCCCTCCAACACCTTAAATTTTTCGGGAAAAGGAGCAACCAACTCCATCTTGATAATGGTGTACTCCTGAGGCTGAACTCCCTCACCACTAGCTCTATCATGATCTGCACAAGGTTGACCATCCAACGGAGAAAAAATAGTATACCTCACATCTTTCACAACCTTTCCCAAGGACTTCAACTTCCTCATCTGCCACCTCACAAAGGAATCAAAATAAGGGTTCACATCGGTAGTAATAAACGACCTTCTCCAGTCACAACCTAATCCAAAAGCCTTGAGGTCCTCAACAGCCAAAGGTGGAAAGTACGAAAGCCACTTATAAGGATCCTGAAATTTGGATATCTCAGCATCGGAAATCCCTACACTTCGCATAATCTCCCACTGGTAAACTTGTCCCGTTGACTTCGCAGCAGCCTTTGACTTTTTCCCTTTGAATTTATCAGGAGGAGCACCATCTCCAGAAGGTTCATCTTCTTGTTGCTTTTCTTCTTCTTCGATTTGGGTGGGGAAGACGGGAGGGTCGCCGAAATTGCGGATCTCGCGGGCGAGTTTGTCGGCGGAGGCTTTGATGGGCATGCCGGTGCAATGGAAGGCGAATGGGAGGAGGACGTTGGCTCCGCGGAGGCGGTGGAAGGCGGCTGCGAACTCGAGTTTGGAGAGGGAGAAGGCGTGGCCAAGATGGAGGTAACCGTTCATGTAAGGGAAGGGGAAGTTGCCGAAGAATTTCTCCCCCGGTTTAGGGTTCACCTCGCCCGGTTCGGCTCTGAAGACCTCTTTCTCGTCCCACCATTTCTGAACCTTCACCTCGATCTCGCGCAGACGGTCCCGACGGGCGAAGCTCTTCCCGCCCTCGCTCGCCATGTCCGTCAGGTAACGGAAGCTGCAAGCACCGAAAACAACGAGTTTTAATCGGAAACAAGTATGGAGAAATGGAAAAAACGGAAATGAAAACGGCGTTTTCAGATGAATGTGACCTGTGTGCAGCTGAAGTTTTAAAATGGAGAAGAGAATGCGCGAGGCGAGACTGCGTGCGACAAAACAACAACATACAGAGTAGAAAACCAGGAGAGGGATAGAGAAGTAGTGAAAGGGTTTTGCTTGCTTCTCCAATTTTGGGCCGGGTTGCTCAGCCCATTTCTTTTGACTTAAAGGCCCATTTCTTAACCTGGAACGTTATTTAACAATTAACAGAAACGTGGTATTCCCCGAAGTTGTATGATTTTTATTGCCTTTCAAATTCATTAATTTTTTTTTAAATTAATATTTCTATCTATTTTCTCAAACATTCTTCCAATTATCATCTGCGTATTGAAAAAAATAAGGAAATAGTACTTTTTTTTATCACCTATAAAACAGTGAAGAAGTTGAAGTACATACACATAATAATAAATAAAAAGAAATGAACAGGGTTATGTCTGTATATGGCCATTGTTTTAGACCACACATATTGTATAGTTCTATTTAGGAAAAAAAAATTCAATTGTTTCAGACCACTTATATACAGGCTATTAAAGTCGTTTTCCATAGTTCTAGTCCACGTAAATCTTTTCCCATTATTCTTGGTACATAAAGCTAATACATGCAGAATGTGAAGACAAGCACAAACCCACCAAATACCTTAATTTTCAGATATCCAAATCAATGGGCATCGTCCGAAAACTGTGTTCTACTTGGAACAACCTCAAAGTTGTCAGATTGGGCAACAGGAACAGTTACAGTTATAATTATTTCAGTTCCTTTCAAAAATCCGTTGACTTCTTAAACCCATCGTGTTCCAATTCCTTCCTCACTCACGGAATCCACGTGTTTCAATGCCCCGTAAGCCACATTCTCTATATCTTTCTGCGTTGATTTTTATACTGATTATCCCCATACAATGCATATTATAGTCTTCTTTTACAATTTTTCTCTAATATTATGGTTTTTATGAAAGGATACGGTTGGAATTGTGGCCAAGCTATCTGATTGCATTGCCTCTAGGGGTGGCAACATTCTCTCTGCTGATGTTTTTGTACCTCAAAATAAACAAGTCTTCTACTCTAGAAAGTACTCAGTATAATCTTTTATATATGTATTTAGTGTTGTGTATACACAATCGAATTTATTATGATGTTCAACATTTGCAGTGTTTTTGTTTTTGATCCTGTCATGTGGCCAAGAATGCAAATGGAGGAGGATTTCCTAAGGATCTCTAAAACATTCAATGCACTGAGATCTGTTATAAGGGTGCCAGCTCTGGACCCTAAATATAAGATTGCTATTTTCGCATCAAAGCAGGTATACATTAAAGATTATGATATTCTCCTGGTATCATTTTAATATAGACATATTTATGTAATGTGAGGTGTGTGTTAAAATAAAGATTTCTTATAATGTTGCAGGACCACTGTCTGATAGATTTGTTGCATGGATGGCAGGATGGAAGACTCTCAGTGGATATTTCTTGTGTAATTAGGTGGAATTTTAGAACCATGTAGCTAAATTGATTTATTTCTATTTGATTAATTGGTTTGTTTTGAATTACTTTCAATCTTTGGTCAATTGCTTACTTGATGCATTCAACAGTAACCATCGTAGAGGTCCAAAAAGTGAGGTCATTCGTTTTCTTGAAATGCACGGTGTTCCTTATCATTATTTAAGAACAACAGCAGAGAATAAAAGGGAAGAGGAGATCTTGGAGCTGGTTCAGAATACTGATTTTTTAGTACTTGCGAGGTATACGCGGGTAAATAACTTTATTACATATTGTTGTAATTGGTTTTATTTTAACTCTTGAAATTAGGAGTCTTCTTCTGACAGCACTTGTCTGCAACTGAAGTTGGGAAAACATGAGTTTTACTTGTGATTATCATCTATAGTATATGTTATGTTACTGCTTGATTGTTTGATTCTGAGTATTAAATTGAAGATGAACATGAGTTGCTGTTTTTTCCTTTCTCTTTTTATTGATACAGATACTATCCAGCACTTTTTTAAGGAGTTATGGGAAGGATATAATTAACATTCACCATGGCCTATTACCATCATTTAAGGGTAGAAATCCATCTAAGCAGGTAGCATTTCATTGGTAAGACTATATGTTCATCATGCTTCCTTCCTAATCAACTGTGTAAGCGTTTAATATGATTGATTGATTATCTTGACAGGCCATTGATGCAGGTGTGAAATTAATCGGCGCAACAAGTTATCTTGTGACTGAAGAACTTGGTGCTGGACCTATTATTGAACAAATGGTAAACATAAATTTTTAGTACTTATCTCTTGTAAATACATGCCAATACCTAGAATTATCATAGCCATAAGATGGAATGAATCTATTATGTGCCAGTTGATCTGATTCTTGCAGATTATAAGTCTCCTTTTACAAATTTTTCTTTTTTCATATTGGGAAAAGAAATATTGTACTAGCTAAATCTCAAAGCAGTTCAGTGTTAATCTCATGCAAAATTTGATTTATGCTCTAGGGTGAATTTCCTTAGAGATGTTCATAGAATTTTGGTGTTGTCTAATTCTAAGATAAAGGACATTCACATTTAGTCATTTATTCAAATGTTTTTTGTGTATTCTGAGGTAATGTGGCTGAATATAAATTGCAGGCTGAAAGGGTTTCCCATAGAGATAACTTGCAGAGCTTTGTGCAGAAATCACAGAACCTTGAGAAACAATGTCTGTCAAATGCTATCAGATCTTATTGTGAGCTTCGAGTATTGCCATATGAAGAAAAGAAAACTGTTGTATTTTGAGGACAAACTAATTATACTCTGTAATCCCTATAAATCCATACAATTATATGCTTGGAAAGCCAAAGTCATGACCATACGAGAAACTTCTCTATAAATATTTATTTCAATTTTTTTTCATACATTAAAATTAGTTTTGAAGAAATTAAATGGAATAATTTTTATAAACTAATTTATATATAAGTTGATTTTAATTTATGAGAGGAATTTAATATAATTATTTTACCTTTCGAATTTTAACATTTAGACATAATGAATCTATTTTAACATAATAAAATAATAATGATAAATAAGTTATTTTACTTTCATAGTTATATAGTATGGTTGGGGACATAGCTTCTCTCTTACTCCTTATATTTATTTTAATTTATAGATTTTTGTAATTATTTTCAAAATTTAAGACAACGTTAATTATTAATTTTTTTTATCTCCTAACTTTTCATTTAATTTTTAATTAATATATATAATATTTATTTATTCAAAATAATAATTTAATAATAAAATAAACTAGAAAATTATACTACTAAATTATAAAAAAAAAATGTCAGGATAAAAAAAAAATTATAATTCTTATTATTCGAATAAGTGGATTCTTTATATATATATATATATATATTTTATGATATAAAATTAAATAAGAATAGAATTAAAAAAAATCTTATAAATATTTCATTTCAAATTAAGAAAATTTATTATCTTTTATATTTTCAAAAGAACATCATACTACATTTAAAAAAAAAAACTGAAAAGAAACTTAAAAAGGTATTTTTAAAGAAAAAGTTATAATAAAATAAGCTATTCTGATTGAATAATTTAGGTTGACGTCAGATGCAGTAGTTTTATATCTTAAAAGGGTTTGAGCAGTTATCACTCTGGTATTGCTATTAACAACAATGATCACAAGCAACCCCTGCACAAAACAGTATTGTTTCTTTGCTTCTGTAATGTAGACTTGTAGAGGTAGCATTTTCTTGACAAAATTTGTTATGTTCCACTCTTCTAGATCCTAGAGACATATACAATTCAAACAAATCATGTACTGCTACTAATACTTAAAAATTCTAGAGAATGCTCTGTTGCTTCAACAGAGTTGACCCTACGAAGTAACATCTCTATCCCATCAACCCATTTTTGCTTATGGAGTTTGTTCTGGCACTTAAATTCTAAAAGACCTTGTGCAGTTTTAAGGCCAAAATATAGTTCTTCGGATGCTTCCCTTTCTTTTCTGTATGGCCAGGCATTATCTTTATCACAGACTCCATACACCACACCTGGTACAACACATATGTTACCCAGAATTAGAGAATAACTATCAGCAATTAAGAGCTAAAAGAGAATAACAGAACATAGCTTCGAAGAGTATATTTTATCATATACCCTTTTTCAAAAAAAACAAATAATCAATAATTTTTAATAATATAACAATTCATAATTAGCTTATATATTTGCAGCACATTGTTCTTATAAATAACTGCAAGAGAATAGGTGCATGGTTGTTGACAGATTTTAATGTTAGAAGGGCTTACATTTATTCTTTTTGGAGAAGGCTCCTCCAACGTGCTTGCTTTTGATCTTAATTTTGACCTGAAAAGCGCGATAAATCAGATTGTTATATACGTAAAAGGAAGAACTTGCCACCCCTAGAAAAAAAAAATGTCTGTAGTCAGCTTTTAATATGGCACCTGGCATTTCTTGATATAAACATGGACATGTCTCCATCGTAAAGCCCCTGAAGAAAAGTACACATATCAAACATGGAAACAGTGACAACCAAATAAGTAACACAATTAAACTAGTCCGTACAATCAATGAAACTATTTAAATTTTAAAAATGACAAAGCATTGAATATTCGAGGGATGGAAAAAATACCTATATCAGTTATCAGAAATGCTGGTTTTTTATTAATTGCAGGACTAAACGAACATGTTCATAGTTCTAAAATCCAAATTAACCAATGTTCATAATTTGAGAGACAAATTTCAAGTACAGTAAAAAAATCCAGTGCTATGAACTGATATTAACCAAGAATTACCTTTTTCTGTGAGCTGCAGCAAATCCCCCAGACATGGTGGATGACGTTCCAACATTTGACCATCAAACGCACGACGCCAATGCGTTTCCGCTATCACTTTATCATACGGACTTATTGATGCATTCTTCTTTGCTTCTTTTGGCAATCTAGCTGTAAGAGCTGCTTCTCCTCGCAAAGCTGATATATACACATGATGTAACAAACCAATCGTCAACATTTCAAAATACTGTTCCATATTTCACACTTTCGTAACTCACAATTTCACAAACACTTTTCAAGCATAGAGATAGAACAATAGAACAATAGAACAATTAGTAATAATCAATTACCTGTTGCAGCTGCAGCCGTGAGAGTCATTAGATCGCCAGGGGTCTGAATATCGACCGCGGACCTGACGGTGGAGGCCACGCGCTCCCGATCCGCGCCGGCTAACTCCGCCATCTCAACGCAATAAGACGCCAAGAGTTGCGTGGCGGAAGCGAGAGCAACGTCCAATTTAGAACGAGAGCCACCACGAGGGTCTTCTGTTGCAGCCACCGCAGCCACCGCAGAGGCTAACCCCGCAATGGACTGCGCCGAATGCACACGCGCGTTCTCCGCACGCGCTCGATCTTTCTTCTTAACGGAAACGTTCGTGTTCCCATACTGCTTCTGATGTAGCCACTTCCCAATCGCACCCATCCTTCGACAATTTCCAGAAATTATTATCTTCCCTCCCTGCCAAACAGAACCAAAAACACTTACAAGTTGCACAGTTTTTGCATAGTATTTTATTCAGTACATTCATGAAAAGTATTGAATCAGATAAGATCAAATAGGAGACATAAATTTGGTTGAATTAGATAGAATATGAAAACTCAAACTGAGTAAACTGAAACAAATTTTGTAGCAGTTGATTCATATATACATACATTCCATGATATATAACATGTAATACGATGTTATCTTAGAATTTAATAAACGTTTATTAGTATTTTGTTGAAATTGTGTGACGTACTGCTAATTGAGGTGCGGAAATAGGTTCTGGCAATGTGTCGGGGTTCGTATCGAGGAAAGTTTGTTTTTGTTTCTCCGAGAGAGCCTTCGAGATTTCCGAGGCAGAGAGACTCCATGACCTAGACAAGAACTCCATGGGTTCACGCGGTGTCGGTGGCTCAGCCAACGGTGGCAAGGATGACACTAGTTTGAATTGCTCACTCTCCTGCACATCCTCTGAAGCTAACTCCAGCCACGACCCATTTTTCCAGGGTGGAAAAAAACCACCTTCCATGTTTCTTTGCTTCTATAAAAACTTTGATAATCTAAAACAATAAAAGACGAGAACCCAATTACAACCTCAACAATCAGAACAAAAGATAATACGTACGGAGAATGAAGAAAGTAAGATACCTGCTTCACAGAGCTTGCAATCAACCTCAAACAAGGAAAATGGATTATAATCAAAGTCTTTGTGCTGTGAACCACCACAAACTCAGGTGTGACTGTGAGTGAGTTAAACAAGAATCTAAGACAGTACTCAAGTATTTACGACTAGGCTCAAAAAACCAGCAGGTTTGGTGTAAATGTTAAGAAGACATAATCCTGGAGAAGCGGGTTTTGATTCGTGGAGAGACACTGTTGTCGATAACAGAAAAATTATTGATAATTTAGAAAAAAGTACGGCAATAGAGTTAGAATTAACGGTGAAGAATACATTAGATGATAATGATATAGATATAGATAGACAGATAGATGAGTGATGTGTCATTTTACAACGTGGATTTAATTAACGCGCTACGTAAGTACTTTAGGTTGTTGGAGATTGGAATGAAATGAGTGTAGTGCAGACTATAACTAGTCAATGACGGTGGAGGTCGGTGTTGTCATGTATATTCTTAATTTCTCTCTTTGGCCATATCAAGTGATAATCATCACTACACAGAATTTAAGATCATGAGAGGAGCAAAATCACAAGGCAATGTTCTCTAATTCTTTATACGTCTTTATATAATTGTAATGCGCCAAAAACAAATATTGTAACTCTTTCTCCAATCACCATTAAGTTTTAGGTTTCAACGTTACAACGCATGTTTGGTATTTTGGCATATGCATTGGTTAGGAGGCCATGCTAACCCAAACAATTTGAAGTTTTGAACTATCGATATTCCACAGGGATAAGACTCCAATCCAATGGAAGTACTGATATGGATTTCAATGCAAACATGAATAACTAAACGTAAGTGTCTCCGAGTGTACAAACCAATACTAACAACATTTCATACGTTTGCACAAGTCCAATATGATATCATTATCTGAGTAATACTATTTAAAACCATGGACTCTACACATGGATCTAACGTACCCAGAAACAAAAGCAACCATGTAGAAGTGTATTTGCATTTTGCAGGTCTCGAGAATAGCACAGAAGAAGTGACCAATTTCCATCTTGCTTACACGTGATGTCTGTGTTATGTATAAACTTGGATTTCCGTGACAGTCAAATGCAGTGTGCTAATTAGTCAACCTCCTTATTCTGATATTAATTAATCATAACATTTAGATGAAAAATATGCATAAACTTGGAGTTATATAAATTTAAAAGACAAATGCCTTGGAGTTACAACATAACCTTGTCTGTATGTGTATCTAAATAATACAGTACTTTTCTTAATCTCTCAAAACAATCTTAAATGACAGTTAAAACAATCTTAAGCGAGACAGTACATTGTTTAAAGTACTATTTAATACGATAAAGTTGAAAATATATCAACATGTTAGTTTTCTAATGATAAAATATTATAATCTTATAAATCATATATACTTATATAGTTTAGCTTTATGATTCCTACATGTTTTAAAAAATAAGAACTGTGATAATCACATATGTCTCCTATGTATAGCATCAATGAAAGGTTATATAAACTTGAGCTTAATTTTTTATATACTACTGTATAATTTTGACACTATTAATTAAAAATAATCTGAAACATAAGCATAAAAAAGTGATGAGCACATTTTAATTACATTTGATTAACTTGTAGTTTTTGTGTTAACATGAAGAATGAGAGAGAATAAACTAGTCTGGGAGAATTAGCTTGACTGTTACTGTACATATTTTCACATCCTAAATTATTACTCTGAAAACATAGTGCAGTTGGTTATCTTTCATGATCTGATATTGGAGGTTCACCTGATTACATTTAAAATTCTGAGAAGAAAGCACCTGTTTTTTATTTGATTGAAGAACTGTTACATGAGAAGGAATCTTAATAAATCTTACCTAAACTGTACTATTAGTTTTCTAGTATATAGTATTATTACTTAGATGGATCTTATCCAAAGATGAGTAAGGTAAAAAGATTGTTGGAGGATGTTTTTTGTATCTGATATAAGGTATTAGTTGAATGTATAGTATGAGTCTTTTCATTTTGCCTTTTATAAAGCAAAAGTATATGGAAAGGTGAGTTTGAATGAAGGGTTTTGGTGGCAACAGCAGGCACTCGCTTTCAAGGGGCCAGTGTGAAAGGTAGTGATCACAGGCTGGTGTTGAGCCAAATGGTGGAACAAGAATGTGTCATGTTATTAGAGGTTATATCGTCCAAGTTAGGCACACAAATACACTCCTCATGTGACAATGTCTTCAAGCACAACTGGATGTACGACTTACATCTTCAACCCCAATTACTGAAAGTTACATCTTACCTACTCCATCTTCACCATATTCATCAACAAATTTCAAAACCTATATATATATATAAGAAGGTTTATGCACAATCAAGTGAAAAGTATGGTAATTATAATATATAAATTTAAAATAAACATCACTTTTTTTAGTGTTTATTAGGTATCAAATAAGAATAATATGAGAAAATTTTTATTAAAGAATAATAACTAATAATTATATAAAAGAATACATTTTCATTTTTTAGTTAATTTTAAGATTAAAAATTTATATTTCTTTTATTTAATATGAGATTTCAATTCATCTTAAATTATAATTTTAACTTAAATCCTATTATAATTCTAATTAATATGATATTTCAAAACACTGTAACTATTTAATATGTCGAATGTCAATTAACTACTTTTTACAAATAATAGATTGATACCATTAAGTTTTTTTAATAGACTAACAAATATTATCAAAATATTATATTCAATATTTAATATAATCTTATTATTAAAATTGATTTTTTTTTATTATTATTATTTACATTTATTTAAATAAGTTGACTTGTTAGGTGTAAAATTTTATTTAAATGATCCAAAATCTAACTTTTTAACTAAATCAACTTTTAACCATGGTAATTTAACTTATTTAAACGTTTTATCATGGTTTCATGGACTGAAGGAAAATTATTTCTTGTGTAAAATGTTTATGAATACCATGTAAATGAGTAATTGTTATAAAATAAAGATATTTAATTTCTTTTAAAGCAATATTTCATTTCAGATGAAGAGTTAATATCATCATATATAGGATGTTTTGTGATAAAAAAAAAAACAAAAAAAGCGTTATTTTGTGACAATAATAGATTTTAAAAAATAATAATAATTTGTTTAACTTAAGAAACTTAAAAATTGGTTTTGAGTATTAAGGTATTAAAGTGATATCATAAATTGAGAATAGAATTGAAAGAGAATAATTGAATTTGGTGGAGGAAGATGTTGAATGCGGTTGGAAGATAGTGAAGGAATGAATGTATTGACATTGATGAAATCCAAAAGAAAAAAGGGTTATTGGGAGCGTCTAGGGTTTTCAGCAGTTACAAATGTGAATGATTTATAGGCCCAGTAATGATTAGGGTTTTGGAAGTTGGTGAAAATTCTGGAACAAATTGTGGTCTCAACTTCACCCTAATTACAGCAACAAACCTGTTTAATTTTTTTTATAAACATAATTAATCAATTTTTCAAAATTAATTTGAGATCTAGATAAAATTACTTTAAAGGACACGTAAAATGATCTCAAAATTTAATTATTTTAATAAATATATTCGATATGAATCTATGAAAAATAATATCGATCTGAAAATGAAGTTCATAAAACTTTACATGAAGGTTCCACGATATTATTCGACTTCAACTACGCGACAAATTGGCATCTGCATAGAAACATTTCATAAAAAGGAAAATTCGATAGAAAAGTATAAAGTAAATCATAGAGAATAAATTCAAATTCTCATGACTTTGACAAAAGGAAATGGATGCAAATGTAGTGTCTCCTTTCTGCTACAGAGTAGCCATGGGAAAGTTTCTATACTTTTTCTATATAATATTTAAAATTAATAAAATTTGTAAATTTAATTATATCGATTAATATTTTTTTTATCTAAAGAATGTGTATTTATTTTTTTAAAAAATAGATAGATTATCTTGATTGGTGTTTATTTTTCAACCAAACATTAAAATATATTATATATAAAAATACGTTAGAGATTTTGAAAAATAAATGAGTTAAAATTGAAGATAAGTTAAAATTTTATATCGATGATAAAAATGAGAAAGTTAAATAATATAAATAAGAAAGACACACAAATTTTTAATTTTTAAGTTTTTGTTTGATTGTAGTGATAAAAAGTGAAGAACTGGAAATTTGTTAAAAAAATTGAGATAGAGAAATATGTATTAAAATTTTCTTTTATTTATATATTATAATTTTTAAGATATGACAATGGGTTGTGTTAGTTTCTTAGGTGTATAGATATTAGATAATGGATCCAAGTCCTTTTTCGCAGTCTAGTCCACATCTAGTAATAAAGATAAAATTATTTTGTGTTTTCAATTCATCAACATCAATTTTGGTGTAATAAAACTTGAAGTTATGAGATTAGGACCTCCGTAAATGTGGGCCCACCAAGCCCACTAAGATACTTAGTCCAAGCCACCATAATGATGATCCTCTTTTTTGTTTTCCTGGTTGGATTTGAGAGACAATAGGTCCAAAATTACGAATCTTTAATGTGTTGGAAGATATTGAAAGATGCAACGTGTGGCCCAGGGACTAATCTTCATACTCCTGCTGCTATTCCTGAAACAAAGTTTTGATATTTCTTTACTATAAACGTCGCTATGAGAAAAACAGGTTCATAATTTTTAGATTTGGAATTATTAAAAATTTTGTTTTCTTTATACTGACAAATCTACAATGGCTAATGCTAACCGGTACACTAGTTAACAAATTATATTTTCAATAAAAAAAATTAAATAATTATTTCAGATGACGCATTTTGTGATATCTTAAAGAATTTTTAATGTTTGTAATATTAATATTACTTATCTATCTTGAAATTAATATTAGGGATTAAAAAAATAATTTTAAATTTTGAAGGTTGAACGTAGACTAAAACTAAAATTCATATGTTTTATAAATTAAAAACAGTAATTTCAAAATTCATCGGGATAAAAATTAGAATTTGTTTTATAGAGATCAAACTCAAAACTCGCTATTTTTATATGGACAAAAATATATTTAGGATTTTCTTAATGTTTATCTGTCTTTGAATAAAAATGTTTCTTTAATTCATTAATCACTGTGAAAGAAATTAAAAATTTTTCGCGTAAATTCTTTGAAGGTTGTAAACAAGATCTATCTAAAATTACTTCAGTCGGTTAAATGGATCATTGAAAGCCTATATTTACGGGTTATTTAGCTGTACTCGAAAAAAAAATGTTTTGTTGCCTATAATGTTCATTAATAACTAAAATAAAAAATATAAATAATGCATTTCTTTTTTATTATACTCTTTTGAATAATTTTTCATCTTAAGTGAAATTTATTAAGAAGTCACATTTTTTTAGTATCATTTAGTGAATATCTTATTATTTTATAGTTTTAACAATTTATAAAAAGGACAATTACAGAACTTCCATGTCCCCACATTCGCATGGTAAGATTCAGGTTGGTGCACAGAAAGAGATGCTTCCATAATGATTATGCTTTAGAGGTTTAATTGTTCATGTGTGAACAAATGAGCTACACGGCTTAAGAGCACTGGCGTTTACACAGAAGAAATCACACTTGCATAGACAGTTTCCTCAATTAGAGCCTGATTTGATACAAGAATTTTAAGAACTTTTCTTTTAGAAAAACCTCTATATTTACAATAGTGAACGTCTATAAAAATACTTCTATAGTTCCATTACTTTCCGAATATTCAAGATAAATGTACTTTAAAGATTGAGAGACTAGTAGAAATAACTCAAGTGTCTGAACAAGTATCATTTTGTTATACCAGACAATGGCGCTGTTTGGATTCTTAGCGGCATTGTTTAGATATAGACATGGCACTGGTCTTTGCAATTATATATAGGGTATACTAAAAGTGCAACTTTAAAATCTTAAACCTTCAAAATATCCCAATTTCTTCAAGCATTGTCGTTTTTTATTTCTGGTAGAGTTAACAAGCATAATGGTTTAAAATCTACATCGCTACCTGTGTGTTTGCCATAAATTTGTGTTCTAGAAATAATTGCGGGGATCTACACAACGGCTGCATGCTTTCTAGATCAGCAATAATAAATCAGACCGTCAAAAATTCAATATCCACGTGCCACTAAAATCAATAAATTATTAATCACAGTATCTCCAGTAAGAGGTAGAAATGATTCTCCATAAGAATACCAAAAAAGTCTGGGGCAGCGTATATTCACAAATATAACGAACTGCACACAAAATTAACTGTCACTAACTATGCCACCTCCCTAGAGCCTCACCTACACGAATTCTATCCCCGCGTTGGACACAGAACCTGAACTCTTCAGATGAATCGCTCTCATTGAGTTTCGAAATTGGAGCTTGGAAAACAAGTACAACTGTTGATCCCATGTTGAAAGCACCTAACTGGGATCAAGAAAATAAAAATGGAACTACGTTATGCAAAATCTATTTTGTCAGCTAATAGTTCACAAGAAGTTAAACTTATGTACAATAAACAAAAGGAACCCAAATTCAACAGCACCTATACAATACTTATTCTTAAAAAATGACACATTTTCGTATGTATATTTCGTAATTAGAGTTTAATTTGTAACAGTGAATCAAGCACAGGAGTTCCAAAAGAAAAAAAACCCTTCTTACCTCATCCCCTTTCGTGAGCACTCTGCCTACACCTTCACATTCATAAAGCCGTTCTTCAGGAGGCTCTGAATGCAGAAACTTCTTCCTTGGCCTGTTTGTATGAAGTTCAGGCTCAATGAAAAGCTGCCATGTAAGAGTTTAAACTGAAGACATTAATGAATAATTCAGACAATGAAGGATATAGCAACTAGATACAAGTCATCCCAAACCAATGGGCTATAATATTGGGTCTGATGGCTTTTATTATTTAATTCTGCTAACCGTACTTTTCCTTGAAAAGAAAAGTTGCTGTTGATCCACAAAAGCTGAAATAGACGGTCATAATTGCATGTTATATAGAATGCTTAGCGAACTTATTGGGAAAGAAAAGTAAGATTTCAAAATTAACAGAAACTTTAGTCTTTTCCCAGAGTTATCACTAAACCCTTGTTTTTACAATGGACATTAGAGAATCCGTAAGGAACAACGAACAAACCTCAATTGACCCAATATTTGTGGCACCAATTGCAGCAAGGGCCATAAATCCTTCCTGCCATAGACCTTCAAGAATGACCTGAAGAATTTACAGAGTCAATGGTCACTAGGTAATCATATTTGAAGCGTGAAAGAATTAATTAAGAGTGTCATAAATCCATCAATTGAGAATTGATAAGGTAAATAACATCCAAGGTAAAATAAAGGCTAAAATTAGAAAAGACCAGTGTGATGAAATTATTTATGAAGAAGTGATTGTTAACTACTCGAGCTGCTATCCTGTTATAAAGTGGTAAATGACAATGATCTTATGATAGAATTCACCACTAGGTTAATGGATTCTTCATGAATGAGTTCATCAACGACCAGTGATTCTCTTCCAAATAAAAGCAAGATGATGGTAAAAGAGAGGATTAGAGAAGTTCTTCAGAGTTTATATGGAGTATTGATTACAACTACAGAGAACGCCACTCCTACGAAGAAATAAAACTCATAACTTAATTATTTCCCAAGAAAAATATTCAAATGAGAAAATTCAGATATAGGGGCCCCTCCCACTTTGAACATCAGTGGAACAGCATCTAGTTTCTTTTAAGAAATAGATTTATTTTCAATGTAAAATTATAGATCAATGTGCCACTTAGAATAACTCAAGCAGTGAAATTTGGGTAGAATTAAGGTGGAGAAGTCTTGAAGTTGAATTTTTATTTAAATTGTCAAAATAAATACATCAATAGAAACATGAAGCCATTGAAAGGAAAGCTAACAGAAAGGCACAACACACTAACATTGACCATGGCAATCAGATAAAAATTACCCTCTCGTTCTCAATATAGAGATTTCTAATTGTTCTTGTAGCACGTTCATTCAGGGGATAAAGACGGCCTGCAACATAAACAATACACCAATAGATGATAAGAATACAGTAAAACTAATTAGAAATTAATTAATGTGCTACTTGATATACAATATGTGCAAAACTTAAGAAGCTACAGTTCTACTTCATTATTTTCTCCGACCCGATTGAAAAAAAAGATAGATTTCAGAGCTTTATGAAACAGTTATCCACCATAAACCTAAAAACTGCACCTACCCATCACCAATGAAACCTAAAAGTTGCTCTAGAGGAAAATAAAAATAAGGTAGAACAATTAGACATGAAAAGCCACATAAGCAAGTTATGATGAATCTTTTCTGTTACCTTGCATGGTATATTGTTTATGATCACAGTTAGAAATTACTTGGCCATTTGGCTAAACAGAATATTGACAAGTGTTGTTGTCAATTTGTTAGACTGTGAAGGTTTACATAAGATGGTTTACCAGAAAAATGCCTGCGCACAAGAATGTTCCAATCAGCTGGGGAGTGTATTCGATGGTAATCTCCAGGCTTCAAGTAAACCACACAGTAAAAAAGTCCTCTCTTTGGGCTGAAATGGAAAAGTTTAATGATGTATGAATTGTCATGCCACACGTTCAGTTTCTCTATCAATAAAAATACAGCAGATACATTTCTTTTGGTGGACCAGAATTCAATGCTAAAAAAATCATTTGCATTTATCGTGAAAAGGTCACATTCTTGGTAATATAATAGACTTAAAATATGTCAATATGGAATGCATGTTTCTGAACCATGAAAGCACTTCAAACTATTCTTAAGTTTGTCCTATAATGA
Source organism: Macrotyloma uniflorum (assembly GCA_016859785.1). Classification (NCBI taxonomy): domain Eukaryota; kingdom Viridiplantae; phylum Streptophyta; class Magnoliopsida; order Fabales; family Fabaceae; genus Macrotyloma; species Macrotyloma uniflorum. The sequence continues at coordinate 2,469,832 of BDMB01000002.1, forward strand.
TAAAACAATAATAAGAACCATACTGAGAGAGAAGCAGGGCTCATTTCTTGAAATTTTTAGTTAAAAAAGAAAAGAAAATTTCTCATTATATAGATTTTACAGAATCCTCAGACTCCTCCAATTAATTCAAACACTTCTGATTTCAATTGCAGCTGCAGCAAGCTTGCTAAATCATAAACTCTCTAGCAATTGAAGTCAGTCAACCACTTTATAATTGAAACTCAAATAACTTTGAAACCTACCTGAAGTACTCAAATGGTGATTACAAATATCAATGAAAAATATGCATCATGAAAAAAATATTAATAGTAGATGCATGATGAAAATTTAGGAGTTAATTTGAGAGGATTTGATGAAGACATGAGACTTCTATCAGGATTAATAGATAAATATGTCCATTTGTGATTTTCTTCAATAATCAGGTCCTTCTTAAATACAAATGCTTACAACTAGATGTAGTAAGACATTGGTAGCAGAAGGCAATTAAAAATACTTCATCACATTACCGTGATGATGTTGGATTCCAAACTTTAGGAGAAGCCAATGAAACTCTCCACCATGACTTTTTGCTCTTCTCAGTAGTTGTTATTGATTCATTATGCTCCTCTTGCACATCACTATCGGCTGTTGTTGGAAGGAAAGGGCTTGCACCAAGAAGAGAAAAAACTGAATACGAAAACCCTTTGACTTGTTCAATCATTGCCCCTGCTCCCTTCAACTCCCCAAATCTTAAAACTGTACCGTCCACAGGACTAACCTGCAGAAAATAAATAGGGTCAAACAGGTTATGTATCAACTGGAAATGGCACAAAGGCATAAGAGATTTTCAAATAGCTGTTACCAGTTACCAGACACTGTGGATCAACATCAATAGGCCTCGAACCTTCTTTCAAAGTGCGAACAAAAAAATCCTTTAAAGAGGCATACTTGTCTAGAGGTAAAGCAGCTTCTTCTAAATCTGAGATGTCAACAAGATTATGTCAACAAGATTATAAGAATTAGGGTTATACTTACACATATTATAGATCATAGTTTATGATGAATAAATTCAGCCAGTTTCATGAAATGATGGTTATAGGAGCAAATTACAAGAAAATGATTAAAAAATATATATCATACTTGAATGGAATGCCCGAGCCCAAGCCTTATAGATATGGGGCCTTAGCCAAACTGGTATTTCCTGAATTTTTCATGAGTAGGTAAAATCATATAAATAATATAACATGCAGAATCATTTTCAAATTATAGAGTTAGCTTGGAATTGATTAAAGGAGAGAGAAATATACTAAAAAAAATACTTTAAAAATATGCTGCACTATTTTTATCGTGTACTGTCTTTTTTCTGATTACGAGTGCTGCTCTACTTGTCCTCCTTTATTATGTACTTTCCCCTTCTTTCCTTCTAATAATATTGCTATATTTCACATATTAAAGGTCAACTTTATTTCTTCATCAGGTCTCTTCTGCTTAATTTACTCCGAAATTCCAAATATTGTTTCTCTTTCCAAATTCTTACTAGCAGTAGCAACACAAGGAGAACAAATTGCAAAGATAAAAAAAATTACAGCTTCACTAATTAATATATATTAAAAAAGGATATTCAAATATTACATTGACTTCTTACCATGCTTGTCAAATATCCCCAACATCTAGAAATTGATCGCAGAGGCAGCAATCTCAAAAATGTAGCCTAGTGTTGATAAAAAATGGCACATGTCTCAGAATCAAAACAAATATGTACTGATACACACACACACAACTCAATTTTTTTTGTGTGTACTGATGTAAAAGTTCTACCTTTACATCAGGTTGGTATTCGACTTCAATTCCTTTCTCCTTCATCTCTTCAGACTGCCACAAGGGTAAACAACTTTATTCTGTAGAGATTATGTAAACTACAAATCATAGAAGGCTTCAATTCCAATTGAGAAAAAAGATTCCATACAAAAAAAATCCTATTAATGAAGTGTGAAAAAATTTCCAGCATCATGGCTGAAAACAGTGGGGAGAAAACAAAAGGCCTCACTGTCACACATGACAAGTGGCAATCTCTACCAACAAATAAGATGCAACTTCTCACTTGTCTTGAATGTTAAAAATATGTTTGTTTTTTTTTTCTTTATTTTTAACTTTTGCAGTGTCCCAAAATAACAACGGACTTATAAAAGGAGGAGGAATTGCCTAATGGCAATGATCAATCACTGACAAGACATAGTGCCTGATGTATCATCTTTTCTCCAACATGATTTGTGGAAGAAAAAAAAGATCACGTTCATTCAACCGGGTTTGTATGCTACCAAGGTTGATAATAATGCAACCATGGTTTGGCATAAAAACAAACAGACTCGTAAACAAATGCAATTAGACTCTACAAGTTGATAAACCAGCGAACGTAGCCCAAGCACGTGAGCCTAGGTTAAGCAGGATAAGGATATTTGGGGGAAGCTTCAGGTCCATCATAGATAATATAGGCAAGTAGACAAAAAAAGGCAATGTGGTCACTGATGTTGCTAGAAGAATCAGTGGTGCGACCAAAACTTGCCCTTGCCAATTACTCTAACACAATACATGCATTACAAATTACCAAAATTGAATATACCTTTTTGTCATCATATAGTCTGCGGGCATGGAGAACACCAAGCATAAGTATGGTAGCAACTGTCGCGCCAGGTAGAAGAAAAGAATCCCCTGCACACTCTCATAGCAAATAAGCTCAACACTTCAGAACATGAATAATACAGAGTCAATAACAGCAAATTCAAACCCCGTTCCATTTGAAAATCCACGACAATTCCTATACTAGTTTCCTTGAGAAGATTATGGTTATCACAATTCACAGCAAACCATTCTCTTGAAAATAAACAAATACATTCATTTAACAAAGCGGAAAATTTATTCATCGTATTTAACAGTTATGACAGTTTAACTCGTATATGGATTTAGTGGAGAAGCAACTGTACTGACCTTGAGAATTTCCACTTCCGCCATTGATAGAAGCCCGAGGTTGAGGTGTTTGAAACTTTTTGGCGAAGGAAGTGAAGCAACGAAGGTGGTTAAAGGGATGAGTGCGATGAGGAAACACTGGGAACTTGTGTGAAACCCTATATTTCATTTTCGCAAACCGTGAAGAGATTTCTCAGAAGGAAAGAAGAAAAAGTTGCAAACTTGTTTTAACTGAAAGAGGACACCTATATGAATAGAGGTGTTCGCTTCTCCGATTCCGATTAGAATACTCCTGGTCTAGGTTAGCCTCGGTTCTTCGTAAAAAAATTCACTCGATTCCGGATGTGTTTTGTTTAAATTTAGTAAATTCTAAATCAAACTGAACTAATCTACATTAGTTTGATTTAGATTGATTTTCATTATTACAAAAATATTAAATATTTTATAATAATAAAAAATACTAAAAAAAGTGTATTAAGCTTTTATATATAATTATTCAATTTATTAAAATATAAATTTTTAAATACTTATAAGTAAATTATATAGACTTAAAATAAAATAAAAAATATATTATACAAATTTGTTGTTATATTTTAATAAATATTAGTATATTAAATAGTATATGAATTTCAAATTAAGATTAGATAGTAAAATAAATTTCAAATTATAAATATATATATATATATGTATATTTTTAAGTTATTAATTAATTAAATATATAACATTATATTTAAGTATAATAATTAATTTGATTTATTGTCTATTTTCAATCTGGATTTTAAATTAAATTATTTCATTAAGGAAAAAAATGAATTTAAATTTTAAAAAAATAATTCATTTTTTAATTGGTTTTTTATTGATTCAATTTTCGATTATTATTTGGTTCAATTTTAAACGCTCTTATTTATATATTTTTTAAATTGAAAAAAATGTTTAATTCTTCACAAAGTTGAATATATATATATATAACATTTCATTAAATACGTTATTTTAAAAAATAACTATATTTGTTACAAAAATTTAGACATAACAAGTTATAAGCTAAGGAATAGGGTGACAAGTAATTTCTTACCAATATTTTATTAAAAAGAAAAAAAATTAATGATGGTAATAAAACAATGTACTTTGTCTTTAATTATACTCTTTTTAATCTTTCAATCTTTTCTATTGTGAACTTAATAAGAATTTTTAATCTTCTTTAAGTTTAATCATCGAATAGGGAAAACCAATAGAAAAAAAATTGAATGCTAAGAAAAATAATATAATTTATATCATATTTTTAACAAAATAATTTTTTTAAAAATGTGTTAATTCTACCCATTGACTAATATACAACTTATCATATCAATAAACGATAGATAAAAATAAAAATAAAAATTTTATATAAGAACAAAATGAAAAATTTCCACTAAATAAAAAAAAAACGCATATAAACAAATCTTTTATCAAGAACTAAATTTTATTTTATTAAAAAACACGATCAAAATCTATAAATTTATAAGAATTAAAAAAGTTATTTAAATTTTTTTTTATATATATATATATATATATATTAACAAAGTTTAATTATAATTTTTAAATTTCATCTAAATTACTTAAATATCCTAATATTACTTAATCTCATAAAAAGTGGATCTAAAAAATGTAACGATGTATTATGAAACTAACACGATAATAAACATGGCAGCAAAAATGGAATAAGACAAATTTAAAGTTCCGCAAAAAAATTGTTAAGTTTTCTTTTATATTACTATTACTATTATTATTATAAAATTAAAATAAGAATCAGTTAAATTTTATTTTAAAAGTATTTTTTTTATAAAAATTAAAACGTGTTTAATTTTGTATGATTTATTAAGTAATATTTTTTAAAATTATAGCACTAAAATAGTTACTTATATAAAAAATAAATTACCCTAACAACATTGATGAAAAATTTATAAATATATAACTTATGTTATATATTTGAAAACAAGTTAATTTGAATTATTGCATATAAATATAATTTTTGTCTAAATTAACGCAATCGTAATTAGCATTAAATTATGTATATGGCGGTTGAATAAATGATGTGATGTATGATAGAAGTTGAATTTCCCGCTATAATCAGTGTCGGAGTCAAGCTAATTGCAGAGCCTTGTGTCCAATCGTCATAAACAAATGGTCCTATAAATAAGTTATTATGGCGCGGAAAACAAAATTTACTGAAAATTGAAATCAGGCATCAATGGAAGACGACGGTGGAGAGAGTTCGAGTTTCGTGGTCGGTGTAATCGAGAACAGAGCGAAAGAGGTTTACTACTTCCTTTTTCCTCATAATTAAGGAAATTTCAATTGCATTTTTCCTTTTTTTCTTGTTTACTTTTGCTCCAATTTTTCTATTCGATCTTGCAAGCTGGCAAGGCGTTCGTCGTAGTCGCTTATTGTTTCGTTTTCAGTTATTTATATTTGTCGTAGTTGATTGCGCGAAACTCAAATAACTTCCAGGATTATACTGCGGTTATAATTGTTCTTGTTAACTTAAGCGCGGTAGGAAATTCAGTCGAGCGATAGAAACACTAATATAGATATGCTTTTCAAAGTGCCATGCCACTGAGTTCATCTAGTAGGTGGAAATTAGTTTCATATCCACCACGTAATAGTTCTTTTGTGAAGGAGAGGGTGTATCGGAGGTTAGTTCTAATCGTATCAAGTTGTGTGAGTTGCGGATTAAGTGTCGTTTAATTTTCTGTTCCTAATTCTTACCGATTGTTCGGGACTGTCTATAAACAACCAAAATTACAATCGCCATTTGGTGTTCAAATTTTTTCTGACTAAACGCCATTTTAATTATTCTATCGTCAAGCCAACTCAAAGAATCACCACATTTGCCGCTAATTGTCCACATTTAATGTTTTCCCGCCCTTTTTGGGTCCTCCGGCCATTTATTTGATGATACTTATATCTTGTTTTTCTAGGTTTGTATTTTGTAGTAATCTATCAATCACTATGCAGTTCTTTCCTCCCTTACAATCTTCTAATATTTTTTAACATAAAAAAAATAAAAATTGAATTGCACATGGTCTTGGAAAAGATATCAAACAATCCGTTATTACCGACATGATCTTATACTTGAAACAAGACAGATTGTAAACTCTACTGTACAAATATGTCTTCCGTTAATTTACGAGCAAGGGACTTTTGGTTGAAGGATTTTTGTACTGTGTTGAGGAACACCATAGATGTAGGAGAAGAATCAGACAGGGGAGCTTTATTTAGTATTGTTCTGGTTATCAGTTATGAAAAGAAAACGGGGACGCACCAGTTGAAGTTCCCTTATTTTATATGTATGGGATAAAGAATGGATTAAAACAATTTTGAGAGTTTGAATGCAGTTTTTTAATGACCTTTTCTTACATATTAAGGAATGGGTTTCATACAAATAAATGATTTTTTTAATGGCTAAACCGAATCAATTCAATCAATCATCTGCAGGTTGGATTAGCTGCTTTTGATTTGAGATCAGCTTCACTGCATCTTTCTCAATATATTGAAACTAGCAGTTCATATCAAAACACAAAGACGCTACTGCATTTCTATGATCCCATAGTGATCATTCTTCCACCAAACAAGTTAGCATCCAATTGCTCAGCCGCAGTTACAGAATTGGTTGATAGGTTTTATGGTTCGGTCAAGAAGGTAATATCACCATCCCTCTTTGTCCATACATCCTTTCCCATATGCTTTAAATGATTTTTTTTGGAGCATATCTGTCTGCAAAGTTCATTTTACTTGGAGTCTTTATTTATGCAGGTAGTGCTGGCCCGTGGGTGTTTTGATGACACGAAGGTTTCATTACTTATCTTTTGTCTTTCAGTTGATTCAAGTTTTAGGAAGTTTTAACAATATTTCCCCCTCAGACATGCACTGAATTTTTGCTTTAGGGTGCTATCTTGATAAAAAACCTTGCTGCCAAGGAACCTTCAGCACTTGGTTTGGACACTTATTATAAGCAGTACTATCTCTGCTTGGCTGCTGCTTCTGCCACTTTAAAGTGGTATTTCCAATACTAATATATTCATATAGATTATCATGAATGATGAACTTTGATAATTTAATTTATTGTTAGACAGTATTTGATACAATTAATAGTTGAGTGAGTCTCTTTGATTATCACTCAAAGAGAAATCAAATCTTCTCTAAGGCATGCTATGGTATTGTTCTTTAAGGTATTGATATTATATGTATATCCGTCTCCTTTTGTGATAATGTGAAGTCATTCTCAACTCTTAATAGTATAGGACAGTTTCCACTGTTTTGACTAATCTTTAAGGAAAGTTACATAGAATTATCTGTTTTGATTAATGTTTAGTCCTAGATATGTCCTTTGCATTTTCTCCTCATTTCCAAACTTTTTCCGCTGACTAACATATCAAAGTTATCTTATAATATATCAATTACGTAAGAAATTAATAAATGAATATCTCTCCTTTAAACTACAATGTTGTCCTTTTCATGAGTGTGTGCATGTATATGTCTGTTTGATAATTGATATTAGGATATTTGCAAGACATGCAGGTGCTAGCATTGAACCCGAGCCTTTGGAAACTTCAAGCCCTAGAAAGGCATAGAGATCATACAAAAATTTGGTGTGTAATAGTCTATTATTGGATTGAAGCCAAGGCAGGGAGTGGCAGGGGTATGAAATGGCAAAACTCATAACAAGTTTCCTTGGGATTGGGAGTTATTCCAAAGAAGACAGGGACTTTCAATTCCTCCCTTGCCACTCAAAGCCCCAAATTTCTGTCCCTTAAAAAGGAAAGACATGACCTTTCCTCATTAAACCTATTGAATAACCAAACACTAGAGTGGCATGATCTAATCCATTCCACTCTTTATGAATCACTCTCTTTCATCTTCTTTGAAACACTCCAACAGACCCGAAGGTACCTTAGTTATATAATACAGAGAGTTTCTTATCAATTGTCTATTATTGTAAGTGAGGCAGTTAGTTACAGCTCAAATATCTCCGAGGGAAGGAATATAATTGTATTTTGGTAAAGAAGGAATAACCCGTGTTTGAACACATGTTCTAGCATATAGGGAAAATGGTAAAAGTTCTAAGTTATAATTAAATAATGCAGCTGGTATTGAGAAATTGAAATCCATCTATGAAATCTATTCATGAATTTTTCATAATTTAAATAGTTGATATGTCGCCACAGGTTTTATGAAGTATAAACTAAAAACATCAGAACACTCAAAAAATCTTTAGAATGACAGTGGACTTGATTGGCACATACTCAGCAACTGCCTTTATTTAGGAAAAAATAGAAGATTGACGTAAACATACAAGTACATAACCCTGATCTGGGACCTATGCAACTATAACATGAATATATGATCCACATATAATAAAGCGTTTAAAATTTATCTAAAGACAATATGTAATTGTGAATCAAACTATCATAAGGCTTAAGTTCACTTTAGGGCCTAAGTAAAAAAATACATCATGATAAATACCGTAGATATTAATTTAACATGGTAACCTTGCGTACTATATTAAATTATCAGGGATTCTGAACTTTGACTACACACACATATTCTTGTGTTCTTATTGTGCTAGAGAAGGAAATTCCATGCTCCGCTCATTCTTGATTTCCAAGTTTTTACTGCTCTATATCCTACTGATATAAGATATTTTTTAGGTTTGAAGAATAATGGATAATGTGTCTGTGTTTATACTATTTTGGCGAATTCTTACATGTATACATGTATGTATATTAAATCCTTATTTTTGTATTGTTCGATTGCCTGCAATTAAGTTTTGACTGTGGTTCACAGGACGGAAGCAGAAAAAGGGATTGTTGTTACCAATCACTCATTGTCCGTACGTGTTCTGCTAGGCACAATTGTTTTTCGATTGATTTTTTAGAAGTTTAATTAATACTAATTTTAAATCCATATTATTTTGCTTATATTATCACTGGAATGTCCTGTACCTTATAGGAAATAAGGTTGTATATACAAGAATGCTAGCTACACAAATTTTTCATTTAAAAACTCTACGCAACTATATATGTGGTTTGAAATATATTTAATTTTCATGCACATTTATTCCTTAAGATATTTGTACACACGCAACATGTTGCATCGTAAACTTCCAACCATTATCTGTCATTATTATTGCTCTTTTAGACTGTGGTTAATCTCTGAACTCTTATACTTTAAGCTGTAAATCTCCTGTATCTATTTTATATAAATTTTAATCAGCACTTAGTGCATGGAAGATTGTTTTCAATCCTTTTTTTGTGTCTTTCACTATTTCAGGTCACCTTTAATGGATCATTTGATCACATGAATATTGATGCAACCAGGTGAGATTGCCTGCTATTTTGTGCTAATAACTGTCCTTTACTAATATTAACATTCAGATTCATAGAAGTCAAAAAACTCAAAAGGAGAAGAAAGATAAAAAAAAGGGAGTTCGGGTGGCGGGTGAATACAAATTGCGCTTTCCCTAAAAGAGACTTAAGAAAAACTTTAGTGGCTTGTTATGAACTATCTTATGATATCTTTAACCGAGTAAATCCTCAATTTAATGCATGTTCGTTTCTAGTCTCAATTGTCTTCTAACTTTGATGACTTTGGCTACTGAAACATCATTACAAATTTTGTGCTGTGTAAAACCGTCACAAAAGAAATTGTAGTGGTCTTAATAGCGTCACCCTGTAATTCTATTAACAGTAGGAACCAAAATGAATTAAATTTGTCCCTCTAGAGACAAAAAATATATTAATAGTTTAGAAGGTATAAAGACCAAATGAGTAATTAAACCTTAACAATAAATTAGAGGTAGTATATAAACAGTAGTATGGACAGAGTCTTATCAATTTATAGAAGAGAATGATTATATGATGAAAATGAACAAGGAATTATATAAAAGAAACTCTAAGTACAAGGTAAGTACATTAAATATTTGTAAGAAAAAGGCTAACATCACACCCCCTTTGGACATTCTAACATTACTAAGCAGACCTTAAATACAATCGGTTCATGAATAATTTAGGGAAAATTTTCCCATTTACATATCATACATTCAGATTTTGTAACATTCCTAAAACTGTAAACTAAATTTTAGGAATCCTAATGATGTACAGCAGATAAAATCCTAATAAGATACTGCAGCTTAATGGTCATGGGTTAATTTTGTAATAACCCTAATTAGGTATCCCTTCTGTCCTCTACTAACATTTATTATTAAGTGAAATTCGTGTGCGATACAATTGATAGAACTGATATTAGTTCTATCAATTTACACAGCCACTTTCTAATAAAAAGGGATTTATTCTTTTAGAATATTTTTTCAGGGGTAAAATTTGAATATAAAGTCCAATTTACTTTTGGGTGTTATCTGTTTAGCTTATGCTTATGAATTTCATGGTTAAAATTTAATGACAGTGTCCATAATTTGGAAATTATTGAGCCATTTCATTCTAACCTACTTGGAACAAGCAACAAAAAGAGAAGTCTGTTTCACATGCTGAAAACAACGAAAACTATTGGAGGGTATGTGATGATTCACACTGGTTTCTTCATGCAGCATTAATTGTTTGACATTGTATTTGTTTTCTTCAGGACTAGACTACTTCGTGCCAATCTGTTGCAGCCTCTAAAAGACATCGAGACAATCAATGCTCGACTTGATTGCCTAGTCAGTGTCAATCATATCTTTTAACTTTCTCTTTCTGTGCTATGCCATATGCTTCTTATTAGTTAAGATGTAGATGTGTTCCTTCTTTTATTTTCTAGCCTAACAACTCTCTTTATATTTTCCACCATTTATACAAGTCCGCCCTGTATATTTCTGTCCAGATGTTATTCTTCATTAACCTTCAGTGCTCTAGACTGAAACTTACAAATGTGTTAATAGATACAGTCATATTTCTACTCTGGTTTTAATTTTCAAGATTGAAAACCACCTGACAGAATTTAAACCTAGTTCCTTTGTATTTATTATTTATAACATGCCCTCTAATATTTCATTTTAGGATGAATTGATGAGCAATGAACAACTATTCTTTGGCCTCTGTCAGATTTTGCGTAAATTTCCAAAAGAGACTGGTAATTAGGAGCAGTAGTTGTATAGATATCAGTTTTTAAGAAGTTTATACATCTCTAGTTGTAATGCAGAACTGTATGGTTTCAGATAGAGTATTATGTCACTTCTGCTTTAAGCCAAAGAAAGTTACAGCTGAGGCCTTGGCCATCGATCGGGCTAAAAAGAGTCAAGAGCTAGTATCTAGTGTAATTCTCCTTAAGACTGCTTTGGACGCCCTTCCTTTACTATCTAAGGTACCTCTCTCTCATCCACACACTAGAATCAGGCCGGTATTCTCAAGGAATTGAATAAAGGAAAGAGGTAACAGATGATCATATCTTCTGCTAAAAATATCAGGTGCTCAAGGATGTGAAAAGTTCCCTTCTTTCAAATATCTACAAGTCAGTTTGTGAAAATGAGAAATATGATCTTATTAAGAAAAGGTATGCTAAGATTTTCTTCTGTATGAGTATGTGCGATGGTTATGTGTTAGATTATGAATATGTTGTTTGTAAATCCATTTAGTTCTTGAGTTTGTATAATTCTCAAGTTATAATGATGAAAAAAATTGACCAGAATATTCAGAGTAAAATAATATATAATCAACAATTATGTTTGCTTCCTCTGTCATATATTTTTACTGATGCAAATTGCTTCGTCTTAATTTATCATACTTACACATTACAGAATTGGTTAATTCTGATCGTAGATAAAAATATCTGTTTACAACCCATTATTTTGAATCAAAGAAATAGAAATATATGATCACATACCGGCAGCAAAAATATTTGCTAAGTAATATTCTGATTGATTGAAGAAAAACTTATATGTTGTATACTTGTAATTTTAATTCCAACCAAGAGAAGAAGTAATGCATTAAGGAATTATTTTTGTTACAGAATAGGAGAGGTTATTGATGAAGATGTACTTCATGCACGTGTTCCTTTTGTTGCCTGCACTCAACAATGCTTTGCTGTTAAGGCTGGAATTGATGGCCTCTTGGATATTTCACGAAGGTCATTTTGTGAAACGAGTGAAGGTTTTATAATCTATTTACATGAGTTTTCTTTCCTGTCAACAGTTTAATCTTTCTCAGAATGCAGCATATCATATCTGTTTTCTCAAAGAAATAGGTGTTACTTTCACAGCCATCCACAATCTTGCAAACAATTATCGAGAGGATTTTAAGTTGCCCAATTTAAAGCTTACCTTTAAAAACAGGCAAGGATTCCACTTTGTAATACCACAGAAAAATATTCAAGGAAAACTTCCAAGCAAGTTCATTCAGGTTAGGGATTGGATTTTTATTGCTATATTTTTAAGAATATCCTTTTAAAAGTTCTGTTTTCCCTGAACCTACTGTTTTTTTGTCTTATATTAGGTTGTTAAACATGGGAACAATATTCATTGCTCGACTTTGGAGCTAGCATCTGTGAGTGGTTTGATCATTTGGATTTATGAACATAAGAATTCTATTCACCTTACAATATCGATGAACTGATAAAGTTATATATATCAACTTAAAATGACAAATTGGGCCTGTTGACTATATATTTATATGACTCATAAAGGCTCTGTGTGTGTGCATTCATTTTCATGAGATCACGGTCAGGCTAACTGTGTTATTCCAAGAAGAAAATGATTACTGATCAAGAATGGATTTTCTCGTGACTAGTCATGTGAAAAGTTTGCGTGTATCTCTCCCTTCATAAATATTAAATAGGTGGAGGCCCTGCAAAAATTTGGGAACGTCTATGAAGAAAGAGGTATTCACAATTTTTCACATGACAATAAAATCAAGTAAAATTTTTACATGAGAATCCATTTCTGTCCCCATCTGCCTCCTACTAGTTTATGAAGATTCTTTTATTGCATGAGATGGCTCATATGGTAAGGAATCTTGTAAGTTTTCCTGTTGATTAGGCATTTGGCTTTTCATTGTGGAAATTATCTTCATATTTTTTGGTTGACCCCAAAATGGTTTTTGATTCCCGAACGGACAAACATTATTCAAGCTTCTTGCTAAAAGTATGACATAAAATGCTGTTGCATTTGTTTGATAATCATACACACTATAAGATGTTACTTTGTTCAGAAGCTTGTTTAGGCTCTTTAAAATATCCATTTTTCGTTTATTTTGATGAAAATATCAGTTGAATGCTAGGAATAAATCTGCAGCTGCAGAATGCTATACAAGAACACAGGTTTGTCTAGAAGGTAGTACTTGACACACTGCTATTTGCCAGTACAAATGTTCACAGGCTTGACATGTTTGCTCTTTGTTTAAACAGGAAATATCATGTATGTTATTGTGAGAAGTAATACAATACACAAGTTATCAAAACCAGAGTCCTATCATAAAACTAATGCATGTCTTAGTTAACAAGATCTAAACAGTCTGTAAATATTTATGTTTGACTCATTACTCTCATGGAAAGTATTACATTATTGATTTAGCACTGGTATTGTCTGTCAGTATTTTAAAAGAGAACGGACATATAACCAGTCCTATCAAATATAATATGCATGTCTCAATGAACATGATAAAAACAGTCTCGATATATATTTTTGCCAGAGAAAATACTAAAATTCTATTCACGTATTTGCTTTCTTCTCTTTCTCTTTTTTTCATAGAGTGTGAACTAAATATTTTTCAAGATTAATGTATTTAGTTTGGTAAAATGTACACGGTTAAACTTTTAGAAGAGGGGTGGAGTAATTTTTTTTAATGTATGTAAAAATATATAAACATTTGCACAATTATTTTCCTAAAATTATAGTAGGATGAGTTATCATAATGTTTTTGTTAGCATTATCTTAAAATAACTTTCATGATTAAATTGATCTAGTTTAGCATGTAAATATTGTTAATCAATTGGATTGGATTTTGTCTTTTGTAGATGTTAACAATGTAAAATTAATTGCAACAGATTGATATCTAGATAAAGATCCTATATATTTAGTTCCTTGGACTTGTGGGCTATATCATATTTTCAAATATTGCGTTTATATATAATAGAAAAAATAATTACAGAACTTATGGATGACATTCGTGAGAATGTCTCTGTCTTGACACTACTTGCTGAAGTCTTGTGCTTGCTGGATATGATTGTCAATTCATTTGCTCATATGATATCAACTAAACCTGTTGATAGATATACAAGACCAGAATTTACAGGTAAGAAAATTGATAATTTCTATAAATTTTTTGTCCATCAATGAAGAAATTTTTTTATTGATATATTTTTTTTTATTTGGTAGAGAATGGGCCATTGGCAATTGATTCTGGTAGACACCCAATCCTGGAGAGCATACACAATGACTTTGTTGTATGTAATGAGAATATCCAAATAGTCATTATAACTTACCCTCACAGGACCACACTTTTCTCTCCTAGAAGGATGTGCACTTTTTGGTAGTAATTAATCTTTTGCATTTCAGGCCAATGATTTATTTCTGTCGGAAGCCTCAAATATGGTGATTGTATTGGGTCCCAATATGTAAGAAATCTCTGTTCCATGTCTAAGGTGCACAGTTAAATAAAAGAATATTTCCTATGAGCTTTGCTAGACTAGAAAATGACCTATTCATAAATCATGACCAAATACTTCTAGCAAGAATGAGGGAACATTTATGGACATACTAGTGCTGTTCAAATGTAAATCTCACAATGATGACCCAAAATAAAAAAGGATTCAAAACAATTTTACTTAAGGCCTTTGATATGAGCTTGTCACTTTGAAAATAGACTTATGTGAAAAAAGATGGCTGGTGTATTTTCCTTCAAACAATGTCATAAGTAACTGGCATCAATATTAATCATTATGTCTTTTGCACATACAGTTTAGAGTTGAATTATTTATGAACTAGAGAAAAATTACTTTCTTTTTGGATTGATATATGCTTAAATGAAGAATATCAAATTTGAGATTTATTTTCTACATTCCCTTCCCCCAGGAGTGGAAAGAGTACCTACCTTCAACAAGTGTGTCTCATAGTTATTCTTGCTCAAGTTGGGTGTTATGTTCCTGCTCGTTTCTCAACTCTTAGGGTAGTTGATCGTATGTTTACAAGGATGGGTGCAGTTGATAATCTTGAATCCAACTCTAGCACGGTACAATTTCTAAACACCTGCGTTGTGAAACAATTTAATCCTGATCATGTGTTTTAGAATTATAGATGAAGTTATCTGGATGTGTAGTTCATGACAGAGATGAAAGAAACAGCTTTTATCATGCAGAATGTCTCGCGAAGGTGATGCTGTTCCTTATGATCTGCTTCACTCTAGATACACACAAAGGGTTTATTTTTTGTGCAAATGTTTGGATGGATGCAGGAGTCTGATTGTTATGGATGAACTTGGGAGGGCTACCTCGTCCACAGATGGATTTGCAATGGCGTGGAGTTGCTGCGAACATCTTTTGTCACTTCAAGCGTAATTTTTCTTCATTTTCGATTATCAGTATGATGCTAGGCTATTTAGAGATGTTTGGTTATTTTTGGTGGTTTACTCTGGCATTACAATAAAATATCTTTTAATATTTCATTAGTTTTTATTTTATTATAAAAATTTACTTTAAGATCATTTAATTTTATATAAAAGATAGAAATATATTTTTTATACTACACTTAATTATATTTAATAGCATTGAATTAGTTAAGTTTTGTTTTTATTTAAATTCATCTAACATTAGTAAAAAAAAAAAAATTAGTTCAAAGGGAGAAAGTTCCCCGATTTAAAAATCCAGCCTTTTTTGAGAAATTATTTTTTTACAAACATCAATAATTTTTGGAAAAAAAAACTTTTGAAAACAATTTCTTTTTCTAAAAAAACACCTGAAATCTTAAACATGTTCTTAGTTGCATGGTTTCAACTGATACAAATAATATTCTACCGATAAAAAAAGTTGCATGATTTCTCCTAACTAATAAACTAAAAGTGGAAATTAATTTCCTTTAATAATGATTTGTTGTTGAATTTTTCATTGAAGGAAAGCCCAAAGCTGGTAGTGTAATTTTATCAACCATCAATCGAACATATTGTCGTAATTGAACTAATGATCTTTTTTTTCCCTGAGCCATAATTTTTGTTATCCTTCTTCAGGTATACCATATTTGCCAGTCATATGGAAAACATGTCGGAGTTAGCAACAATTTATCCCAACGTGAAAATTCTTCACTTTCATGTCGACTTAAAAAACAACCACTTGGACTTCAAGGTCGTATCTCTCTACATATTTTTTTTCTTGCGTTGGATAACTATCTGCGAGCTGAAATTTTGCTTTGTTTAGTTTCAACTTAAGGAAGGAACGACACGTATCCCCCATTATGGCCTTCTCCTAGCAGAAGTGGCAGGATTACCAAGTTCGGTTATTGAGACTGCCAGAATGATCACATCGAGGATTTCAGAAAAGGTGTCCACACAAATTATCAAAATAGGGTGCTAATTTTAATTTATACTAACCTAATCCAGCTTTATTCCTAAAACTAGAAATACTCCAGGGGAAAATCAGGTGAAATTTCAAATATCACTCTATTGGTTTGAATTTGATATTTCAGGCGTCGGCAGAGAGTCGAAGTGCTTAGAATTTGAAGGGGTTTTGATTTTTGAGTAGTTTCTTAGTACATTTATATGGAAATTCTTACATAAAGGCATGTAAAATTTCGCCAACTACACTGAAATAAACCTTTCCTAAGTACGCTGAATTTTTATTAAGCAGTCAACAGTAAAATTCATCTGAAGTCGTTAGTATTGGTTTGATGCGTTTGGTCCATATCCATTAATATTAATATGGTGGTATTTGTAGTAGACAAGCTGTTAAGAGCGAAATACAAACTAGTACTGACATCTTGTGTGGACTTGCTGGTGTCATTAGGAAGTGAAGAGAATGGAAGTTAACTGTATAAAGCACTATTCAATCCAGAGGGCATACCATGCTGCACAACGCTTGCTATGCCTAAAATATTGCAACCAAGACGAGGATACCATTCGGCAAGCTTTGCGTAATCTTAAAGAAAGCTGCACCAACCATTGAAGTCGACTTAAACTCGGGAGTTATTTTTGAATAAATTGTCATCTTCTACCATTTGAGTTGCAAGTAATAAATTTAAATGAAATAATATAATACCAGTAAAAAAATATTTTTAAGTTTCTGTAAATATAATCCTGCAAATACTATACATTAATTTTAAATCTTAACATTGTCTAACTATAATTTCTTAACTTTTATTATTAAAAAACAAAATATTAATCAGTAAAATTAAGCTGAAGAACATTTCCTAATTATATCTTTTGTCCATAATTAATAAGTTTATTATTTAATAAAATAATATAATTTATATTTTATTTTTCCCTTAAATAATTTATTTTTAATAATCTATTTTCAAATAATTATATTTTAGTTCAAATTTATAATATAATTCTATAAATTAATTTTAATATTAAATTATTATAAAATAGTTTTTTAATATATAAATAATCAGAAATTTTATCTCCTACAAGAAAAGTGTAAAAAATAAAACTTTTATTGACTTAGAAATTATATATATAACTATCATTACAGAACTTAACATTCAACAAATTGTAGTTATAAAACATTTTACTTATACGAACTTTATATTAAATTTAATTCAAAACGAATGGTTCAATTAAATTGGCAGTTGAAACAGGCCATAAACAATTTTGTATTAAAAAGACAGATTAAATTTGTAAATAAATGCGACCAGAGAAATTCGCTGCATCCACCCGGCACTAAATTTCAAGAGGTAGATAACTAAAAGAAACTATCAATCTGAAAGAAAAACTCGTCATTTTTCGAAAAAGATATATTTAAGTCGTTCAAAACTCATAGCAAAGTCAAAAACATCAAACAAAATGCTATGTCCTCAAAATAGTAAATTGTAGCAAAAATAAGATAACAGCATAAAATTTTTAACGGTAGCGGCGAAGTGACAGGGTGTTGTTCCTCTTCCAGGTTGCCCTGCGGGAAGGACGAGCTTTGTGGTACAGATGTCCTCTGCCACGTAAACCCCTGTTGCTTTTCCCAGCAGAGGTGAGCCCACGCAGCTCCCTGTGCTTATGCACTGGATTGCAGAGCCAATTGATTCTTGGATCATTTCTAATAGCACCATGAGCAACATCCACCAGAATTACCTCGAAGTACTTATAAGTCGAGTCCTGAAACACACAATAGTAGGACTTTAATACGTGATTAACAACCAAATTCAAAACTTCGACACGTGAATAGAATATCAAAACAAACCTCGTTCACCCAGTAAGAGTTGAGGACCCTAAGTCCACCCAGCTTCCGTCCAGCTCGCTCCTCAGCAACTGACCTCTTGCTACGCTGGAATTTCAATTGGGTAACACCCTGGTTTGTTGGCTTCCCATAAACAATACCTTTGGGAACAGGTCTCTTTCGCCCACCCCTACGTACACGAACACGGTAGACAACATAACCCTGCAGTGTCAACCACAATTAAACATTGCACAGAAACAAACAGCTATACAATGACAAACACGCTTGGTACAAAATTACAATACTCAAACAACTAAGCAATATAATTTATGCATTTACCAAGTGGAGTTGTGTGAATGAAATAAGTAAATAATACAAATTTGCATCATAATCACCACAATCCTCACAAGTCACAATATACAAGTATTGAAATAAAAGGCATACTAGTACTTTAGTAATCAATACATAAATTGTTACCTGCTTAGCCTTATAGCCCAAGCGACGAGCCTTGTCAGGGCGTGTTGGCCTTGTCAAACGAACAATGGAAGGCTGCTGCCTGTACTCCCAGCACCTCACCCGCTGCAAAAAGCGCATGACATCAGACTGCTTCTTGCGCCATAGCTCTGAAACATACTTGTAGGCACCTATTGCCAATTAAATCAACAAAAATAACACTATCAATATAACATTTCCAACAAAGACACCACGTAATTTTATCAGAATAATCAAAAGATATATACCAAATTGTCCAACCAATGATTAATCACCATCACTACCACTTCTATAAGTAAAAAAATGGCCATAGAATAAGAGAATATTATAAATTTGATTAATAATTTGATGTTAATAGACACTAAAAAGTCATTAAACCCAATATAATGATAAACCTCAAACATCTGGTAGGTGTAAAGTGAGTTCACAAATAGGTTTACACCACCTAAACCAAACATGCAATAGAAACAACCATCTTGCTAAAACAATTAAGTCCCGCTCCAAAAGACCAACCCAATTGAAAATCCCTTTAATCTGACTATCAAAATAAAAAAAAAATACACAGAATAGAAGTAAAAATGTTTCAGACCCTACACTGCAACTATACATGTAGTTATTATATTTTGTCAGGACAAATAAAACTTCCAGCCATCAAACAACACAAGAAACAACAAACAAAAAACTTAAAAAAATAAAGAAATAAAATATAAAAAAACAATGATTGTGGAACAGGCAAAGATGTGCATTGCAGGACTAAAAACTTAATTCCGAACCAATAAACTAGCAAAAACAAGAAATCATTAACAGTGGGACATAATAACAAAACAAACAAAATGACTATGATATTTCTCTTATTTCAGCTTTTGCACTAAAAAAACTCTGTACCCTCTTCAAGAATCTCTAGCGAAACAATGGAGGAAGAGTTAGTTAGTCGTTGCTATTGAACCAAATAATCATTCGCATTCAAGCATCAGATCTAACTATATCATAATTGACAGAGGAACACAAATCTTGATACGAATAGCTAAGGAGACAGAGAACATACCCATCGCGCAGTCACCACAGTGGAAGGGCTCTACCTCACCCACGCCAACTGAAACCTAGGGTTTCAGAATGAGTTCAAATACTTTATAAAGACACCACTACTAGTATGGGCCTCCAGTGTCATAATTGGGCTTCTATTCTTTATTTTTTGGGTCAGGCCTGCAGTGCTGATTAAACTTCATCAGACATTAGGTTCAAAACCTTTTTTTTTTTTTTTTTGTCGTTTAACGAAAAGTCCTTTTTCCCTTGGAAAATGACTTTTTGTTTTTGTTAATCATGAAAATATTTATTTTATAATAATGATTTAAATTGTTCAAAAAATAATTAATAATACGAAAATAAAAAAAATCTTTTCACTTGTTTACTAACTTTCATCAGTCTAATCTTATAAAAAAAAATAATAATAATAACTCAAGTAAGATATTAACATGTGTTTAATGACTAAAATGATAGTAATAAATGATTAAAATGCTAGTAAATGACTTTCAAAAAAATTATTCTACTATATGAAATGATATTTTTTTTAAATGGTAATAAGTAATTAAATAAATCAATTTTCCTGAATTTATGCTTGTCAATAACATTAAGATGTTTCTTAATTACAAAATGATACAAATATTCATATAACTACAAAAAAATAAATTTCAATAACTAAATCATTGTTTATAATTTATAATTTAAATTCCTCCTTTTAAGCCAAATATGGGTTGTAAGTTGTAAAAAGAAAAAACATTTTCCTATTTTAAATAAAAGTCAAATGTGTCTGAAATAAAAAAAATGATAAATAATAAATTAGCCAAAAGTAAGAGTTTCAGCACACCAAAGAGTTTCAACAAATTTTCACCTGTACAAAAAAATTGACCTTTTTAGATTTTTTGCAAGCAAATGTATAATATCTGAATCAAAAGAACATATATGCACTGAGAATGGTATTATAGAATTACAGAATGTGCACATTTTATAAGATTTGGATTTGAATCAATTCAAAAGACAAGAAGTGGCAAAGAAGACATTACAATAATCTCTAAAATATATTAACATGATAAGCATAGAGACTCCTTTGCCATGATGCAGTTTCTGAATCAATCCAGAGTTTAAAATTTGGAACTTTTCATCCAAGGGTGGCAACACAAGTTACCCTTAGAATCCCATGATTTACACCATGTGTTTCAAACCTAAGTATTAGAGTGAATCAAATTTATAATGATGAGTGTTGTAACTACAAGCATCTGTGACAGAAGCTTTTGGATGAATGTTTGTTGGTGCAGCATCTTGTATCATGTCACTGCCACAGAGAGCAGCAGAGGAACTAAGGCCGTACATCACTAACAGAGCTTGTTGATGGCCACAAACACCTTCCATTCCTTAAAAAAAAGAGTGTTTTTTTATTTTTTTCAAAGAAAAAATGAAAGTTAATTTCATGATTGCATGCCACAGAGTGTAGGAGCCAGCAAAATCAATATCCTTCTAGTTCTGATTCAAGGATATTACCCTTTTTATTCATTTTGTATCACCAAAGGAATACTGGATTAAAATTAAAAAAAATAATGATATTGCATAAAAAAATAAAACTTAATTAAAAATAATATCAAATCACCAATTTTATTTATTAAAGAAAAACTATTTCTTTATAACATATATTTTTTAATTATAGAATAAATATTATTAAAATTGATATTAGAAAATAAATTTTAAATTTAACTTAATTTTAGAATAAATTTATATTCTTTTTTTCATGTTAAGATTCAAACGACGATAGTAATCTGATAATAAATAATTAATAAATATAATAATTTTAATAAAATATATTATAATATCATATTATAAAAAATTTTAAGAATAATTTAATTTTATAAAATTAATTTATAAAATAAGATTTACGTTTATTTAATATATTTTAAATTAGTTTTATTTTTAAATAATATGAAATTTTTAATAATTGAAAATGTAAAATTTATTAAAAATAGTTGAACTAGTGAATTAAATTTATAACAAGTGAACATAAAAAGAAAAATAAAAAAATAAAAATAACAACATGATTCAAAATAAATCTATTTAAATTGAAGAAAAAGAATGAGTTATTTTTAATTACTATATGCCAGAAATCACAAAAGGTAAACGAGACAATCCTTCACCTGCTTACTCATCATCATGTACCTTCACATGCTTACACTGATTTTCCAAAGGAAAATGTGTCTTTCAGACAACGGCAAAATTCGGAAAACAAATAATTATCCGTTTGATTTTTAGTATTATTCTATTCTATTATATTATTCAAATAATAGAATTATCTCTAAAAATCTTGAAGAGATTTTTAGAAATAAATAAAAACTAAGCATTGAAGGACAAGAATCAGAGGCCATGGTGGTGAACAGAACCATCACGTTTGAAATCCTCAAATCTAAAACCTTGGAAAAGAAGGATGAATGAGTCAAAAAGTTGATTGAATTCAGTTTTTTAGGTTTTCATATAATACATTATGTCATGTCTTGCCCATCTTTCTTTCTACATCTTCCCATTTTTACTTGAATAGCTACGTTATATCTTCTTCTTTTCTTCTTCTAACCCTACACCCAAACTTCACATCAATATTTAACTAGGAAGGAAAACATTTATGCAACTTTTTTATATTTGTAAACACTTTACAATTAAAATTTATCAAAATAGTTTTCTTTAACTTTACAATTAATTAAAATTTATCAAAATAGTTTTCTTTAACCCATTTTAATATAAGTTTTCAAGTTGCTGTGATTTTTTTTGTGATTTTTTTTTTTTTTAAGAATCTAGTATGTAATAAATCTTATTAAATAGTTACTTAATTAATATCTTAACATACTTTTAATTTCTTCTAAAAAAACCATATTTTAGTTAGTAAAGTTATATATCACTATAATATTGATCTTAATAATTTCGAGAATGAAACATTGAAAATTTGAATAAAGTTTTGAGCTTTTTGAAAAATATTACTTAACCGTACAATCATATTTTCTTGGTAAGTTTTTTGTGCAGCTGAATATAATTTATATTAAAAAATTTTAGCTGATAAAATAATAGTGTTAACTTAAAATGAACAAAAAAAATATTCTTCTAAATTTTAATTTTCATTACATTTAACTTATTATATAAGCTTTTCAAGCTTTTCCTACTAAGTATTAAAAAATAAAAAACTGATAACTACTCAACAAATACTTGATCTTCAAAAGTTAAGAAATATTCATGACACTCACTTTAAATATCAACAACATGTAGATTTTTTTATTATCAATGATGAAGACGTCATTATTTTAAATATAAAAGTCAGTGAATAATACAATGAATTATATTATATAATATATAAATTATGCAAGTCTTAGTTATATATTATAAGCACTGGAAAAACTACTAACAAGCTTTATTCACTACTCTCATAACACATTATTGTTACACTTTATATATAGAGAGAATATGATGTAAGTTCCACTAAATACAATGATGAGAGTTCAAATTATTTAATGGAACTCACACACATGGCTAGAACACTTATGATCACATAACAAGTAATATCGAACACAAAGCTCACTCAATTAACTAAGAGACATGTAAGTAGTTAACAACTCCTCAGCTAGATCATCCAATCGAAAGCAAAGGGTCCTTCAATGGAGAAGTTGAAGAATTCGTTAATATCAAAGTTAACTTCTGAGTCCCCACTCCCATCATCAGTGCCTTCTTTATTCTCTTCTGCTACTTTTTCCTCAGTATTCAGTGTCGAATGTGTTGGTTGTGCCATTGAAGTTTCTGGTTTCACCTTTGGATGATACTTAACTTTTTTGCACAAACAAGTATTCCAGTAGTTCTTAATTTCATTGTCTGTTCGTCCTGGAAGCCTCTTAGCTATCAATGACCACCTTGACACAAAAATGTGGATTGCAATATTCATAAACATAAACTTGTTCATATAGTTGAGTATAAAATATTGAATGTTCTTGATTTTGAATAAGACAAAAACCTGTTTCCCAGCAGTTTGTGAAGCCTAATAATCAAATCCTCTTCTTCAACTGATATGTTGCCCCTCTTGATGTTGGGTCTCAGATAGTTTAACCATCTCAGCCTGCAACTTTTTCCACATCTGTTTAGACCTGTCAAACCATATAGAAACATGCATGTCAAGTAGAATTAATGCATGCAGGTTTTCTATATATATATATATATATATATATATATATATACATATATAATATGCATATGCAAATTAGTATTGGGTTGGAGATAGATAAATATTTTACCTGATTTAATTGCAACAGTTTTCCACCTCTTCGGACCATGAATTTCAATGCATTGGGCGAGCTTCTGATCTTCCTCCACGGTCCATGCTCCTCTGTTGTTAGTTTTCTTGGCTGTTTCATCATTCTTGGGGGGTGCCATGTAAGAGAGGGAGAGACACTCTTGAACTATGAATTTGAGATGAAGTTGTAACGAAAGAGTTTGGTTATGCCATTATTTATGGGAGAGTAAGCACGTGTAGTGAGTGTAACATGGTGGCTTGGAGAGAAACAGCCTTGTAGGGCTGAATGTTCAATAAGCTCATCATTGTTGGTGACTCATTCAGAGTTTTAAAATGAGATAGAAAAAGACTGCTTCAAGTACGAGGCACCACTCACTACTGTGTCGGTTCAAGAATGGAAGGTACAATCATGTCTTTTGATTCTCCACTTGAAAAACTAGTCTTCTCAACCAATCAATGGTGTATGTATTTGTGTTTCTTTTTCTCTCTTTCTCAAACAATCCTTTGCATGGTTAGATTTTAGAATTTAGAATTGAATTATATTGAAACATATGAGATCTGATATATCTTAATGGTTATCATTTCATTAAAATTAGTGATAGAATAAAAAAAGTGTATTGAATGAGTAAGAAACTTTGTCTCTCATGATCCATATTTTGATGTTCTCTTCTGTTTGTAGACTATATTGTCAAGACATGTTGAATGTTTTCTCAGATTGGTCTCACATAACAATAATTCGTGGCTTTGTCCATAATGAGGGAGTGGGAATCCAGCAACATGCATGACAGCAGCTTTAAACAAACTTTTGAATAGTAAGAACACAATTTTCTATGTTAAAAAAGAAACTGTACTTCGCAGGTTCTATTGCCTTCCAATGCCCTGTTCTGGTCTCGTTCCAATTCTTCTTCCAATGTTTCCTCTCTTTTGAGACATTTCAAAAGTAGTAATTTTTTAGGGTTAAAAGTAATTAAAAAAAAAAGTTTATGTTAATAGTTTCCTTTCCTAATTAGTTTGTAGTTTATAATGTACAGAAAATTATTAAATAATATTCTCTCACACATAAAAACACAGAAAGTTATAATTTATATTTTCTATTATATCGTTAAATAATTTATATTCCAATATTACGTTTTCAATTTTATATTTTTTATTCAAAAGAAATAATATTTATCATCAATAAATTTTTCTCATATAAAAAATAAATTTTAATTTTAAAAAATTATGTATTTCACCTACACGGACTTCAATGAAAGAATTTTTAAAAAACAATTTCTTTTAACTTAACCAAATGAATTATAAAAAGATGAATGTTGGGTATCTTTTAATTGATTTGTGGTTAATGATAAAATAATTTAAATTAGAAAGAAAGAAATAATAATTTATCTGAAAAATTATTAAAAACATCAACGTTACATAAGGTTAAATCCGTACACTTTATAATTTATCATCTTTGTTAATCTAATATTTGTTTTCTAATTTTATTATAAGAAAGTCCTAATGGAAAACCATGCAAATCCTGATATGCATGGTTTGAATAATCCCAAAAAACATGATAAATATAGTAACATAACAGTTGTATAAATAGTTCAGAGACAGAAAAACACATGAGTGGATAATAACTTCAACAAACAAACAGTGTTATAGAGGAAATGTTGAGTCAGGTACAAGTTGTTCAAGTGAAACCTTCTAGGGTTGTGGAGGTGGCAAAAGCTATGTGACAACAAGATTGAAATGGACACCAGTAAAGTGACTAACACAGTAAACTGGCACCATCACAACAGCCAAATATGAAGAAATATGTGCTCACTGTCACAGCTACCAACTGCATCACCAACAGGATCAAACCCTGATTCTAACTCTAGTATATATATATATATATATATATATATATATATATATATATATATATTTTGTTCAAAGGTATTGATTTGATTAACTATGATTATATAGGTCATATGGGTATATAACTATTGTACTTATAATGACCGAGTACTTCACGGACGTTCTTCACACATGTGATTGTACTCCGACATTCAAGTCAGTAATAGACCAACAGAGTTTAAGAGTAAGTAGAGAATAATGAGAATAAGTTTATCTGCTTACCTGATACTCAATTTATAAAGAGGTAGTCCTCGGTTTAGGACGACACCTTATCAATCAGATTTCTGAAACATGATTGATAAGAGTTTAGGGTTTAGGTAAAAAATAACTGAATATCTGAGTAAGTAATAACTGATGGCCCATTATGCGAGAATCACACTAACTAAATTTCAGTAAGGGTAAACTGAAATATCTTCTATTTAGGACGACACCTTATTAGCCGGATGGCCGAGACATGACTGATAAGCGTAGCCCAATAGGTACCGTTATAGTTGAATTTTATGACTATAGAACTTGTGTTTTATAAATCTTTGGTTATACTTGGATGGCTGAAGTTAGGCAAAGTGATCGATCATCAAAGCGTATAAAGTATCATTCGAGAGTGTTGCTTTGCTAACTACAAGTTTTTAAAATGAAAGTTAAAGATTTATATTTTTTATTTATATTTAATTTTTTTATTTTTATAAAATATAAGATTTTAATTTATCTTAAATTCTAATAATTTCAGACGAATTTTTTCTTCTCTTACACATGAATAAATGTTAATTTATCTAATGAAAGTGAAAAGAAAAATTATTATTTAGGTTCAATGAAGTGAAAATATTATGTCAGGTGGGTAAATTTGATACGAGAGCATCATCTTGATTTTCATTTTGCTAAAATGTAATATTTACTTGTTAATATATAAAATGATTAATTATAATAACTAAACATGTTTTTCAATTTTGATTATATCATATCTAAAATATATATGGAGAGAAAGGTATATTTTGTTACAAAAATATGATGACCGACATGATGATGGCTGTTACAATTCTAAATAAGGTATATGCGGGTTATATCCAACTCATGCAAACTTAATTATATTTGTGTGAGTTGAGTTCGGATAATTAGATAATAATTTTTTAATAAATATATAATAAGAATATTATATTTAATAATTTTATACTATATTTTGTAAGTTATAATTATTAAAAAATATATTTATTTTAAAATATTTTTCTTATAATTTTCTTAAATTATTTAATCCAGACCATATATAATTTGTCGAATTGGATTGAATTATTGAATAAAAATAAATAAATTCAATCTAATCTAATTACATTTAATTAAATTGAGTTAGGAATTAGATAAAATTTAATCCAATTTAAATTATTTATATTTTATTATTATTATTATTATTTTATACTATTATAGTATTTATTTTTAATATTCATATTAAGATAATTAATATTAAAAATAAATTATAATGTATTTGTGTTGTCTATTGTCTATCAAATATTACATAAATTGTTTAACTAATAATTTTTATATATTATTTTTTTTATCTCTTGCTTCTTTTTTTTTTTTTCATCTTGTGGCATTTTAATTATTCATTAATAACAAATGTACATGTTACTAATATGTTTAAAGTTTTAAACCTTTAATTACAAATATTTGACTTAAATAGGTACATTATATATTATGAAATGTTATTTTTCAATCCTAATAAAAAATTCTAAATTTTTGTGTGTTAACAATTTATTTTTTTGTCCAAATTCTTATTTCAATCACTTTATTTCACCATTCAAACTATTATCCGAATTGTTCTTGGGTAAAAAATAAACAAAAAGTTAATAATAGATAAAAAAAAAGTTAATTTTTTTATCAGGAATGAAAGTAAAAATCAATAATTTATGATGGAACACAAATATATTTAAATATAAATAAATATTTTATTTGGCACCCTCACTTATAGCTTTGGATTCGTCCCAATATTGAATTAAAATGCATACTATTTTAGTTAAGTCAATGATAAAAGAATATATTCTATATATAGGCTTTTCAAAGGATTTAAAGGTTCGTTTCGCAGTTCAACCTTTCAAATGAACATTCAAATGAAGCTGACATGGCCTTTGTAGTTTTTCTCGTAATATATATAGTACATAATATTAACATAACGTGTGGTTAACCTCAACTGATTATAGATAAAGTCCTATAACTTGTAATGATTTTTTATAAAAACTTCATAGAAAATTAACACGAAATATGAATAATACAGTATTTATAAAAGTGGGTCACCTCGTATAATGACAGATACTATGTGACGCTGTTCATCTACTTCTATAAATTATTTTTAGTGTCACATCAATCCAGCGATTAGTTGTAAGAAAAACCTGAATGGTGATGTCAATTCCGCAGTATTAAGTATTTTACGATGAAATAATGCAGAATATGCAGAGTGAGAGTAAAGTGGGTGATGAACATGAAAGCATGCGTGATTCACATTTATGCACCCCGTTTGGTTGGGGAACTAGAATGAATGATACTGATCGTGATGTGACTGTCTTTTCTTCTAGACTTGCCATTGTTTTGGATGACCTAGCTATCTTCCAATCGCAGAACAAATGCATTACTACTTCTCAGCTACGTGGCTACACTGTAGCGGTTAACATAAAATGAAACCAATAATAGAGAGACCCATTTGTTTCATTTCACTCATCACACTCACACAACCACATGCAGCCAAATATGCCACGTACCCACACAACCCTTTTCGTTAAATCTCATTCCTTCTATCTATCATCATCATCTTTCCCAAAAAAGTTAAGTTCCTATCATCAATACTTCACCCAAATATGGAACCATAAAAGTATTTGGTAAAAATATGGTAACCCTTCATTAAATTATCCTACACCAGTCAATTTTGGTGATCGAAAGGTACAAGAATTGGCAAGTTTTAATTGGTGCCATACTACATGCCTCTAGCCAATATCCTCGCAGCGTTTAATCAAAATCAGAGCTTTATTCTTGACGATTCGTTTTGATATTTGAAGCAAACGTAAATGATGTCCATTAAGATAAGTTATTGTGATTGTTTTATAGAACAAATAAAAGAGACATTAGGGTTAGTGGATGTATATGGGTGGTGAAGGAGTTGCAGAACATTATGCGAAACATACCTAAAGATAGTAAAGAATAATGTCAAAGTTTTGTGAAAAAGAACAGAGAAGTGAAGAAGATATAAGAAAAGAGAAAAAGAAAAAGAAAAAGAATGGAACTTCATATTTTTTAAAGAAAGGACTCCCAGGGGAAAGGAGGGTCATCAAGCCCGAAAGCCGAGTCGAGAAATTCAGCTCCGGCGACGAGCCACGACGTGGAATAACGAAGCCCACCTGCAGTTTGACCTGAGTCAACTAAAAGATCAGGGAGGCCCAGGAACACGTCATCCCCGTCGTTTAACGAGGAGGGCATTGAGCGGGTTATCTGGGTTTGGGCTTGGGCTCGGGCATGGGCCTCACAATTGAGTGCAGCAGCTTCGGCGGCGGCGGCTTGGATATCCTTAGGGGAAGTGGTGGGCGGGCGCGGAAGGTGGGAGGCTAGTTCGGGGAAATTAAGGAAAGCGGAAGTGCCTTTGATAGTGAGAGCGGCGACATCATGGGCTCGTGCCGCCATTTCTGGTGTGGGAAAAGTGCCGAGCCAGATTCTGGTCTTTTTTTTGGGCTCTCTTATTTCTGAAACCCATTTTCCCCAGTGTCGCATGCGCACGCCGCGAAACATTCTGTGCTTCTTCTTATCACTCTCTCTTTTCTTCTTCTTCTTTGCTTCTTCTTCGGCTTCATTTTTGTTGTTCTTCTCTTTCATGTGGTGAGATTCAGAAGTTGTGGAGTGAATAGAGGTAGGTGGCTTCAAATACTGCTTCTTGCTACTTCATTTTTTCCACATTAAGAAATGGGTCCTCTTCTAAAAGATGAAAAGTTCCATTTTTTACATTTTCTTTTTCCTTTTCTCTACCAAAAAATTAATTCATTATATAAAAAGTTAAAAATTTTATATAATATATAAATATAATCAAATTAATATATATAAAATAAGTAAAAAAAAATTTTATAAAAATAAATTAAAATTAAAATTTATTTTAATATAATATCAATATTTATGTCGATGAGTTTATTATTAGATTAGTTATTATTTTATTGAAAATGAAAATTTCAAGTTTTTACTGCATGCATTGTGAAAATTTCCACTTTTGTATAAGAAAATTTATCAAAGTCAACATCCCGCGAATTCATGCATATTTTTTTTAAAATGTGTTTTAAAATGGATTAAAAGGACTTTTTAAACTTTTTTAGCAATTATATTTGACTCTTTTTTTTGTTTTTTATTTTTTCTGTTTTCTTTATATATAAACAAAAAAAAAGTAAAAATGATACAATTGTATTTTTTGTGATTTTATTTAAATCGTGAGAAAAAAACAATTTTTTTCATAAATATACTTCCTCAAACGAAAGAGAAGCTTTGTATAGATTCTTTATCAATCATTAACCATCTTCATTTGTGTGGTCCTCCTAAGTTTCTAGACTTCCAACCATCACTTTTCACACTTTAAAAAATCTTTTATCGTAAATTAAAGTTATTATTCTTATAATTTAATTCAAGCCTAATAAAATCTAACTAAAAAATATTATTTTGATTCTTATTGAGGATTTAATTTGATTAAAAATTATAATATTCATAATTCTTTTTAATTTTTTTTCTTATTTTTCTTAATATGAAAATATTTTAAATAATAAAAAAATTACTAATCGTACCTATGTATATTGTGATGATTAAAAATAATTACAGAAAAATATAATTTTAGAAATAAATGAATTTCAATCTTTAATTTCATTTCTTCAATTTTTTTACCATTTACAAAGAAAAATAGTGCTTTCATGTTGAAGGCTAAATTTGCACCATCTTTTAATGGAGTCAAAGGGGATTTTTTATTTTTTATTTTTATTCAAATGCGGATGAATAAATTATTTTATATTTTTTTTATTGCTTTTCTGTTTTATTGTATTACTATATGATTTTCAATATTTTTTTTAGAAAAACTGTTCCAACCTTTCCTAAAACTAACTATTAATTAAATATTTATTTTAGAGACTATCTTTAGTATCAGTATGTTGTAGTAAAAATACATAAATTATTGATTAAAAAGATGAGAAATATATTTAAAATTTATATAATACTTTTTTTTATAAAATTGAAAATATTAATTTAATTTTGATTTCACTTTCCAAAAACAATACGTCATTTTATTTCACTTTCCCAAAACAAGAAGTCATTTTATTTCACTATCGAAAAACAACAATCCATTTTATTTTATCTTCACGTGTTTTTTTTTTCATTTATACTTAGTTTTCATATTTTTTAAAATTAATTAATTTATTTCAAAATATTATCTAATCATCTATATTAAAATTTTATTGGAACTAGATAACGGTAGAATAAAGAAATAATATATAATTTAGAAAAATAATGACAATACGTCATTTTATTTCACTTTCCCAAAACAATAAGTCATTTTATTTCACTGTCGAAAAACAATTAATCCATTTCATTTTATCTTCACGTATTTTTTTGTCACAAGAGAAAGGATTTTTTTTTTAAATTTCTGGGCCTACAAAAGTTAAATATTTATACTTATCTTTCATATTTTTTTAAATTAATTTTTTTATTTCAAAATATTATCTAATCATCTATCTTAAAATTTTATTGTAACTAGATAACGGCAGAATAAGAAATAATATATAATTAAAAAAAAAAATTCCACCAATATTTATTCAACAAAATTATTAAAAAAAATTATTTAAAAAAATTAGATTTTATTTTCAGTGTAATAAAAATATTAATATCCTATAACATCTATCATAAAGAGAATTAAATATATTATTTATATTTTTAAAAATATTTATTTTATTATAAATAATTAAAAAATAAATATTTTAATCAAAGATTGAATTTTATTAAAAATATAAATAAAAACATTTATATTAATAAAAATATTTGGATGTTGGATTTTTCTAATTTTATTTTAATTAATATTTTACACAACTCGTATTTTCTAAAATATAAAAATGGTTAAAGTATACATCCAAGTGATATATTAATATTTTTTAGTTTTTAACTTAATTTATTATTATTATATATTTTTTTTTAAATTTAGTTTTTAATAAATATTTATAATTATTGTTTAAGAATTTAAAATAATTAAATTATCTCAATTTATATCTATAAACTCTAAAATTAAATTAATATATCTGTATTTAATCTAATAATATTAACTTTTTATTATATCTTAAATATAACTCTAGAAAAAAGTTATTTTTTATGTGTAATTAACTCGACAAGTAATATTTTTTTTCTTACATATATTTACTTTACGTAATTATTTAAATAAAATATATTTGTAAATTGATCATTTTTATTTTAATTAGATTGAAGAATTTTAAACTGTTATAAATCATACCTCTTAAAAAAAATTAATAAAGATATACACTTAAGTTAATTTATTAGAAAAATTTAATTTAGTTATATTTTATTTTAGAAAAGAGTTTAAAGAATCAAATTGTTATAACTTGTAATTCAAAATTTCATAGTTAAAAAAGAATGTTTCATCTAATATTTTTTTCTATTAAAATTTTTATAAAACTAATTTTGTATTAATTTAATTTTTTATTGTATAATACTTATTAAAATTCTATTTTTTACAGTAGAAATTATTTATGACAATTCAACGTAGCAAAAGTGACCCAAAACAACATTGTAATATTTATTGAAAATATTTGAGATTATTTTTTCTTTTCATTTTTTTTTGTTATAGTTGGATAAGTATATAAGAATTATTTTCTTATTATTTATATGTTGTAATTTATTATTTTCTTACCATAAATTTATGAACTTTCTTCCAAGTAAAATGTCCTTTTCTGTTTCGTACTCAATTTGAATGAATAGAAGCTTTCACTGTCTCTTCATAATTTTCATATGCCAACTTGCAACGCTTAGAACATTCCTTTATTATTGGACACCTTTCACGTTAAGAACTTTGTGTCATAATTTAAAATATAATGTTTAGAATAAATAATAGATACAATAAAAATGTAATTTTAAATTCTCATATATGAATTTTTATGTTCAAATATCTATCCTAAATTTTAGTAAACAGTTAATGATTTTAATTTGTTGATTGTATAAAATTGTGTACATTAACAATAAATAGAAACTAAACTCATTAGTTAAATTCATATTAAAAAAAATAATATAAGGATAATAATGTAACACTTGACATCTATTATCTTTTAGTGTAAAAGATATTCCAATAATGTATAGTTTTTGTTTGAATTAATTATGACAAAATTGTATTATTTTTTGGGGTTGCCCTAATGAACGTAATTAGATGCCCTACATGTCTAAATGGTCTTACTTATAAGGATTAGGTTTTTGGTTGTTTTATGACACTATGACAACCACTCTTATTGCTTAAAAAAAAATAATACTATTATCTTTTTAGTAAAATGAAACTATTATTGTGTGCTGAGAAATATCTAAAAAAAGAAAAAAAAATATTTACACCATAATTTATGTTCTTAATTATTTTTTATAAAATAATTTAAATTTAACTATATATGTAAAAGTTTCTTTATCATCTGAGCAAAAATAAAGTAACTTAAGTTTAAAAGGATTAAAATGTATTCTTTAAAATACTCTAGAATATAGTTTTAGTTAAAATATATACTAAAAAATGTTAAATTTTTAATTTTATTTGATAACTTTTTTAATATAGATAGTCTCATTTTTATTAAATTTACTAAATATAATAATTAATTCTATATAAGAAAATATTATCTAATTTATTGCATTTATATTGGTGTTATATAAATAACATTAATTAGATACTAATTTAATACTTATTTTAATCTATTATACTTTTACTTTTAAAATCAATTATTACACCATTTTTTGATTCATTTTCTTTTTTTATATTCGTTAACTTATCATAAGGTAGTTTTACCAAAGACATCAAGCCTAACTCATAAGAGCTACTGTGAACAAAACCAACATCATTAAAAAAACATAAACTAACGATCGTAAGTTCGTAACCATGGAAATATGTGAACTTGGACATTAAGTGTCGTTAAATAAATGAGCTTTTCCAGTTCCAGATACAGCTAATTGCGATGGAAATTAGCTTGCAAACAAAATTTTATTCATCGTTCCACACAACTTTATTGACACTTATAAATCAGAATAGCATGATGGATAAATTTCTTAGATGGCAAGAGCATCACGTAGGGAAATTGATTACAGTCTAGCATTGCGTAGTTGTTGCTTAAGCATGGGTTGAATATACTCTTTGAATCCATCAGGAACAACTGAATCATTCAAAGGGTCCTTCCATGCCTCCTCGTACAACTTCGGATACACATTTCCATCGAAACGTCCAAGAATTGAACCAAGGTAGTGATCGGTGTAATTATAAGCATCAACAAGCGCAATTGCATTAGGACGAACCTAACCACAGATAAAATCATTCATTTAATTGATTAAAATATAAACCCCAGAAGATGCTACTGAATAGTTGAGGACAAACCTGTGAATACAAGTTTCTCAGCTGCTCATTGGCAAGTGATCCTTGTTTTGGGTCAATGCAACCAGTGGAAATGAAATCACCCAGATGCTTATGAAGTAGAGACAAAGCATAAACGCTGCAAAGAACTTCTAATATCTGTTTCACTCCCTTTCCAGGTATATCTTGCTGCAACTTCTCAATAAATCTAAAAAAAACAGGGTTTGATAAAGTTAAGTGTAGAACGTGTAGAATATTCAGGCAAATCCTAGTTTAAAGCAACGAACTCTATAATGTTATAAAATAACAAAAAAGTTGTCTATATTTTTACTAAAAACATTATGTGTTTCTCTCGATAAATATTTGACTCACTCTCTCCCAAGACAATGCAATGTAATTGTAAATATAGAGATGCAATCATGGAAGAAACTCACTTGGAAACAACAATTAGCTGGCAATGAGCAAGAGCCGCCTCAACTAAATCAGCTGCGAGTTCTTGAAAACCTGCAGTCAGAAAAGCTATTAGCAAATTGCGAAATAATATCCAACCATGTTTCACAAATTACGATAATAAATCAATATTCAGTTACAATTAATTTACATCGTGAGGTGTGATCTATGCCTTTAAAATAACTTGTTACTTTAAAATGTGTCATTTTTATCATAAAAAAAACAGATTGAACCAAAGAGGTGCAATTTTTAATAATACTTGCATATTCAATCTATTCTTCCAACATGTTAAGAAACCAGCATCATATATGTAGTCAGGTGATTTCTTACTAAAAGCATCACAGATCAGTCAACACAAACCACTCCTCATCCCCATTCTCTCCACCATCACATACCAAGAAAACAAATTAACCACAAGGGACAATTGCATATAGCTTGTGACTTAAAAGACGATTGAAGCATTTACCCTCTTCAGGATTAGAGAACTTGCTAAGATTTTGAGCACAAGCAACAGACATCCTAGCAGCCCTAGCTTCAAATGCTTCCAACACAACATTCGGCTTCAACCAATCCTCAGCTGCAGGGAATAAAAAGAAGTATAATATTACAACTCATAAAGGATACAGACATGGTTAACACTAGTAATATTAACTAAAACTAAAACCATATTTGATTTGGATATCATGAAACTAATCTGGTTAGAGTAGGCATAATCTCCAATTTCACTATACCCTTTTTAACATCAGAATGGTATTGCATCAGTTGTTCGAGTCGAGCCATATAAGCTGTAGTACCAACAGGTTTATTTCCAGTGCCCAGCTGAGAAACAGTCTTCATGAGATGCCTTGCCACCTACATCAGATTTTCTTGAAGTTGTCAAAACAACTTAATTATTCCAAAAGAAAACCTCTAAAAGAATGAATGGGGATGTAATATGAAGCACATAGATGTAGAGGGGACATGAGTAGACATGGTAAGCATGACGTTAAGACACAGCCTCATAGATATGGACAGGAAAATTAAGAATCACGATTTTACAGTAATTCATCCTTCAGAACTTTCTTAGTTTTCTAACATGCTACAAATCCCAAAATCTTATTTTTTTGTTTGAGAAAAAAATTGTATTACTTTGTATTTTAAAGCATCAAAAACCAACAAACATAAGGGCTTTACCCCCAAAATGCAGGTGTTTTAAAAAAATGTATGAATGCATGTCAAACACAAACAAAACCTAGCTCTCAAGAAAAAAAAAAGGTTAGTTCTCATGCTGCACATTAAATCTTATTAACAGCTGTGGAAGGACTTAGTGAAGACTAAATTAAATAATGATTATCAAAATAATAGAATACAATATTTAACATTTAACAAACCTGTAAAAGCAGCACAATATTGTCACCCTCATAGGTGCAGGCAGGAACATAAACAGCAAATAACTCGGGGAGGCCACTGCTACAAAGGTAACCATGACCACCACATAGTTTGCGGCATTCTTCAATTCCATCCTGCAAATTCAAGTTAATTTAACATTAATCAAGCATAAACGTTCAGAGTTACATAGTGAAGATATAAGAATACCATAAAAGGATAATAGCACAACGACAAGAACAGAAACACTTCATCCATTTAAATGCAAGGATTACTCATCCAGTCAATTATATCCCACACACACACACATAGATGACATTAACAATTCATTAATATATTATAGTACTGCAATTCAGAGATATTAAGCTTTTTTTGTCAGAAGTCAGAAATTAAAATAAATATGATGTATAACTGAGCTTGCAAATAATAGACCTTAACATGCTGCTCTATGGTGTTAGTTTATATTTTAGAGCGACAACTAGCAGATGCAGGATTATAATGCTTGAAGGGTCATAATTGTAAGGTCTTGTTTGTTGTGTTTATATATAGAAACACCTTTTTAAATTAAAAATATGTTTTTACAACAATTAGGTTAATTTAAAAATAACTATTTAGTAATTTTAATTTACACTAAAAATGTAGTTTGAGGAACAAGCTCTGAAAAACTACATTATAAAACCGCTTTTTCAAAATTTTATAAAAATGCACTTAAAATCTGCACACAGTTCGTTTGAAAGGTTTTTAGCATTGATGTTCTGTCAAACCCATCAATGTCTTCTAATACCATATTACAAACAATAAAAATGTATAAGGCTTACAACAAAAACAATATGAGAAAAATGAGAGAGAAGTAACAGGAGGAGGACCTGTCTGTATCACTTGTGGAATCTCAGTATAGGACATCAAAACATGTAAAGAGAGGGATAATTCCCCAAATGAAACCATAGCAAAAACCAAAATTTAAGTGCTATGTAAAGCAGCTTAATGATTAATTAAATTAAAAGACTAAGTCTAAAAGACCAATCAGTAGAGAAATACAGAAGTAATAACATACAGCAGTTGCGGAAGTAGTCAAGGATTTCAACCCAGCAGTGCATGCATGAGCCTCAGGCAATGTTGAAAAATCATTAGCTTGCAATCTTTCTGACACATCCGTATAAAGCCATTTCAGCCACTCACCAGCAAATCTGAAAGCATAAGCAGAAGCCAGCAAAGGGAAGAGCCTAGACTGCTGCGTTTTGTAATCGATCACCTAATAGAAATGCAAAACCAAGCATTAAGCATACTAAACTTTGAATGAAACTAATTCGAATCACATTTTTTGTTTCGACCATTTTAACAGATATAAATACATAGTTAAACTTATATAAATACACCAGATTACGAGGAATCTCATGACACTTCCCATTACATATCATTCAAAAATGTTAAAAAGTAAGATTTCCAGCAGCAACTTAGCATTAAAGCAAATTAACTTATTTTTAAATTTAGAATGTAATTTTGCTTTTAGCTAGCTTCCTTTTTATTGCTTTCTAAAATTTTACTTTTAATATTTGTTAAAAGAGATTTTCATTAGCATATCTCAATAAAATAAGAATTATCAACAGGGCATCAATATTGAGCCTTTTAACTTTTACCTGTGTTTCTAGACCTCCATTATGTGATCCAAACTGTCTTCGAACAGCACTATATCTTGTAGCAATGCAAACTGCTCGAGACAAAGCAACTGAGGCATCAGCTACAATTTTTTGTCTCACATTTACCATAGTACCATAAACTAGTTGTCTTGGAACGTTGGAGTGTACATATTTTCCTTCTCTGGTAACCTGTGAAACCCTGGTAGATTAAAAGAACAGAGTAGTCACCCCATGAAACAATTGGCAAAAGAGAACTGCTAGAAAGTATTTGACACATTCGTTTCAACACATTTCCTATTATGAGATAAATTTCATTTGTGTTCCTCTACAATCGTACACGCACTCTCTTCAGGGGAATTAAAGTGACCCAAATAATAGTCATGATGAATCAACAAGTACTGATGAGTTTCAGCACAATCTTTTATTCCTGTTTCTGTTTTGCTGACGGCAGTTGGCTATTCATAACCATTTTTTCTATCTAGTTACCTAAGTAAAAAATCTAAAAGGAAACATTTAATAATTGCATTTGACAGGAAATATGGAAAACAAATATGTTGCAGTTCCAAGATGTGATTGTTAAGATGTTTATTCCAGAGCATAAACAGGTTGTTTCTGCTTAAAAGTAAAAAGCAGGTGACAGAACAATGCTCTCAATTCTTGGACAAAATACATCCAAACCAAACAAGCCTACTAGAATTACCAAGACGAGTTATAGGTCAATACTATGTCAAATTTCAACTTAAACCAATTGACATTAAGTTGTCCAAGAGATATATAAGTCACACTCCAAGAATTAAAACAGGCAATGTAAGACTTCCAAACAATAAAACCATAAACTTGGATTATTGGATTTTCCTTTGGAGAGGCTAGAGAAGGGACAATATGTAAAATGGAAATACCTCATTAACATTTGATTCCTTGGAATTCGTACATGGTCAAATGTTAGAACTCCATTGTCCATGGTGTTATATGCTGCATTTCCAAATTTCATCCCAATATCACCAATAGTAATGCCTGGAAGAGGTAAGTGATCATCCAAGCTCCGCAGCTGGACAATAAAACCTTCGAACGGACAAATAATTATAGTTACTTAATTTGCCTCTGAATCTAACACCAGAAATTTGGATGATTAAATTTGGAAATTACCATGCACTCCATGGTCTTGACCATCAGTAATTAGACGGGCATAAACAACAGCATGGGTGGATACTTTACCCAACCCACCTGGCCACCACTGTTTAAATCAATGTCAGAAGCACGATATATATCCAAATACCCTTCACAAAAGTACAAACAGTGAATGCATAAGAAAGACACAACTGTTTTCCCGGTTCCTATTTGTCAACCACATGGTAACATGTAAGATGTAGAATCTTAAAGGGTTAAAATTGTAAAAGACTAGTAAAGGCACACAGGAGTTATCACCCATTTCACTTACTTTGCTGGAAGTCAATGTGGGGCTATGGATAACAAACTCGTCTGTTGTGGGATCAAATGTTGCAGTTGTTTCTAGTCCTTGAACATTGGATCCATGACCAAGTTCAGTTTGGGCATAGCAACCAATTATTTGCATCCTATAAGCCAGAGGTAACCACTTCTGCTGCTGCTCATCGGTGCCCTGTCCTTGGATAGAAGGCACAAACATTCCCTGCAAAAAAGAATATAAATAACCAAAATTTAGTGCACAAAGCAATGCTATCCCCTCCCCAAAATATATCCCATGTAAAGCGAAAATGCCTGGTCAATATTTCTTTGATCTTACACACACAAACACACACGCATACACAAACTCCTTTGAAATCCTTAAACTAATATTGAGTTCATTAATGATTCATCCATATATTTTTTTATGTTATCAATACATTTCTTCTAAGTAGATAAGTAAGACACGCACCCAACGCAATCAGGACAAGAGTTTGAATTATACCCAATGAAGATCCGTAAATGCAGGTTGATCCACAAAGAATCTGAGCTTATAAGCTTCCTGTTCTGTAAGAATCAAGTTTGTGAAATTATAGAGAACAATAAATATTAATGTCACAGGCAACTATATGCGTCCAAGGTAAAAAAAAAGATCCAAAAACAAATGCAAATACCAAAAACAGAAAACTCACCATTGAGACGGAGCTCGACTATCCTTTTCCAAGCATGAGCTGCTTTTCTCAAAGTGTTTTTAAATAATTCCTTTCTACCAAGATTGACTCTGTCATCCTTTCTGAACACCTACAAATGGTAGACAAACCAGTAAAAGTTTCAGATTTTCAAAGAAGCCATGATCACCATGTATCACCAAACTAGTAGCTAAAGTGAAGGAAACAGAAGCGAGCTACTTTACATGCTGGGGTTGAACAGTGATTTGT
Organism: Macrotyloma uniflorum; assembly: GCA_016859785.1. Lineage (NCBI taxonomy): Eukaryota > Viridiplantae > Streptophyta > Magnoliopsida > Fabales > Fabaceae > Macrotyloma > Macrotyloma uniflorum. The sequence continues at coordinate 2,510,173 of BDMB01000002.1, forward strand.
AAAATATTAACTACCCGCTTATAGCACAAAATACTTAACTGGAGTTTTGTGTAAATAAACTTCACAATAAACACTTATAAAGGAAGAAAGTAGAATCAATAAATTTCTTACATGAATAAACTCTAACTTACATATAAATTAATTTATAAAACTAATACATTTAACTTTCTGGAAAGTTGATGTTGACTTATGCCTACACTAATCATAACTCACAGGACAAACTTGATTGATTTTATCTTTTTATTTACTACTATTTTACTATTGCTAATCCAAAAAGGACCTAAGTAAGTTCTCTTTTCATTATTGAGAAAAATTAAATCAAGTTAATATATAAAAAAATCACCGTATGCAAACTTGTTTTCATTTAAATTAAACACACTGCCTCTGTATTTTCTGATTTTTGGCGGCACCGTCCACTGCTTAAGTTGAAATCAAATATTGAGTGATGCAGTATTTTCAATTCTTCTCCTCTCTTCTTTCAATGATCCGTGAGTATGTGGTGAGGTTATTAACATTTGATCCCAATATTCTACAACTATTTTGTTAGATAAATTGTGAGTAACAACACGATTAAGATCACTTCAATAAAGTTGACTACACGATTAAAAAAGAGGACTTTGAGATTGAAGAAGGGAATTCACCGGATCGCTAGCAACAAGGCGAGAAATCCGGTCGGAAAGCTCAAAATCTTCACGAGAACCGGCCCAAACGATCTTCATCTCTTCCACATCGAACTGCGCCTTGTTCCTCTCGAAAGCCAAGTGATCAACATCTTCCATTTTCGCGACACCAAACCCAAAGAATGTGTTTCTGAAATCTGATTTCCTACCCACGACCAGCTTTGACTTCAGTGCTCCGTCCTGAAAATGAATGAAGAAGATAATGCAAACGTTGTTTTTGTAACTAGAATGCTTTTAAAGGAGAAGCAAACAAGAAAACGTGGACCCTTTTACCAATGCTTATGTTGGCCGACACGCACATTGGACCAATGTCCTGTTCCTAATCCTAATTGGAAATGGATATTTCTCTCTTTCTTTTCTTTTCATCCTCTCATTTTTTTTTTCTATATTTTCCGCACGTGAATCATTTGGTCACCACTTTTCTTTTCACATTCATAACATTTTTCTCTCTCTTTCTCCCTCATTTTCCTAAAGACTAAATCTTTTCTGCATTTCATTATTCATTTATGCAAAAAGAAAAAACGAGAAACGTTCCAAATAAAGCAAATAACGGCTAATGATATTAATTTGGTTGCTGATATGGGTAATGACCTCATCACAAGACCCAATTTGTAATCTTGTTCAAGATTTATAATGGCAGATTTCAATTTCAAAGTTACCTTAATTAATCCTCTGCTAGAATGGAGAGAAAAAAAGATACTGAGAGAATTTATATTATATCTTGTTGAAAATAGAAAAGAAAGAAGAAAATATTAAAAATAGTGAAATTTATTATATAATTCTTTACTTATTTCTTGTTTCAATTTTTTTCTTCTTTGTTTTTATTTATGAAAAAAAAAGTTTTTTGTATTATTATATTTTGTTTTCAAATTTATCTTTAATTTTTTTAAAAAATTTATTAATTTAATCACTCATTTTTTTTCATGATTTTAATATTTTTTTATATTTAAAGTTAATATTTAATAATACTTTGTTTTTAAAGGAATAAATATAATTTAATTATTCTTTATATCTAAATATAATATTTAGTAATAACTATTTATTATCATAAAATAAAATAAAAAGATTAAATTTATATTTTTAAAAACTTGAAGACTAATAATTAATTTTTTTAAAATATAAAAACTAAAAATAAATTTGATGAAAAATATGAGAATAGTATTTAACCCTTTGTTTATTTATTTAGAACCAAATAACATTTATTTTTAAGTTTCTCTCTTTATATATATATATATATATATATATATATTAAAAGTAATATCACTAAATATATAAAACATCTCAAGCCTTAATAACGTAGTTCATTTTACATGGTTACAACCAAAATACACAGTAACTCATCGTTATTAATGGATCTTTGCCCCTAACATCTTTGTTTTAAATATATAAATGAATGGATATGGAGCATTTTGAAATCCATGTCAGACTGGTGTGACTGCTAAACGTTCATCCATGTAATCTCCACTGCGGATTGGACAGAATCTGCAGTGAAACACAGACCAAACTTTATGTCTACTACTGCTTCTTAATGTAAAATTTAAGAAAATGTATCAAACTAATAAGACAATGGTAAATAATATTTGTAGGTCATGTGTACATTTTACGAATTGTTATTAAGATATACGATTCTAACAAGAGAACAAACTTGATTCTACCTTGGAGGAGACGAGTCGCTGCAACAAGTTTCGATGCATTCAACCACACAGTCAGGATGAGGGTCTAAGAAAAATGCCATCTACGAAATACAAGTTTCAAACACATTAGCAAATTAACTACAAAAATTTACCAAACTCGTCAAAAGTTTACTTAAAATAAGAATGAAAAATTGCAGATTTTGGTGTGACTAAAACACAAGAGGAAAGAAGTTTCTGATTAGTTTGATTACTGAATAGCGTTCTTTGCCAGTTCGTTTAACCCGGTGCATTGTTGACCTACAAAATTAATTGCAGAAAAGTGGAGATTAATATATATTATCTGTAAAACAAAGAAACAAACAAAATAAGTAGATTATTTAGGTTGATGGGTACTGAGATTTACTGGTATAAACAATTTGTCCACCTCTCCATCAAGTCCCCAATGTTCACAATAAAGGCCCTGAACATGCAAACTCAAAACATTAACACTATATTCACATTTTACATTTGTAACAACTTTGATAGTGTAGAATGGATAACATATTATTTCTGTGAGATTCAAAGTTGTTTCTAAGTATCAATAAATTCTACACAAACTTGTTATATATTCATGAACTCACCCCTCCATGTATGACACATCCTCCCAGACTTGGGGTTCCTTTGACTTGTCCCTGCAGATCTGAAAATATGATAATGAAATACTCAAGTCCTTGAACACAAGAATTGATTTTGATATATAATGAACATTCAATACAAAGTAGTAACAAGAAATTAGAGTGATGTTGCATGAAAAAGAGGGTGTAAAGGAAAAGGGTAGTGAGAACCTGTAGTCCAGGGACTCCATCAGTGATGAGGAGGGTGAGTGCTCCAGTATCTGAATGAGCAGAACATATTTCTTCATGATCTCCCATTTCACCTAACAACAATATGAACAAATGTAACTATTTATGTTAATAAGATAGATAATTAAAGTGCTAATTATTTAATAATTTGCTTTAAAGTTTTGAATTTTAGGTTAAAAATGAACCTGGATAGCGCAGAAGGCGAAGAAAAGCTGATGGTTTGTCTATGGCGCCTATCTTCTCAAAGAAATCATGATCCATATTCAAGGACAGGGCAATCAGAGAAAACAGCTTTTTTCCAGCTCCACTGTGCCACAGAAAAACAACATTAATAACTTCTAAATTAATAGCAGTACAAAAGTTCTACGTGAATGTATACACATGCAGAGAAGATTCATTGATATAATTCTAATTCTAATCAAATAAACACCATAAATTTACTTCTTAGGAGAGTAAGATTTTCATTCTTCTTACTTTTTTTATTCAGAACTGCATTTCATGTATTTCTTAATAATAATACCAGATTCTTTAACATTCTTTTTGACTCACTTTCTTTATTAAAACTTATTATGAATTATAGAATTATGGTGAGTTAGTGAAATAAAAAATGAAATTCACCTAATTTTATGTCTTTTCAACAAATTTCAACTTATGATAAAAATGATCTTAGCCTCTATCTGTATATTTAACTTTATTAATTTAATATAAATTTAACTATGATATAGTTTATAAAATTAAAAATATTTATTTATCTCAAATTATTATATATAAATAACTATTTATCTTCTACAATACATCATTTTTAATTCTAGTTCATAGAAAATAAATAATATTCTAACAAGAGTGCATGGAAAAGACGGTATAAAAACCTGAAAAAGAAGAAGTTGCTATTTTATATATTTGTTGGTAATTAACATTTCCTAATAGTCTACAAGTGTCCATATGCAACACTTTGGTTTGTTCTCACCTAATTTTAAATTTTGATAAAAAATTTTATTTATTTTAATTTGGCTCTATCTAATTAAGACCCGATAATTAATATATATATATATATATATTTTCTAATATACTTGTTGAAAAAAAAAACTTAATCATACAAGCCCACACATGATACATAGGGAACCAAAAAACTTACAAAAGTTTCCAGTAGAAGGATTCCATTGATGATCTCCAATTTCCAAGTGATTCTGAAGTGTCCTTGCAACACAAATGTCTAAAATAAAGCTCACGTAGATGTAAAAAGCCACAAACAGTTCATATATAATGAAACCAGCACAACCAAACCTTCAGAAGGCCATTGATTGAGCTTAACATTTGTTGAATCTGCCATTGGACCAATATAATAGCTCTCTTTTGAATCACCTGTTCATGATGCACGAGAATTAGAAAACTTTCTTCCTAGATGAACCATTTCATAACATAAATTAGTTTCTGAGATCAACTAGCTAGAAAGAAAAAGAAAGATACCTTGGAGGCCTAAAGTAGGATCCAGAGGAGTGTAACCTCTAAATTCCTTGCGAGCCATCTTCATTTTCTCATCCATTGGAAGTGAGAAGAACCTTCTACTCTCATCAAAGGCTTTGGCCAACTCATTCTCCACCCCATGATTAACAAGGTAAAAGAAACCATACTCAATGCACGCCTATCATATTACATTAACACAGTTCAACACCATCAACAAAGCAATGTATATAGTAATGTATGCCACAGTTATTCGATGATGAAATGAATGCTATGAAAGAGAAAGGAAGAACCTGACGGATAGCAATGGAAGTGGAAAGAGGATCAGGTGAGGAGAGATCTATGATGGGTAGCTTCATTGTTGCTGCTGATATCTTCTCAGTTCCAACAATGGTTGGTTCTTAAGTCTTACAGTGCCTACTTTATTTCCAAATTAATGTATAGTTGCCTCCAATTATTATTTGTTAGCATTATAATGTCAATATGCGTGTTATATATTATATTCGATACTTCTTACGAAATAAGATCATGTTTGGGATTGCATCCAACATATTTAATAATAACTACACTATGCATGACAACATACACTATAGGATTTGTTTCCTTACGTAGGAGTTTCGGTTCTTCATAATGTTAAGCAACCACTCTTCTATGACTCATTCCAACCTGTCAAGTCGATCTATGAAGTTGCTATCATACATATTGTTTAACATTACTTGTCTTTTGAGTTTGTCTTCTATAACTATCTTACCATATTTGTCTACGATCACTTTTTGACTTTTACACACCATGCTCAAAATATTTGCCATGTTATCTTAATTATCAGAGTAGACAAATTTTTATAAGAACCCTCTGAACAAATCTCACGTGAGAAATATTTGCTTCTGAATCTAATACTATATAAAAAAGTGACATCCTTATTTAGCATATACACATTTTCTTATATATTTTTTGTCCTTCAACCTGCAGCCCCTACTCTGTTTCAATTATTGCAATACTTATGTATGTAAGTTAACAGGATAAGTTATAAAATATCTATAAAATAGTTAAGAGATAAGAAATAAAAAAATAAATAAAAATATTCAAGAAATAATGACAAAATACTACGATTCCTAATAAAAAAAGCTTTTTGAATTTTTATTTCTTAACAGGTTGGTTAGCATTTTTGGAAGAAGTATTAATACAGCATGGATAAGCCAATGATAAAATATTGAAAAAAAAAAACCTAACAACATTTAGAGAAATATTAATGAAAATATATCTTTACAGTCTAAATATTGTCGTACTTTTATGTAACATGGTTAACTTTAGATATTAAAGTTTATTTTCTAATGAAATCTTTAAAATTTTTACTGTGATATGGAGGATGGATGTGACATTTATTTTACTGAGCTGTGAGGAACTAGTAAGTGTTCTTATGTCACGAAATTTATTTTACAACCCCAGAAACAAGCTTAACTCTCCTACAGAAAGAGATGGAACATGTTAAATTCTTGTCAGGCTGGTTGGATTTTGAAACGCTCATTCAGATAGTCTCCACTGCGGATTGGAGCGAATCTGCAGTGAAACATGAACAAAATTTTATCTCAGTTAGTGTGTAAGTAAAATTTAACAAAGTATCTAAACTTGGGACTGTAATAAATACTCATGCCCACGAGACTTTAGTTGTATTTTTTTATTCATGAGAATCAAACACAAATTTCAAAGCATTTACTACAATTTGCACACATTGTTTAATCAACTGATATAGACTCTGTTAGGTTGTGTGAATCTAAATAAGAAAAAAAAAATAGTTTACCTTGGAGGAGATGATTCGCTACAGCAACTTTCAAGGCATTCCACTACACAATCGGGATTTGGGTCCAAGAAGAATGCCATCTACAAAATACTAGCAATTTTTTCACATAATCTTCAACATTTCAAGGTAAATTCATTACCAACCCATGCTAACTACTAGTAGCTAACAAAATGACCTTGCCAAAATGCCACAAAAACAAAGTTAAAAAGAAATAGGTGTTTTGGCTAGAAGATTTTACCAGCTACATGACATCAAACATTCAAGAAATATGAAAAGAAAAATGAAACTCTTGCCTTGCTAAAATAGTTACTATTGTGAGGGCTAAACAACGTAAGAGATTATCACAAATATAAAGCTAATAGTATCAAGGATTAGAAGGATCAAATATTAGAAACTAATATTTCAAGAATCTTATATTAACCAAATCAGAGTGTTGCCATTATACATACATGTAAATGACAAAGACTACACATCTTACCCAGAGGAGCACACTCCTTTTTCGTAATTAAGAAGAGAAAAAGAAACACATATATATTCTCTCTTATAAAGACCTTATAAACCAACCATTAATGAAGAAAGACAATGGAAAAAATACTAACAAAGTTATCTGTTATGATTACCGAATAACGTTCTTTGCCAGTTTGTTTAACTCGATGCATTGTTGACCTACAAAGTTAATGAATGATAAGTTAAGAATAGCTTGTATTCTATTCTGCAAAACAAACAAATTAAATTGATCACTGTAGGTTGATGGATAATGAGATTTATTACCGGTATAAACAATTTGTCCACCTCTCCATCAAGTCTCCGATGTTCACAATGAAGGCCCTGAACATACAAAAAACATTAACACTATATTCAAATTGTACATTGTTAATGCAGAATATCAATAAATTCTACACTATATATTCGTGAGCTCACCCCTCCATGTGAAGCACATCCTCCCACACTTGCGGTTCCTCTAACTTGTTCCGGCAGATCTGAAAATATGTAAAAGAAATATTAGAGTCCTTGAATACAAGAATTATAAACGGAAGAAATTACTAGTGTCCTTGCTATGAATGGATTTTTGTAATGACAGAACTTCTAACAAAATCTTAGGAAAAAAATTTAGATAAATTTTTCATAGAAATCTTAGGAACAGAACTAGTAGAGAATTAAGAAATCAAATGTGGAACACGGAAGAGGAAGAAGTGAGGGAGAGAGCAAGAGCAATACGAAACTCAGTAAACTAATATCTATCAATAGTAGGTTCAAGAAACACAGGGAGAAAGAAAGTTGCCGAAAAAATAGATAGTACCATGCTTTATTTTTTTTCGTAAGATTAAGAAAATGAGTGAAATTGATTTATAACGTCAAAAAAGAAACTGAAAATGTAGAATGTACAGTTACAATATTGGTTAAAAGATAAAATGGATCAAGAAATGAATACACGAAAAATTAGAAAGAAAAACACTGCAAAGTAATTTTAGACTGTGATTTATTATATGATCACAAATTACTTTTAAAACCAGGATTTTAGTTCTAGATAATGTGAGACTTATTTCTTAGGATAATATGTTTTAAAAGAAATACTTTCAAAAATGGAAGTGAAAACCTGCAGTCCTGGGACTCCATCAGTCAATAAAAGGGTGAGTGTGCCAAAATCCGAATGAGCAGAACATATCTCTTCGTGAGGTCCCATTGCACCTAATAAAGTTGGAAAGCTTATTATCAATACAAATAAGGAGATAGAACTTGCACATGAGAATATAAAATGAATTCGGATATGTTTCCAAGGAGATAGAACTTATGCGAACCCCTTTCACCAGAAAGGAAGATGATCTTTGAAGCACATTAACGGGGATATATAATGATTATAATATCATATAAGTCTAACTATGATGTTCGACAAAGTCAATGCCACTAAACCTGGATAGTGCAAAAGGCGAAGAAAAGCTCCTGGTTTGTCTATGGCCCCTATCTTCTCAAAGAAATCTTCGTCCAGATTCAAGGAAAGGGCAATCAGAGATAACAGTTTTTTTCCAACTCCACTGTGCCAGAGAAAAGGAAAAGCAAGGAATAACCTCTAAATTGATAAGAAAGAGCAATAAAGCGTGTGCAAGAGTGACGTACATGCACATGCAGAGAGAAAGAATTCTTGAATATAAAATTCTTCTAAATCAAATACATGGGAAACCTATGCAGAATAGATTTGTAAATGATTTGAATCTCTAATTAATTAATTAATATTTTTAATACAATTAGTAATTTTAATTTATGTAGAGGGCCATACATCTAAGTGGTGTGGTGTCTCAGCTAAAAAAGAAAAATTTAATTCAGACACTATTTGCAAAGACTTGTTTGAGCACATAGTAGCCGAAAAGATCAGCAAAATATGTTCCTATTTTATTTTTCTGGCAATTAACAACTCGTGATACATATTTGATAGGGAAAACAACAACAAAGAAAACCGAAGGTGATTCAACTTACAAGAGTTTCCAATACAAGGATTCCATTGAAGCTCTCCAATTTCTAAGTAACTCTGAAGCTTCCTTGCAAGACAAATATCTCAAATAAAACTCTCGTACGTTGGTGTACGCAGACACGATGGTCATATCATATGTAATGAAAAAGATTACAATATATGTAGGATAGGCATAGCAGTTGGAAGAAAACCGTGCCTTCAGAAGGCCATTGATTCAGATTAGCACTTGTTGAATCTGCTAAAGGACCAATATAATGGAACTCTTTTGAATCACCTGATCACTATAAACAATGGTGAGAATTTCGCCTTCTTTCTAGAGAATGAACCTTTCAAAAGCGTACCAACAGTTTAAGACTTTTCTAACACTTTTCATGTTGATTGAAATTCATGTAGAGTTCACACTTTCACTAGTTTGGAAATGAAATTCATATATTTAGTGAGACCTACATGAAATACGTAGCAACAAGAAAGTGGGAAACTAACACTTCTCAAATAGTTTTCAGCTTTGATCAACATGTCAGGTTGGTCTAATCCAACATACCCTCAAACTCAGGGCATGTCCAAGTAGAGTAACTGAAATAAAGAACAAAAGAAAAATAGTAAAATACCTTTGGAGACTAAAGTAGGATCCAGAGGACTATAACCTCTATTTTCCTTGCGGGCCAACTTCATTTTCTCTTGGAGTGGAAGAGAGAAGAAGCTTCTACTGTCATCAAAGGCTTTGGCCAAATCATTCTCCAGGCCGTGGTTGACAAGGTAAAAGAAACCATACTCAATGCACGCCTATCATATTAACACCGTTCATCAATGCAATGAATGAATGATGTTTGACATGTTAATTCAAAATTGATTTAAGATTAGTTTTGTTGAGCAATATGAGAATTTAAAACAGTTGTTTGATGATGAAATGAATAATATATGAAAAGGAAAAGGTTGTGGTGAGGATGTAAGAATTGACCTGACGGATCGAAAGGACAGTGGAAAGAGGATGAAGAGAAGAGAGATCAATAACAGGAAGATTAGACGTTGCAGACATCTCCTTCTGAGGTTAGATAGTTCTGCAAAGCATACTTTATCAACTTTTATGGTCACCCTGCAGATTAGAAGGACAAAACACTGATATGACGTAGAGCTGAGTTGAATTTCATGACACGTTTGACCTTTATTTATATCTTATATAGTAATTAGTAATATAAGAGCTGTGTTTATAATTTATTTTTACTTACGAAAAACACATTTATCAAAAGAAAAATAATGATAGTCATCAAAATAATATAAGGATAATATTATAAATAAAATATTGTACATTAAAAACAATTAAAAAATAGTATTTATTTATTTATTATTATTAATGTATATATATATATATTTGTATACATTATTTAATGTGATATATAAATATAAATAAAATTACACACGTATTTTTATTACGATAAATTTGATATATATTGTAATAATAATTTAATGTTATTAATTTCCTTGACTCAGATAGACCGGTGGTGGAAAAATTATAAATATGTATTTAAAGTTCACAATAAATATGGAAAAAAACTGCAATTCTAGTGAATAAGTAAAATAATTTGAAATAATACAATAAAATTAAATGAAAAATCAGAATAAATAATATTTATAATTACTAATTTGGTAGTTTAGTCTGTTATTTTTATGGATAATAATTGTAATATCATTGATCTAACATCTATCAATAATTTCTACATAAAAATATGTAAAGTATAAATAAATATAATTCACAAAAACGTCACAAATAAATCTTATTTATGTCTTTTGATATATCTTTAAATAAAACAAATTGTAGTACACTCAAAATTTGTCTCTAATCTTTAAAAAATATTACAATTATTTATTTTTAACAAAAAAACTTATATACTTACATAATAAATAATTAGTCTAGATTGCATAACTTTACATTTTGATGTATGTGTACTTGCACATTTGACTATTTTTAATGTTAGTTTGCAACAACATTTCTCCCCACTTTGCATCTTTGTATTTTTCATTCAATTAATTTTATTGATCTTAAATCAAAGACTCGAGTTTAGAGCTTTTAAAAGATAATTATCAATTAATAATTTATATGGATACTCGTTACACTAACAGTGACTTATAATATCATTATAGTCCAAAGAAAGCTGAAATAGAATATCATAAAATAACATTGTTTTTTGTTTAATTATACCTTTTTATCATTTCATTTAAATTATGTGCAATTTTTTTTTTCTAGGTTTCTTCGAAGCAAATAACCATTTTTTTTCTCCGAAGTCCTTAAATTCTCACTTTTCACTCAAAACCTTCACAGACTAGCCATCCAATATATAAAAAAGTTTCCAAAAAAAAAAAAAAAATTAGGCTAGAGGCTCCCCTTCTCCTACTTTAAATTGTATAATTATTTTGTTCTCGTTATCTATACACCAATTTATTGTCATTTGTCCCTTTAGATCTCAAATAAAGATAAGGAACAAGGTCACAGACCAGTAAAATAACTTTATAATGTGTAAACCGATTTCTATGGTGTTTGGCAACATCACAGGTAAGATATATTTAAATAAGATTTTAAGCAACAATTCCCATTTATTTGGGAACATTAATCCAACTTTATTACAATGAATATCAGGCAATCAAACGTTTGAAGAAAATATTTTATCGATTCACAACAGAATATCATTCCCGCAATGCACCATGTAAATGGTCTAAATTTGATGCCCCACTTAGTGATATGACCGAATAAGACTAACAGGGTTTTTGGATTATCGATCCAAAGCACCCAAAGTGTACTCAAAATAAAAGATACAAAGAAATTTCTTGTTTAAAATTAACTTAGGCAGATGAAAACCTTAATCCAAACAAGTGCTAAAGATTACGATCAAATTATATTTATTCTCTCCTGAAACATTACATTATTCAAATTTTATATCTTAAGATAAATAGAATTTTTTTAAGAAAAAGGGAGATACTATAAAATTTAGACTACACCTTATCATATTAAAAGTGAACATATCCTTTCCCGTAATTAAATATTCTGTAAACTCGATCTCCCCCAATACATCAGATACACCACCTACTAGGAGGAAATGGTAAGATACTACCAACCAAAACTACTTACGAATTTGCTCAAAACATTCATTTTAAAGGAATCAGTCTCAAAAAAATTGAAAATAAAATAACTTGGATTAACATTGAAAGAATGGGATACGAAAATGCACCTTTTGCATTGAAATTTCTTCATTGAATATTAGCTGCACAACCGAGACCAGCTTAAATGTATAAGTAAAAACTCCCGAGTTCCAAAAACGGGAAGCTCTCATCTTAAAAACAACTCATTAACATATGCATTTTCTTGTTTCTTCCCATAAAATTTCCCGAAACCTTTCACCAAAAAGTTGAGTTTTCATCTCCTGGCAACTCTGCTTCGTCTTGTTGTCCGAGTTGGAGGAGTTGCATAATAAGCTATGGCCATAGCTCTTCCCAGATCCAGATCATCTTCCTCATCACTCGCTTCATCAGATCTCCATCTAGGTCCACCATTGATGTTTTCTTCAGTATTTAATTTCTTCTCTACAAGGCTAAAATAAAGTACACAAAAGTATTCAGTTTACGAATATAATCCCTTTTCAGTGAATATTAAAAAGCATTAGATTAGCGCACATGGATATTCTTAGACACAAATTATACAAAACAGGTAAAGTATTTAAAAAAAATGTGCGAAGCAAATGGGTAACTAGATTTTTACCCCTGAGAAATATCCATCGGATCATTAGTGGATCCCACGTTCCCAGTTCTATCATCTTTATGTGATTGGACATTCCTACTAGAGACATTTGGGAGATCGTTTGCAAATTCTTTAGGATAGCTAAGTGTGGATCTAATAACAGGGTTAGCTGTAGTCTTACACGAGTACATAGGACTACTGGTAGATTGATTATGGCCAAGAAGTGGATTCCGTTCAACTCCAGGAGAGATTTTGTCTGGCATATTTTCCTGAGAATTGCTTGGTGAGGTCCTCTTAAATCCCTTGAGAGGTGAACCATTCCTGAAATGGATCCTATGATTCGTTGGAGTAGTAGTGTTATCAAATCTAAGATTTTTGCCAATTTTACCTCGATGACTTGAAACCCTCTCATTATTGGTAAAGAACCCATCATGACGAAAAGACGAGGAACCAAAATTACCAAGCTCAGGGCCAGTAATGGGGAAAGACATGCCTATTTTGGCTGAAGTTCCTAAAGTAGATGAACTCAACAAGCCAGTTGGATGGTCTCTATGCAACAAGAGGGAAGAATTTGCAGATGAAGGAATCAATAAACTGGTCGACAAGGAATCCGTAATAAGAGGAATATCAAATTTGTCAGGAATTTCAACTTCTTCACGAGAATGCACAGCACCCTCAGTCAAGTTTCCACTCCTCAGCTGCTGCTGCTCAACTTCTGGCAACAACTCCAAGCATCTATTCTGTTTTATTCAAACATAAAACGACCACAAATCCAGTCTAAGAATGACATTTTCTCCAAACATGCTAAATAAAAAGTTTGCTGGTAGAAAACATTTGCTTAGAAATTAAAGAATTTAAATCACTTACAATCAAATTAGTTCTCCGGTGAATAGCCTTTTCTAATTTTGGCAGAAATTCTTGACTTACAGAACCTTTTGAAATGCAGTCTTGCTCCACCTTTTCAAGTTTAATATGAACTTGATATGCTTCTAAGTATCGGTGACGCTGAAACCCAGATAAATATATAAGCCAGAAATTCTTTCACAGATATGCTAAACTACCCCGACACATTTTAAGAAGCAAAATGAATTTCATATTTATCTACAACGGAAAAGATAATCGAATACGAAACTGAGGTATGTAGAAATTTCACATTGATATTGAGGTTAACAGCACATTATGATCTCAAGATCAAGCTTTAGAAACCAGATATCACATCTATACAAGAAAGAGGTAAGGCTTAGGCTACATCGTTCGTATCCACTTTTTTTGCTTAATTGTAGGTATGGATGAGATGTCAAGAAAATCGAGGAAGGAAGTTGCATATTAAGCCAATACCGAATCAAAGTTCAGCAGGGGGATTCCATGCACTATTGGCAGATGGTTCTCTCAGCAGTGGATTAGAGCAGGTAAATTGAGAAGAAATTATCTTTGCCCTTGGATGGGGTATTTGGCTAGCAAAGATATGATGATGGTTGATGCTAAAGATAGATGAAGGAGGAATTGTTTTGTTATAAAAAATAAGCCAAATAAAAAATAGGTTCTCAATATTGTTGTATCATATGCATGATATGGAACAGAACTCGACATTGGGTAGCAGATTAACACTTACAAGATTCCAAAGTGAAACTGAAAAGACCCTAAGACAAATGGACTAACAAGATCAATAAACCAGAAACATCAATGTTGGACAAGGAACCAGATAATGAAATTAAATACCTGAATATAAAACACCACAAGTAGATTTCCAGTTGTCCTTAGTGGGTCTTCAATAGCATAATCAAAAAGACATTTATGTATGTACACCTCTTCCTCAGAATTCCATGGCAATTCTAGCATTCGATCCACCAAGTTCCTCCTAATACAGAGGCAACATATCTCAGTCACCAGGACCTCCACCCAATTACTACATTGGCCATTTAGTTTCTCAGAAGCATCCCCAGATGCTCTTTTATTCAAATTCTTTTCCTTCACTCGGGTGGAGAGAACTCTCTGATGCATAAATGCCTCTGTCAGAAGCCCACACTCAACCCTCACCCGCACTGCAGTGACAGCATCCCTGAGTGAAGTCATATGTGGTCCACCATCACGCCCAGACCACCTCAAAACCATGAGAGCTGTATCGGGGCTACCCCTTTCTAACAGTACTTCAGCAATTTTAGGATGTGATGTTGGGCCAGTTATTTCAGGAAGAAGGCGGCAAGCTTCCTAACAGAATAATAAATATTATTACTCTAGATTCACCAAAAAAAATTACTCTAAAAGGAACAAGTTCACTTTAACATCCAATATGAACACGATAAAAAACTTTTACACCGAAGTCCAAGCTTCATTATAACCCCAGGAGACTCTTGGAGCTATTATTAAATGCCACTTTTTACTTTGACTAAAAATAACACACCTCATAAAATAAAAGAGATGAAAGAAAGACCCAAATAACACCTAAAACTAAAGCATAGTTATATCATTACTGCTGGGTCATGTATAAAATTCCAATATACTTATTACCATATAGTGGCCATAACTTTTCTTAGTTATAATGCTTATCATTAGAAAGAAAAGGAAAATCAGTAAAGCAACATTGATACAAATAGTTTCAATAATTTTTTCTAAAACCAGGGTAAACAGCCTCCCCAAGACAGATTGGGTATAATATTTTGTTGATGTTACCTGTAAAGCCTCCTCTGTGTGATCATCCAAAAGATAAAAAGTCAAAGACTCAAGTAATGAGTGCCTGCTAATACTAAATGTAGCTGCAAAGTCCTCCAGTATGTATCTCCATTCTTCTTCAGGAATTGTCCAGTGGCGATCATACAAATAATACAAAAACTATACATGTTAAGGAATGAAAGAAGTATTGCTTTAAATAAGAACTATTATTAGCAGGAACAAACATAGTTCTACACCCACAATAAAAGTTGTGGGTAAAAGGATACAATGGCCTGTTTTGCAATCACCGTATCAGAGCCTCCACGTAGAAAGAGCAAGTCAGCAGCAGAACGAAGGTTTTTGAAGGGATAGTAATCCAGCATCTGGTCAGTATTAGACCCCAAAAATGACTCACCATCCTTCTGCAAGGATGAAATTTCTAATCCTTCCACAGTTTCATTCATAAACCCCTCCCCCAGATCAAGATTATTCAATGCATCTTCAATAAATAGAGACCCATCATCCCCTGATGATTCCATAGATTGATTTAGTGCATCAGGCCAAGCTCTTCCTGTTGCTTCTGATTTCCGCATCCAAACAACCGATGACCATGATGTACTATCAGTAAAACGTGATCTCACACCTTCCAAAAATTGATGTCTAGTACACCAAATAATAATATCCATATGCTGGGTAGAACAACATAAAAAGAGTTGATCAACAGAATGAACATTGTAATGAGCTACTCTATTTTGAGCTACATACAGACAAATAGAGGAAGTCTAAATCTAGTCAACCACTATTGATGAGTCAAATATCAGTCATTTCCACAAACATTCCTCTTACATACTTCATCACAGTGAGCTAAAACAAGGGTTACCAGTTGTCATCCACACTTTTGAAGACTAGGTATAAAAACCCTTCCAACAAGAAACAGAAAGCACCATTTAAAAAACACAACACACAACATTAGCAATACCATTTAAAAACTAAATAACAAGCACAAGTTTATCATGTTGACTTGACAGCTAGAGCTGTCAAAATGGGTCCAAAAAATGGACTAGGCAAGGTCAAAAAAATTATGATCTAAATTAAATCAAGCCAATTTTGGCCTGGTCAATTTAGCTCATGGCCCCTAAATGGGCTTACGCCGGGCCAGCCAGTAGGCTTATGGAACGCCTCATTTTAAAAAATAATGCTATTTTATTAGAAGATATATATATATATATATATATATATTAATTTATATATCAAATCATTATTCCTACAAAAGTGGCCTATTTTAAAATATGAACCAGGTCAGCGTGATACAAAATTTTTGAGTGGCCTGTCGGGCTGCCTTGGCCTGTTTGGCACGTATTGACAGCCCATCAGCCAAGGAAGAAATGTGTAAAAGTGCAAATATTTAAAGCAATAAGCACAAAGTTATACATAACTCCATCAAACAAGAATTTTCTAACAAATTAAACCTGCTTTGTCTTTAAGATGCTCTCTTGGAGATTGTGCAAATCATGAAGTTGTGCTGAAAGAGTACCCTTAAAAGATGACTCCAAAATGTCTAGCACATTTGATATGCCTTTCAAGTATAACGAAAACTTCAAAAGTAAACTCAATCTCTCTTTCATGCCTAAAACATCCAAATTATCTAGTGAAAAAATGTAAGGGAGCACAAATATTATTATGGAAAAAGATCATACTAATAATTGGCTATAGATATTAACAATAAAACAAGGTTTAAGGATACAAATTCCCTGCAGCTCAGTAATGATGTTTTTGAACGTCCTCTTGCACCAATCCTTCACTACCACTTCATCCAACAAAAAGGCTATGACAGGATCACTGGACACAGCAGTTTCATCCATACACACATCTGTGATGTCTATAAAATTTCTGGTCAAGAAAATGCAAAAGTGGAGACAAGGGAACATGAGAAAACACTAGGACAAATAAGAATAAGGGGAGGATAGTGAAGAAAAGCAAACTTTAAGTTTCTCAGTTGACAGCATTAATAGGACAAAATTGTATTTGTATCATATAACCTTACTTACCAATTGAAAGGTATTTATATTTTAAATTTTAATAAATGAATTACCAACAAAACTAAATATGACAAGAAAAGGTGTAATGCAGAAAAGGATACAGTGGCAAATTAAAGAAACCAAGTTATTCTCAAGTGCAACATCAAACAAAGAATAAAGGTGCTGGACATCAGCAGTTAGTTGTTTCTCCCCGTCTTCTATTTCCTGAAATCTCTCATCAAACCGTTTTGAAATAAGGCCGGCTTCTATGCACTCATAATAAAGTCGGAGATGCAGTTTAGCACCACTTTTTGAAATTGGGATTCGACAAATTGGACAGATATCACACCGTTGACTACATTCTTCACATAAAGAGGCATGCCCACATGAATTCAAGACATGGTGGACATAACGACCACAGCTTCTCAAGTCTCGAGTTGCTCGGCAGCGCTCAACTTTGGCTTCTTTGCACAACTCAATCAGTTCAATGGATGCCAGGTGTTCCAATGTTTCCTGAAATCAAACATCACAAGTGATTTATTTTCTGTTATTTTCTGAATATAGTAGTTATATATTTCAAAAATATGAAATAGTAACCTCTATCTAGCACCAGTTACATGAAAATAAACTCAATTAAAGCATAAATTCAATTTTTTAATTTTCCAGCCTGGGAAGAAGGCTCATTAAGTACTAACACTGAAATACCAACCAATGAAGACTTTGACATGAATAACTAGGATAAAACCAAAATTATGAATAAGAACAGTAGATGTCAAGCTTCACTTTATCAGGTCAACTAACTGGTCATTATCCCACCATAACAAGCTCCCATGCCACAAACCCACAACAAAT
Organism: Macrotyloma uniflorum; assembly: GCA_016859785.1. Taxonomy (NCBI): domain Eukaryota; kingdom Viridiplantae; phylum Streptophyta; class Magnoliopsida; order Fabales; family Fabaceae; genus Macrotyloma; species Macrotyloma uniflorum. The sequence goes on from BDMB01000002.1 coordinate 2,528,301, forward strand.
AATCCATTTTTCATTTTGCAGCTCAAATTCAATTTTGATTTTTCAACATGAGAACGGGCATAATTAGTATTCAGAGTGAAATGCCAAACAACCGAAGCCATTGACATAAATTTTGATTCACAAAATTATCAGCAAGTCCAACAAGTGACACACGCTCAACTTATCAGGTTAACTGACAGATCATTATCGTGCCAGGTTCTCAAGCCACAAATCCATGAAAAATCACTATTGAGATTTTAAGGACAGTAAAAAACTTCGTAAAATTAAGCATATGTAATTAAAGGACAAATGTTCAATTACTAATTAGGTTTGCCTCCTAATTACTACACTGATGATCTCCGTTCACAGTATGCAGCTCAAAGCTGCCACCTGAGTCTAACTCAACAGCTACAAAACTCACAGCATTGCAATGAAATAACGAAAACAAAATCCACTCTAACGTTAAAAAGCACGTTTATAGAAAGAGCGAAATTATAGCTGAAGCACATGATTTCAAAGAAAGAAAATAAAAAATGGTAAGGCGAATTAGACTCAACTTGCAGAAACAGCAACAGTAGCAGAAGCCTGTCATAATTCAAACATTAACGAAACCTCCGTACCAGTTGAAATGAGAAAGGAAAAGGTAGGAAAACAAAATCCCAACAAAAAGCATGTAGGTGTGAGACAGCTAGGGTTTACGAAGTAGTCCAGCAAAAGGGGCGCGGAAGTTAAAATTAAGAGGATTAGAGCGTACCTGAACTAATCGGCTACTGTAGTTTGGTTGCAGCGTCGGAGATGAAGATCTTACTGCGGCGGTGCCGCCGTTGGAGCTCGACGGAACAGTGAGTCCGTTGAGGCGCTTATCCATTTCTCAGATAACCAAACGGTGAACCGAGAGATTTTACAAAACACCGAAATGAGGTGCGAGATTACAAAACGGTGCGGATTTACTTCAGTGAAGGAACGCGTCCATGCTCATAACAAGCTACTCTGTGTCTCGTAGAGGGAAATACAGATTGGAATTGGAGGGTTTTTGAATCACTTTTTTGTTTTTCTTTTTCTTTTTTCCTTCTAACACTTCATTTTTTTGGTTCCTATGGGAAAGTTGCTTTCTGCAACCTCCTGCTTTCTAACCGCACCCCATAAATAAGGTGAAAGATAAAAATACCCTTTACTTCTTCAAAAACAAAAACAAAAACTAATATATTTTTTATCCTTATAATTTTCATCAAATTATATTTCAAAAATCAGTCATTAATATTCAAAATTAAAAAAAATATATAAATTTAATTTTTTTATCAATTTTATAATATTATTATTAAATATTATATTTATATATAAATAATGACTAAAATTATATATATAGTTATCTTATTAATTTCTATAAGATAAAAAACTATTATTAAATATTAAATTTAATCATAAAAATAATTAAAATCATATATTTAAAAAATATGTGAATTAATCTAAAAGTATAAAAAGAAAAACAAATTTTTTCCTTTTGAAAAAGGTTATTTCTATCCATAATTTCTTGGTACACCTTCATTTCTAACGTAGGTTTCAAAATAAGATTTTTAGAATATGTACGAAATGGACAATTGAAAAATATATTTCAGAATGGCTTATTCGGAAATGTGATTAAATAAGGGAAATGTGATTCAAAAATATATGGAGGTGGAAGTAAAAAATATGGGTGCAGGAAGCAACTTCCTAATACGGGTCGGGTTACAACCCAATTTTATTGGGCGTTAAGCCCATATTTCAAACGTCTGTTTCTTTTCGATCCAAGTTAATTCTTCTTGGGCTTATAAGACATTAGACACCCGTCATGTAAGAATCCAATTTACATTCGTAACTCTCTTTTGGTATATCTATCATTATTTTTCATGTAAGTAAGATTTAAGAACATTCATTGCTTTCGAATAGTAAAGCTAACTCAGGTTCTTAACTTACGTAATTAACAATTGTTGATAATGAATGTATTGTGATCTTAATTATGTACAATGATTCGTATATTTGTAGATGAAATTTGAGGTATAAAAAGCATGTGGCAGGATTAAAGTGCAGAAGAAAGAAAGAGTTTTTGACCTAATTAATTACATTTAATTAATTAAGAGCATTGAACTTTACAGAAAGTCTCCTCCGAGATTAATGAGTGGAGTTTTTATAAAGCAGTTAAGTATTGGAAACCTAAAAACCTAACTAACTACCCCGAAAAGAAAGACGAAGGGTCAAACCGGTACAAAACATCATAGACCCACAAAATCAGTTTTCCTAACAACCAAATCTTAGACCAAATTTTGAACACAGAATTCACGGCTCCGATTGTCGGCGAGTCAAGATCTGGGACGGAGGGCATCGAAGGGCCGGTGTGAAAGAGGAGCGGCAGAGGAGGCCCATGGGCCAAGGGGAAAGCCCCGAGGATGGGTTTGGGGAACGTGATGGTGACGCGTGGCAGCATCAACGGCAGAGGAAGGGGGAACAGCGACACGCTCGCAAGAGGGGCACATGGTGAGGGTGGTGGGTGGGGTCATGTGCATGTAGAACTGAGGGGAAAGTTTCAGTGCTCTAAGCTCTTGCACTTCCTTCTGCAACCTTCTATTTTCCTCCGTCAGATTCTCACAGCACCTTTTCAAAAACTCGCAATCCACCTCGGTTTGTTTCAGCTTCGTTCTGAAATTAGTTTCAGTTTCACACAAACCGTTAATTTTCATTTTTTTTTTTCTCATGAAAAAGACCACACAACACAAACTGAAACAAAAACCCACCTTGCCCTTCTGTTCTGGAACCACACCTCCACTTGTCTTGCTCGAAGACCCAACTGTTTCGCCAGTGCCAACTTTTGTTTCTGCACGCAACATTTCCACTCACGTTAGACAACAAACCAAACCAAAAAAAAAAAAAAACATTGGACTTAAAAAATACGAAATTCATTAGAACGTTGTCTCTTACGGGGTTAAGAGTGTTGTGTTCTTTGAAACTCTCTTCCAGAATAATTGATTGGTCTTTCGAGAGTCTAAGTTTCTTTCGAGAAGTTTCGCCTTCTTCTTCGTCACTGATTCCTCTGAAACAACCTCTCTCTGTTTCGTGTTCTTCTTCCCCATTGGCTTCCCTCTCGCTACGCTTTTCGCTCACGCTAGAAACCGTGCTGTTTGGAGATGAAACACCCGCTTCCTCTTCGCAATCAACCGCAGAAGGTAACCGGTTCACATCGATTCCGCGGAGGAACGATCCAGCTTCACCTGCATGTAAGAAAAAAACGTTTAGGAAAAAGAGAAATCCATAAAAATTAGGAAGGTTTGAATGAGCATGAAAAGAAGTGATAAGGATTGTTGAATAGTAAAAGTTGAGCATTGGGTTAATGTTTTTTGAGAAATAAGCAATTGAAGGAGATCTGGAAAGAAAGAAGGGATTGAGAATGGGGAATGGAATGATGCAGACCTGAAGAAGTGAAAGGGTCATTCCAAGAGGGTTTGTGAGGGATGTGAGGCAAGCTCAAGCTTAGCCTCAAACCCAAATCTTCCTTTTCAGCCGTCATCTCAGATAATGTAAGAAGGGTTGCGAGAGAGAGAAAATAATAGTGTTTTGGTAAGAGATAGAGTGAAATTGATGAGGGATTGTGCAGAGAGATATTGGAGAAGTGGTGTGCGTGGAAGGGATTATATAGAAAGGAGGGAAAATGGGTGCGAGTGGAGAGTTCAATCATGACTTTATGTCAGGAAGCTCCAATTATCTGAATCATGGCTTTTGCCCCACAAATAATACAACTTCCCTTCTCTCTCTCTCTCTCTTCTCCCTTTTCACCATTTTCTAATTCATGCTGGTATTTCACATAAACACTTCTTTTTACAGTATCACTAGAAATTTAAGATTTTGAACCCAACCAACCTTCTTTATTTGTATTTTAAATTAAAAAAATACTGATACAGTACCCATAAATCAAACTTCAACTAATGTAAACGTGATTCTGTGTAGAATTAGCACTTGACTTAAGAGAGAAAATAGCATTCAAGTGGGAATAAGAAAGTTGAAAAACAAACTAAAGGTTTAGTTTTGACTTTTGACAGCTTAGACACTTTGTTCTAATTAAAATATTAAATTAACTCTTGAAAAGAAAATGTTTGATGTGTTATGAATTGAGAAAAGCACATTCAGTGAAGTAATAGTAAAAAGTCATTAATTAGGGCACTTAATTATAATTTGAATGTTAGGAAAAGGGTTGAAGTTTGGAGATGAGAATGAAGAAGAAAAAGAAGTTGTCTGGGAGAAAAATAGAAGGTAAAGGTATTGCCCTGAAACTCTGAAATTCCTTGATGAGTAGTGAATCCACCATGGAAACACAGTTAAAGGCACTTGGATTGTTCCATTTTTGATGTCTAATCAGAAACAGCATAGAGAGAAATATTATTGAGCATTTAAGGCAGTGGGACAGGTTGCACCTGAAGACTCCCCCTAATCAAATGCAACTTCCCCTACATCAACGGCTCAGGTCAAACGTCAATGGTGGGGACCCCATCATCGCCCTTTGTTTTACGCTTTACCGCCATCACCTCTTGTCCAAATCACCACACCAAATACCCATCATTAGAACCAAACTCATAAGCTTTTCATTATCTATTTTATTAACAATTAATTTCTATTAAAAATTATGAGGAAAGTTGGTGTGAATGAACTGAATCAGACAAAAGTGGGAAATAATTAGGGTTTGTAAAGACCTAATTAATGTGAATTAGAAAGAGGGAAAATAGATTGGAAATGAGAGAGGGGACAAGGATGAGTGTGGTTCACGTGGGAAAGAGGGGCTACGAAAACGAAGGAAGGTGAAGAAGAAAAACCTGAGGTGCCCTAAGTCACGTGGACCAACATGGGTTCCTCCATCACACGTGTTCCAACCACCATTTGAGGGCCCCACTTCCCGGACAAATTCGTGGGTGTCGCCCTGTCCTGTCCCTTCACGCACCAACACCTTCCTCATCACAATCATTTGAACTCCTTCATTTTCATTTTCCATTATTCATTCTTCATTATTAATTATTCATTATTCATTGTTCATCATTTAGTACTACCACCATTTCCCATCATCATCACCACACTTAACTGGACCATGCCACGTCCCAACTTTCTCTCTTTCTATCTTTCTATCTTTCTCTATTCTATTCTTTTCTCATGTCTTCCCTTCACCTTCGTTACCCATTTCCCTTCCAATCATCCACCAATCAACCATCTTGAATTCTGATCCATTTCCTAGTTTTAGCCACAGATTTTGCATCACAGATTCCTTTACACGCCTGCAATCAAAATGTCTATTATTCTTTCTTACTTTGTTACCATCACTCTTAATGAATACTTTGCTTTTATTTTCTCAATCTTCTGCTATAAATGACATCACGAACATCATGATAATTGTGTTTACTCTCGAATACTGATAAATTGTATAGTTTTACAGTGCAGGTAATGAAATTACAGCATAAGATATAATCTGTATGTGTCTGCATGTCTGAGAAAATGTGTTATTTTTTGATTGATTATTAACTTCTCCTTACGTTAAGATCCAAACAAAAAATCAAATGCATCGAACTACTCATGATTAAGCAAGATATCAGCAGGATTTAAGCAAACTCATCATGGAACTAAAAAGGAAAGAATATAATGCTTCTAGGTGCATGTGTTGTGTTGTACGAAAGCTATATAATGTATAAGATTTATTGAGCACAGAATATAATTTTCTGAGGTAACACTTTTGGCAGGGAAGAATGATAATAATGATGAATCCTTTCTTTCTTTTCCCAAAAAGAGAAGGGAAAAGTTTAGGAAAGAAGAGTCAAAAGGGAATGAAGAAGTTATTGTTGTATTTATTTACAGTGTGAATATTATTAATTTTCTTTGGGTTGGAGAAAGAGAAAAGTTTTAGGGTTTGAAAGGAGGTGTTGTCAATTGTGAAGAGGCACCCAATAATAGAAACTCACTGTGTTAACGACAATTCAATTATGGGGCCAATCTTTTCCTCTTGGGTCCTTTCGTCACGTGATCCGCGCGTGAACCCCGGACCCTGATTTCACCATGTTCATTCATTGCACTGTGTTTCGTTTCGACTTTGGAGATATATGCGGAGATCGAGTAATTTACCATCTTACCCTCCTTTGTCCTTTCCTTTCCATCGTTTCTCTTCGCATATTTTTCACGGATTTAATTAACCAAATTTTAAGTTATTATTATCAGAGTTTTCAACTATTTATTATTGAATATTAAATATAAATAAATATATTAAATATTATATTAAATGTAATAGATATTATATTTATATTTTTTTTATTGGTTTTGGTGTTAAATGATTGGTGGTTGTGGTTGTGGACAATTTTGTTTCAGTTGTTTGAGGTGGGACCCACGCACACGCCCGCGGACACACTCAAACTGATTAGACTTCACACCTCACTTAGTCATGTCTTCCTTTGAAAGAATCTCGTTTCGATTTTATCTGCCCCACCAATCACACTACGCCTGTCAGTTACTTTTCTCACAGCCATGACATGATAAATTATTGATATTCTTCCATTATCAACAACTTCATTCATATCATTATACATTTATTTTGCATCAAAATAACATATTGTAATGTAATTTATATTAGGGTTTCATCAACCCAACTCCTTTACTTTCATGAAACGATGATTGTGGAATTTATCTGCGTCAGCATCTTCAATGAGTATGCATGAACACTAATTACAATGTTTTTACAAGTATTACGACTTGTGTTTATTTAATGGTTATATTCGTTGTCAAAGATGATCATGCTTCAACAATTAATTGATTACACCAACGACCACCCTCTTCTCACCTGAAAATGAATATATAACTTATCACATCATTTTTGTTTTTTGCTAAATAAAATTATCGTGGGAGTGGATTACGTTGAAAAGTGGAGTAATGGTGTTTATTTTCTCCCTCCCTTTTGGAAACAAATAATGGTGCTTATTTGATTATTGTCTCCATTTGTAGAGAGTTATCTCATCCCTAAGTATCGCATCGCATTTTAGTACAGAGACTCCACGATCGAGTTTTAATTTGAGATTTCAAAACTCTGATCATACGTTGTTGTCTCTTCTAATTTTCTTAACTTTACGAAGATGTCTGGTTCAGTTTGTTAATAACTTTAAGAACTACTATTTTTCTTAAAACAAATAAAATGTGTTACGTTTTCCATCATAATAATAATTAATGATAGGGCAAAAACAAAAGGGTTTATTATGTTTAATTGAAAATTAAAACAAAGTTATCTGTGTTGAATTGTGAGTAACCAACCCACATGGATCCTACTTGTCTCGCCAATTTCCATGTCCAACTGGTGCCGACGGACACCGAAGCGCACGTGTAGAATGTCTATCGCACGTGTATTTTCTTTAACATTAGAAAAATGTTAAATATATACTTATTATAATAGCCGTGTAACACTCATAAATAGCTGAGTATATCATATTTAGGAACAACCTATACTACTTAGTACAAAACAAAATAATTACTTTTTTTCAAGTTTAATTTTGTTGAATGTTTCTGTATACACTTAATATATGAGTTGGAGTTAAAATTGAGTTGAAATTTTAAGATAAAAACATACAAATTCTTAGTTTTAAGATAAAAAAATAATGGAATCATATTCATTAATATATAGATCTTTGTATTAATCTACCGGTTAATTCCCTTCCTTCAATACTTAACAATAATCTACTCTTAATATTATTCTTTTCCTTCAATACTTAACAATAATCTATTCTTAATATTATTCTTTTTCAATTTTCTATTTTATTCTATTAATTAACTGTCTAATAGTAAAAAATATATCTATTAAAGTAACATATATTTTTTTAAAAATAAATTATTATTATGATAAAATATTTTTTTATATTTTGATGAAAAGGTTAGAATATATATGGCTATGAACTTTTGAAATAATTTTTATTAATAATTATTATATACTGTATTGATCTGGTCCACGGTCAAAGCTGAGTTTCCCTGTAATGATGAATGATTATGATTATTAAAGCTTGTTTTTCTTATAATGGCAATGTGAATGAACAGTGTTATCCCTCAAAGCAACCTTCTTCCCACTTTCTTAACTTTCCCATGGTGTGTGTCTTAGATTGTGTGATTCTGCACACGTGCATGTGCAAGACCACCTTCAAGGAACATTTGCAGAGGCAACTTGGTTTATCATACTATGATGTTTCATTTTTAAAGACGTGGCCATGTGACCGTGTGAGCTGGTAATCATGTGATTAACGGTTGAATGAATCATTTAATTGGTTGGGTTATATCGTTAATCCATGATTCACTTCATGTTGCTTTGCACGTGCGCTCCACGCATTGCTTTCTCGTACCCTGGAATTATACCCAAAACGATTTCTCCAAAATACCCGTTGCTGATTTTTCTTGGAAGCTTCACAGGGACATGAATTGAGGGTATAATCGGAAATGCAATCGGATTTAGGTTATGTATTTGGTTAAAGCATGATTTGATCCTTTCTGGTGGTAAAGCTTGCATTTAAAAATGGAGGAATAGCAGAGAATATTGTGTAGTTTGGCACATGATGGTGCAATGATTATTTATAAATTTCGTGATCTTGGGTAGCTGATTTGTTTATTCCATGTAGCATCAACGTTGGCTCGCATTAACCCAATCATTTCTCTTCCTGATTCTTCAAATGATGAAAGCTTTCAATGTAATAATTAGGATATATATTCTGTACGAATTTCTCTTCTTTTTTCGAAGATTTCTTTCTTCATTTAACTTAAAATTTATTAAAAATCTCCCATCAAGTAAAAATAAAATCAATTATAATGAATCCACGAACTCAATAATTGAGAAATCCCACATAAAATTGGTAGAAAGATAGTTGATAACTTGATGAAAGCATGAGAGGGGCACCCTCTTCCTTTAAATAATGCAGAAACAGGTACTGTATTTGCAGGTTCAGATTTAGTGAAACGTGGTCTACTTGCATTACCATGTTATAGATATATATTGGGGCTCAATTGCTTATTTGCTTTAGAAAAGCTTTTGATCCGAAGTTGTTATTATTATTATTATTGGTGGCAAGAGTATTTAAGAATTAGTGTATTTCCTTACATATAACCTCTTTGATCCATGAAAATGTGCTTACTTTTGCAGACGCACGAGAGTTTTTCAAATGTTTGCATTGATTGAGATTTTTAAAAGCATGTGTATTAAGATGTTTTATTTAGATATCTGCTTAACACACTAAGTTAATATCTCCAAATCAGAATATAGTCGTACAGTTCTTCATCATGTCTGTACTTATGTCATTTTCAACAAGTCTCGATTAAGAGAAAACATTAAAAATTAAGGACAAATGTTGAATATTGAAAGGGAAATGAAAGAAAATCCTATTTCTAGGATGAGTGATGTAAGAATCTTTAACTTTTTCTTCCTGTTTGAGGTCATGTATTCAGTATTATACTGGATGGAGTGTGTCTAATTGCACAAGAATTCCTATTACAATCCTAAGATATATAAGAGATAGCTCAAGCAGATGTGTTGGACGTTGATCCAAAATTATTTTAAATGTTGAAATGCAGATGTTGAATGGATGTTTCAGAGTTGCACCCATCTAATAAGAAACAAGTGACTACATGAAAAGTGCTACTACCCCTTGTAGGTTGAACTTCCATCTCTTTATGTAATTGACTCAAAAATTAAAGACTTCAATATTTACAAGCATTATATCAGATTCATAGCTTGAACATTGAAATACACCAGTTAACGAAAATGAGTGTCTACTACTTCGAAATTTTAGTGAAATAAATAAATTATTTCAATTAATTTGGATCAGCTTTGAATTATGAATGAAAGGAGTTTTTGGTTAGTCTTTTAAAGAAATTAAAGACCTTAAGTAAAATGGTAGATCTAACTTTCTACACTCAACATACTTCTTGGGTCTTTCTGAATTATATTTTTTGCATTCTGAAATATGGTTCCAATTTGGGCACAATTTAACCTTGAACAGCCTTGGGCGCAGTTTGAGACAGCCTAAGATGTTACATTGCAAGTCTTAGACTCAGTGAAAAAATAGTTTACGAAAAGGAACACCCTGAAAAATATATTAAAAGTACGAAGAGGAGTACATTTAACAATAATTGCCTTATGATATAACGAATGGAAAGGAAAATCTTTTCAAATGAAAAACGGAGAACCAAAAAAATCAAGAAGAAACAAAACAAAAGTAAAATAATAAAAGAAGAAAACAAAATAAAGTAGAAAGAAGTCAAACAAAAATGAGCTGTTCACAGCACAGAAAATAGAAGCTAAGCCTTCCAAGAGAAGCATTTGATCTTTATCAACTAAACTAATATCAACATATTATACTCTTATGCTACATATCAAATCTAACATGATTCAACTAATTTTTTTTAATCAGTCCCAATCAACACGTAGTTTTGCTCAATTGAATAGATTTAGTTTAAGAATGAAGTGTAACGTGATTGTTTCCTTTATGTAGATTCCTCTTCATTAATGCCAATCAATTCACCAATGAAAGTCTTGAATGGTGCAGGCCACGAATATGACAATGACCCATCAAGTAATGGAGTGGTTGATGGTTCTACCTCCATCATGTTGCTTTGAATAACTTTCTGATTAACTCCTCGCATTCTGAACCTAGCCTTATTGATGCTATCTTCTAAGGATGTTTGATCCTTCAAATATGGCACTACATACTTTTTCATATCTGATTCGGAGATCCCAAGATGCTTTCCTGGAACACTGACGAAGTGAACTTTACCAGCTTCATCCAGAGTTCTTAAGCCTATCCAATCCTCAATGTAGAGTTGCGTCTGTGAAGCAGATTAATACGATAAAACAAAATCAATAGGTCTATTATAGTGAGAAACCATGCACCAAAGTTTGTATTTTAATATTTCGTAGAATTTTTACTTGTTTTACAAAGGTGTCACCTAATTTTTCTTTTTTTGTGATTATTTGATGTACGATGACTTCCAAGTACATGATATAAAAGATCAAAGTTGAATTAAGGATCATACTGATTGTGGTGGTAAAACCGGGTTGAAGTAGCCATCTGGGTAATAGCCAAACCAGGAAGTTTCCTTTGGTATTAAAACAGTGTCCTGCTCAAACTGTTAATGTATAACATAAGAAGATAAAATATAAAAATTTTCCTCATGAAGTCAATTAGCAACATTCTATTCATAATATCAACAAAAATACCTTTAGAGGACTTACCATGATAAGTACCAAATTCTGCAAGCTACTAAATCTTTCCTTGTAAGTAGAATTTCTCTTATCTGGTATTTCATTGTTAAGCACTGGAAGAAATCTACACTTCTCCAAATAAACAGGTATGGCCTGAAATCAAAATTTATACCGATTTCCAGGTTTTGAGTAAAATATAAAGCAAATGATTAAATAAGATACATTGAAAAGGAATTATTATGTAATTGAATAATGAGTAAAACAACAAGAAGCTCAGCAGTTTACCCGATCATAGAAAAATATATTTCAAACTGAAAACTAAACAAAGTAACTACCAAGAATGACTTTTTATTACTCAATTTACATTTTTTGGATAAATAAGTCATCAGTTATTACACGACTTTTGAATTATTTAGCAAAAAGTGTAACTCACATTCGGTAATTTAAGATAGCCACTAGGAGCCAAGTGTTCCTGCAATATTTTAAAATGGAAGTACGTCAGAGACAGTAAAGTGTGCATGAAAATTATGCTAAGTGCCAATTCAATGATACAATAAGTAAAAGTGCATCCTAATCAGCTACAAAATATATAAAAAAGGGAAATACGGTAAAATTAAGAGATAGTAGAGAACACATTAAAGAGAAAATAAATAAAAGGTATAAATGAATACCTGAATATAGCTACTGTAAACCTCTCCCTTGATGAGTTGGTCTGCAAGAACACAAAAGATACCTGACTGTTGAAACAACACCATTCAAAATCATTAGAGCTAGGCAAAATAGAAGTTTAATATATATTGAATTTTTCTAATTTGTTCTTTTGCACATATTAGCAGCATGGCCAATAATATAGCATGTGGTATTTACAAAATCTATAGAAGACAGAATTTGAAAAGGCATATAGCTGGAAAACCACAATTATACTCACACCACATAGGGGAACTGAAGCAGTACCAGCGTGAGGGCCACCTAAAGAGATGAAGTTTTTCACCTGTTCCAAGAATAAGAAAGAAGAAATCCCATGAATAACAAGGATGGGAATTTATAGAGACTAAATACACAGAGAAGAAGGACAATACTGAGAGAGAGAGAGAGAGCAATACTCACAAGATGCCAGAAAGAAGAGCAGAACAATAAGAAGCAACTAAATTGATATATTTTGAAAGAACATGAATAGCATTTCCGTTTCTTATACATCAATAAAACAATAGCATTTCTATTTCTATCATCATAATAAGAAACAATGAAAGATGAAACTCAAACTACATAATTAAAAAAAAAAAAATCTCGAATTGTAAATGGAAATATGTATATGCACATGATAACAAACTAATAATCTCTCAATTTTCTAGGTAACAGACACTTTTTTCTTTGAAGTGAATCCCTCACTTTAAAGTAGAGAAGTAGTAAAATCCTGTAATTTCAGTTATTGCCTCTCCATTATGGACGACAGGAAACCGAACAATTCTCTAGTGCATTTCTTGTCATGAAAGTGTAAGTACAATTAACAGTAGAATATGTAGAAAAACAGATAAAGCAATAAGTTAAAGAATTGCACATAGATTCTTACGGGAGGTCCTCCTTCACAAAACTCCACAACGCCTCGACCAATTAAATTTCCCTGTAAGATGACAAATTCAAGAATGAAGCACAAAAGATATATAAAAAAGAAGATTGAATCATGAAATAATGTACCAATTAACATTTCCCGCAGTCACAAAAAGAATGAAAGGAAGATTAAATACTCTTAATGTATCCCAATAGTATATCGATCACTCTTTTCAGTAAAACAAGTAACTAGATGATGTGAAGTGTATAATGTTATCACAACTTCTTGAAAACATGCTCAAAATATACAAAAGCGAGAACAATGAAGTGAAGATATAGTCTTCACCAATATGAATCACCGACTCTGACATAGACACTGGACATGATATTGACCTTTTACACTTTTTTATAATAGCAGTATCTAGGAAGTTTTTAGTCAAAAATAGTTCTCGACTCACTTTCTTTACTCACGCTGAAGTAAGTGTATAAGATGTGTCAAAGATATATCTGAGCCAAAAAAATATTTTGTAATTGTGACACAGTTGAGAAATATCTGTTACGTGTCAAGGGTGTGTCCGACCAGTGTTGTGCCCAAAAATATTGGATACGGTGCTAGGTGTCAGTAATCACCATATATTTTGCCAAGGGAACTTGGCTTATTCAAGCCTTTACTGATAGTAAATGGCATCTTTTATTTCATAAAGCAAGCCTAACCTAATAGAAGCCTTAAGAACAGACACAACTGTGTCAAGGCTGTAATTGAACAACAAGGACTTGAAGTAATGCAGCCACTAAAAGAAAGAAGAGAAATATAAAATATCTAGGTATATATAATTTCATTGGATGACTAGAAAATTTAATAAAGCTTAAGAAAGTTTATTTAACTTCATTTTTTACCACAATTGAACATAGTTCTCTCAATTACATTGTTGATGCTATCCAAGATTCTTTTTTAAATTCTGTAATGCAATGATCAAATCCTTTCTAGTATGATAGAGCAATAATCAGCACTCTCTTGCACTCTTCTACAGCAAAAAATGTCTCATCCCACTATGACCGCCTTGGCATGAACATAACAAGAGGAAAAATGAAGAAAATCCCAATTCTCATGCTTTACCTGGGAAAGTCCAACAATGTTGTACCCTTCCTTCAATTCTTTCATTTGCTTCACCTGTAGATGGTGGGAAATGGAGTAGCAAGTTTAAATTCAAAAGCCTAGAAATACTAAGTGTTACCAGTACCACAACACAGCAGAAATCCTTTATCACCTTTTCACAAACAATCTCAGTCTGCAGACATGGAAAACAAGATAAGTTAGAAAATAGTCAATACTGACAATACCTTCAATACGGAAAATCCTTCTGACCTATATACCTGATCTTTCAAAGACACAAACCATGAATCCCATGATCCATTACCAATCTCACTGAAGAAATAGGGAAACTTTATTAGTGGTGAAATCAACATTACATCTACTTTCAGAGGATAAAATGTTAAAGAAGGCCAGCGAAAATAGTGGAAAGGAATTCCTTTATAAGAAATTAATACAATAAGTTATGAAAACATACACGCAATGTCCTTCAGCACCAGAAAAGCTGCTCAATTCCTGTGTGAATTTTTTCAATCCGCGGTTAGAGCACTGATCCCCAATTCCTGCAATCAAGAATCAGTGTAATCTATAATTCTACTTAAAAGCATGGCATCCCAAAAACAGAATTCAAGCACAACCAGGCAATTCAGAGTTCCAAAAAATTCCAAAGTACAATGCTGCATCCATCTGAAATGACTAAGGTTACTCTAATATTTTTGGTCAAATGTAAAGTAATTGATTAACTATAAATATAGTAGGAAAAAGACAGTACAATGATTTTTCTTTTTTTCTTTTTTTAAATATTTACTGATTAATTAGAATCTCTACCAAGCAAAAGCAAGACACTTTCCTCAACCCCATCAAACAAGGACATAACATGAAACGAAAATCTCAACAAAAAAAATAATAATTGGACTCACTAGTTAGTTTAATCAAACACCCTTCTTAAGTAAGGAGCTAGAAAAAAGCAACAAGCTTATACCGGTTATAAAAACAGATTAGAAAACTAAAAAGAAAAAGAATTACCATGAAGAACAATGAAGGGTAAGGAGTGTGAGACGGAGACGAGGAAGGAGGTGAAGATGAAAAGAAAGGATATTGAAGGAAGAGCCATAAAGGTAGGAACAGAACAAGTGTGTGATTCTGTACGATTAAGGAAAGTAAGGTGTTCTGTTAGTGAAGGCTACCCAGCAACTGCTAACTGCAAATTGTTGGGTTGAGATTGGTAGCGTGCAACACGAGACAACAAAGAGAGCTCAAAGGGCTTTTAAATATTTTTATCTTAAAAATATAAATAAATGTATTTAGGTTAACTATCTTTAATATTTTGTTTCTAAATTCTAACATCTCTAACTTATATAAATTTTAAAAAAATAATTTGTGTTCTTTATATTTATCATTTGAAAATAAATATTTTTTATCCTCAAAAAATTATTTATTACACGAAAAAATAATTTGAAAAATAAAATGTAATTTCAAATGAAAAAATTCTTTAAAAAATGATTTTTTTTTATTCAAATTAAGAAATATGAAAATCTTGGAGATGTTCTTATAAATTATTATACGAACATTATTTTTTCTTTAAAGACTACAAAATTTAAAAGACTTAAAATGAAGAGAATGATTTTGTTCTTTCAAATAAGAGTTACAAAATAGGTATATTTTAATTTTATAAAATAGTATAATTTGAAATAAAGTAAAACTAGTGAAATTTCATTTATTGGAAAAAAAGGACAGTTGTGTGTTGGAATGGAGAGAGAAGAGATTCATAAATGACAAAAAGACTTGAAAAAATGGGAAGGAAATTTCAATGTGAATGGATGATATGAACACAATTACAGCACCAACAAAATGTTTTCCTTTTTCTCTGGGTTGTTCGGAGATATAGCATTTAATGAACAATAAATAAACCACTCATACAAAACAAATTAATATTATATATATATATGCTCCAAAAATAAAAAATTATTCAATTTTATTTAATTTAATAATCTATTATTCTAATTCATCTTAATTATTAATGATAAATAAATAATAAATAAGAGAAAAATCTATTTATAAAGTGAAATTTTCTTCACATATATAATAATTTAAATATATATAATTTAATGGTTATTTTTTATTATTATTATTTTAATTCACGTGGAAGACTATCTATAGAAAATAAATGTCTAGCAGTGACTATTGATCATAAATATAATTCTCCTCCGGCCCAACTATATCTGCATGCTCTTGAGTCCATTGGGCCTTTAAATTGAATCTGAAGTTGTTCCCTATCGTAATAAAGCATTTTAGGTTTTTAGCTTTGCTAGCTTAATGGGCCTAAAAAGAGTTATTAATAAACTTGCGGCTCTTGTTTCCTGCACCCCATATAGTTTAGAAAGACAATATTAGACCTGCAAATCTTGAATGTGTGAAACACTCTTGTTAATTAAAAAATACTTATTTAACCTTGAACTTATAGAAAATCCTATAATTTTTTTTCCTGTTACCAAGTTTTGTGAAACTATTTTATGATTAAAATTAACTAATAATTTTATCATTAAAAATAATATTCTAGAAACAATTTATAGTTTTTATAAAATTAAATATCAAATTGAATATTTAGTTCTATGTAGCAAGCATTATTTTTTCTTTCTTTTTAATTAGAATAATTATATAAATACGCATTATAGTTGTATTTAGTACACATAATTAAAATTATTAAAAGCGATTGATTCAATATAAATATAATACACTCAATCAATTATGAATGTCATTCTAAAAAAATATATAAGTATTCATATAATAGCAGAATCATAAGAATTTGAATCTTTAATACTTAGTTAAAATGAGACTAGTTATTATAATTTGTCTTAACTAATGTTCGGTGTAGTAATTTAAACATATATTAGTAATTTTTATTTTTTTATTACAAATAATAATTGAGTATCGTGTATTTTTTTTATAAGATGAAAATTTTGTAGTTGACAGTGAATAGTTTTGAACAATTCTACTATCATAGATTCAAAATAAATTTCTTATATTAAAAAAAATATATATCTAAGTGCGGAAAACATGAAACAATCTATGATGAGAAAAAGTTAGAAATCGATGTTAATAAACCGTTTTTTTAATCAGAGTATTTTCTTGGTAAAAAACTATTTTATTATTATTATTATTATTATTATTTTATAATAATAATAATAATAATAAATTATTTTTTTATTTTATTTTTCACTCTTCTAAATCAATTATCTATCCAAATAATACATTGGATATTCCTGTTTTTAGCATAATCCCTGTTGTAGAATAAATTTGAAACATTTAACTGCTCAACCATCTCTTTAATAACAATTATTCCTATCTTATATTTCAAACATCATATAATTTGCAGTAGAGAGGTTGTGCCCTCCCAGCTTCCTTATTATGTCTCGGGGCTTTCCTACTTACCCTCAATTTTTTTACGTTATTACTAGTCACCTCCCTAGCTTCCCCATTATATATACCTAATTATCCTAGTTAACCCTACACACTTTATATTTATCACTTCTGCATCATGTTTCTCTACTAAATAGCTAAAAACACTAAAAAAACCAATCCCTCTTTTATTTCCCTTGTTTAATTCGATTCTCGACCTAATGTTGCCTAATTTAGAAACACATTTACTTACAGGAACAAATAAAAGAAAATACAGTTCTATCATACGTCAGATTCACAGAACAATCAGTTGCACTTGCAGCAAAATGCAGTTCTATCATATGTCAGATTCACAGAACAATCAGTTGCACTTGCAGCAATTTGCTTCTATGGAATACCTTGATATCCCTAGGACCATTTGTAGCTGCGATCTTTACAAATGCAATCCAGAAATGAGTATTTCTCAGTATACGCGAAGATGTATCCTATACTGCTTCAAAATGACTGTTTGCCTTTCAACTTTTTATTTACATGTTTCTTCATGGAAATAACTTGGGCTTTGCATTAATATGGAGTGGAAAGTAAAATCTAAAATCTAAACATACTCGCCCCAACAAGCCTACATAATAGCCTTAAAATATCTACCCAGATTTCTTACACAAGGCTATGACATTGAAGTTGAGGGACTCCGGATTTTTCTGCATCATGCTCTGTATTACTTTAGCTGCATCCTGTGGTAATTTGAATATATTAGTAATTTTAAAATTGTAAATACTAGGGTAACCCACCTTGTAATACAGGCGGATATATAATATGAAGTTCATCAAACCCAGCAAACGAACGTGATTAAATGACTAAGGCATACACAGGGTTGAAAAAACCATGATCAAAGACTCAATACAATCTGACAGGAAAAATGCACTAGCGCGCAACAAAAGTCATATACAGCTGCACAATGCACGCAAAGATGGGGGCTATCTAAGGAAGCTACCCTCTGGTGGAAAGGGATGGGAAGAAGATTAGAAAAAGATTGCTGAAATGATTGAAGCAGAGTCACTAGCCTCATTTACCAAACAAATTCAAAAGCATCATCTATATCTATGAAACTGATCCTAAAAATGTGGAAGCTCGGTCTATAAATATTGCCCAAGCTGCTTTACTATTGAAGTCTAGCCATTTGACAACAATATAAAGAAACACTTTCTCTATTAGCATGTACATAGCAAACAGATCCTTTCCAGAACATAAATAGAAAGATAGTCATGGCCTTAAAATGCAAAGATATTATTTACCTTTAACAAACTACTTGGTGAAGTTGGACCATGAGATATTGGCCACGATTTTCTTCCATCAAGCTCATAAAGTTCATCTGCATATAAATTATGACAGCATTGTGCAAAAATTAATCCCTGATAAAATGCAAAACTAAATGCAGAAGGGAGAATGGAAAGAAATAAAATGATTGTGCTACAGAATCAATGGTATAGAAAATTTACCATCCACACAAGCAAAGCATATGAAATGTTCACCATTGTCTGATGCGTCCTGCATTACAAAATATTTGAAATAGAGTAATCAATGGTGAGATGAGAAGCTGAATAATTTTCAATACAGCGTTGCTTCAGTCAATGAATTACCTCTGTATCACCATTGTGTGATGCTTCCTGCATTACAAAATATTTGAAATAGAGTAATCAATGGTGAGATGAGAAGCTGAATAAGACATATCTTTCCACAATATTGAGTCATATTAAATATTTTAATTCCTTCCAACTTAAAAAGGAACTTCTTATACCCTATTTTCCGATAAATCCTCGTGAACATTGCATGTAAGTCATACAACTTCAAGGTAGATTAATTGAAGGAAGTAGGGTTTGACTCAAAAAGGTTTTTATTAATCACAAATTAGTATTCCTGTGAAGTTGAAGGCCATCAGTATGCTTTAGGTTTACAAACATTTATCTTTGTACAAAGCACAGACACGGTTACATAATAAGAATAAAACAAGATTAAAGATGCTAATAATAACACGAACAGCACTAATCCAAATTGATAGGATTATGTTTACAATACACGATGACTGAACCATAGTACTATACCAGTTCCACTAATGTATCACATAATTTTCAATACAGTGTTGCTTCAATCAATGAATTACCTCTGTATCACCAGCAGTAGCTGCCACTGAGTGAGACACTTCCATTTGTCCGTAATTCTCAAGAAATTTTGCACGCTGTATGATATAGAAGTTACAATATGTAAAATGGGTACTCCTTTTAGCTGACTAATTGCATGTGCGAATATACTAAAGAGGGAAAAAAAGGTGAGATGTGGAGGAATAACCTGCAGTGGATCCATGCTTGCAGTTGATTGAAAAAATTCATCAAAGAAAGATCCTTCAACTGGCAAAAGCAACACTAACTGATAAATAATTATCACATGCACTAAAAATCTCAACAGAGGGAGCTAATTAATCGTTGAAAACTCACCGAGCTCGACTTCAGTAGTCAAGTTGCCAAGAGCATGAAGCAGTCCAGTTTCCCACAAGCATTACCCGCAGTTTGCTTCATAAAATACACTCTACTGCTATATTTCTGCACCAGAACACCACAGCAAGCAGTTAACTAAGTAATGTTCAATGACATACTAGGCTACTGTTCACTACGTAATGAGACCTAAAAAACATAATTCACAGAAACAGGGAAAATGCAGAAAAGATTATAACAACATATTTATCCACTCACCTTTTTTTCATTTGCCTGCTGCAACCTCTCTTCTTCAGTCTAATAATTTGACAAATCCGTAGAAAATAAGAAGTGACACAGACATGAAAATGAGGAGTTGCAATAGAAGAAAAAGGATACAAACCTGGATAGTTATGGGATAAAGAAAAAGCACAGCGAGAACGGGCTTTGGAACCATTTGAAGAAGCTCTTCATCTAAGCCGTAAACGTCACAGCATTCTGCTTCATCCTCTCGAAGCCCGAGACTCCAAAGGATCTGCAAATCCCCCAAATAGTTATAGGCTTAAACTATGAATGCCATTAATTCGAAGAAGAAGAAAGTGTGTAATTCTAAAGTCTGATAACGATTCTTGACTGAAATTAAAAGTTGTTACTATTCCAATAGACGCTGGCACAGTAATAAGAAGAAATGGGAGGATCCATGGAGAGAACCTTATTCATGACATATGGGTTTGCTTCGAGCTGAAGAAACCTTCTAGCAGAAGCCATTGCTGTCGCTTCTGCTTCCTGCTTCTCCTACGGTACCTTCACACTTGTCACTGCGCTTCTTTTATAGTCTTTCAGTGGGCCCTGGTGGGCCCCGCAGGCCCACCGCTTTTCGAAAGCAAATCTTTTCGAAAAACTGCCCCATTCTTCTGATTTAATGTAGAGGTGAATTACTAACGATAAATAAATAATAAATAAGAGAAAAAATCTATTTATAAAGTGAATTTTTCTTCACATATATAATAATTTAAATATATATAATTTAATGGTTCTTTTTTATCGTTATTATTTTAATTCACGTGGAAGACTATCTATAGAAAATAAATGTCTAGCAGTGTATTGATCATAAATATAATTCTCCTCCGGCCCAACTATATCTGCATGCTCTTGAGTCCATTGGGCCTTTAAATTAAATCTGAAGTTGTTCCCTATCGTAATAAAGCAGTTTTGGTTTTTAGCTTTGGTAGCTTAATGGGCCTAAAAAGTGTAATTAATGAACTTGCGGCTCTTGTTTCCTGCACCCCCATATAGTTTAGAAAGACAATATTACCCCTGCAAATCTTGAATGTGTAAAACACTCTTGTTAATTAAAAAAAAATACTTATTTAATCTTGAACTTGTAAAAAATATTATAATTTTTTTGCTGTTAATAAGTTTTGTGAAACCATTTTATGATAAAAATATTATAATTTTATCATTAAACCATAATATTCTAGAATCAATTTATATATTTTACCCAAACTAAATAATCAAATCGAATATTTAGTTTTATGTAGTAAGAATAATTTTTTCTTTCTTTTTAATTAGAATAATTATATAAATATACATTATATTTATATTAGTATATATAGTTAAAATTACTGAATACAATTTATTCGATATAAATATGATATATTTAATCAATTATGAATGTGAGGTAAATATTGTAAATATCTTAAAAAATAATTATGGATATCCATAAAATATTTTCGATTTAATTAAGAGCCAAACTTTGAAGTAAATATCACGGAGTCGTAACAAAGAATCAATGATGTGATTGAATATTGTATTCTGAGTGTCAGGTTTCTCCTAACGTGAGATAAGACGAAAAATATATTTAAGTGGGAAATGTAACGGGTACAGGTAACCTTATATTACAGGAAGAGAGAAAAAAAACAAGGTAGAAGGCAAATAGTATAAGGAATATTACGTAACAACAGGAACATTGTTGAAAAAGTCTATTACTGTCAGCTACAAATCCATCTAACTCTGCAATAATTGCTCTTCTTTCTGATGGTTATTCCTCGTCGCCACACGAATCTTTATGCTTATAAGCAATAAGATTGCCATAACAAAAACACACATGGTGGACCCAATAACTGCACAACAATAACATGGTTAAGAAAACTGTAAACTAAAGAGTAATCTAAAGAAACAGTGATGTCTAAACTATCCAATCCAAAATTTCATAGGGGAAACCAAGCAAAAGAAGTTAAGTTTAATTTACCTATGTTACGCGATGTGTGGGAACCTCTTGTTTCGTTGTCTTCAGGTTCACGCAAGTCCCATTTTAATCTAAGACCAAGCATGCTGTCCGAGAGATAAGGGCTATATGCAAAAGGAATGGCAACGGTTTTGACTGCTTGACATGAACCTGGCACGGGCAGTGCAGAGTCAACTGTGTAGACATGATAACTTGAAGCACTTAAACATGGAACCTCCTGAAAAGGAGGTGGAAGGATGGTCGAGCAATTGAGGTATGTATAGTTTTTCAGAGCATAAAAATAGTGGAACGGTGTGAGGGAGAGATTGAGGTTCAGAAAGACATTATGGGCACAGTTTTTGGAGTCAAGGAGGTGAATATTTTTGGTGTCATAGGAAATAGACTTCACTTCTAGATCTCCATATGATGGAAAGTGGATGGTGGTGAGGTTGTCTTTGCAAAGAAGTTCAAAACCAGGAAGGGACTCATATTGTTGGTGCTGACCTTTTATCTGATATGGATAATGGATGTCAGGACCTGCATCTCCACACTTTGTTGCTTGGAACCTTGCATGAGTCACCTTAAGAGCAGAGCTTTGGAAGCTGAGAACACAGAAGGGGAAGAGGAAGAGGAAGAGGAATTCACCCATCAGTTGGGATTGCAGATGATGCCGGGTCAAGTTTACCAAGGCAATAGAATATATGAGGTGTTTTATTTTTCCAAGTTAATAATGAACTGCCTAGTTGGAGGGGGACGAAGACCAAGAATAAACTAATAAATCTAGTCTTTGTAAAGAAAACCTCAGCCGCCTAAAAGAACTTTGCAAAAAGAATTAAAAGCATTGGTTTCTTGCAGGCCTCAACAAGCCTCAGATGGGAGTAGTATAAGAAAATTGTAAAGGAACAAACAGGTAGAATATACTTTTCAAAAGTCACATCAAGTGTCCGAACCTTAATTGTTGACCAATTCAGCGCCTTGTAGCCAGGGGCTTGCCACCCAAGTCGTATTTCTTCCACTATCCTAACTAAATTTCTCAAGCTAATTAGCTTGACTTGGAGTGGTCCTCGCTGTCAACGGTTTCGGACATTAGTGCAATTTAGGACTAATTATGTTAATTTGAAATGGAGTGCCTGTTTGAAGATGAAACAATGGGGGAAAATCAGGACTTTAATATAAAGCACTTAGCGACGTGTTTCTTACGAATGAGCAAGTCCCATTTCTACCTACTTATCAAGAGTCTATCTTTAGAACAGTAGTCATTATAAAAGCAAAATAGAGCATCCAACTTTGCGTGACACTTTCAACTGATGCAGGTCCAAATCACAACTGATAAGATTTTCATTATATAAGAAGCAAACACAAGATTTACATGAATTGTCATTTTGTTCGTTACTTCAACATTGTGGACACTTAGTAGTAGCCACAAGAGGTACAAAAAGGATGGATTGGCTAAGGAATCACTCAATCAGATTTAACAGTATACCCGAACACTTTTGTCCGTACTCCTAACAGCCTCTACAGGGCAACCAGTCTATTTTGACACGTACAGGACATTATACAACAGATTATCGTCTTTGTTCTACAAAGCATGCATTTTGAGTCTTAAATATTCCAGTTGAGAAACTCGTTGCACTAAAGCTAGGATCATAGATAGGTACAAGCCATGAGAACAAAGAAAGAATAGAAAACAGAAGGTAAGCCAATTAAAATCATAGGTGCTCCCGCGCCAGCCGAACTGGTTTTTCCTTTAGAAAGGCAACATCACCATTTGGTGCAGTTAGCAAATGGTGATTGGGCTCATCCTCTTCACTCTCAACGGATGCAGAATGACCATCAGATCCTGATCCATCATCATCTGCAATGGCGGAAATTTAGAACCTTCCTCAAATGGTTTAGTTAATATCAAGTATGGAACAGGGGCCAGATTCCATTCTACTACAAGATCCAATGAACAATGCAATAACATAATTTATATTTACAGAACACCACGACAATTTTTTTAAGGATATCTCTTAGGGATATTGCAGGGATTCAAAAGCAAATTCTTCAATAATTAACCTAGATGTTTTAAAATGTCAAATATGTATCCGTGGATATTTTTGCAAGGGAAGAAATAAAGCCCCATTTACTTCTGGGTTTATGATGAATGAAGTGCATACTTTCTTCAACTTTTTTACACGATTATTAAATGGACTTTATATAGGAAAACATATCAGGCTTACATACAGTGGTGGATTCAGAAAAAAAAAAATAGCGGGGACAAGAGAATAATCTATAATATTTTCATAAAAAATTTTTTTTACAAAATATAGAATATCATGATAAAGAATCCAAAATGGCTAAGCTTTTACATATTATAATTGCCCTCTACATACTTTCGTATTTTGAGACTATTGTATGATTTTTATAGTCAATATTATTAAAAATATTTGAGAGACTAGTCTCCAGTGAAAAGCAAAATATGCAAATAGAGATGTGGGATGGTAAATTTTGTTTCCAAGAAAAAGCAGCAAGCGGCGACGACTTTTCCTTTTTCTCTCTCTAGGATTGTGTCAAAGTGTACATTTGTGTCACTCATTCATAGTGTGTTTAGTATTAAAAAAGTGAGAATGTTGAAAATTAGAAACAAAGTAATAAAATTAGTATCAATTTATTCTCTTTTATTCTTTTAATTTCTACATTTATTTAAAAAAAAATGTCTCATGGGAGCAACACCTATTCTTTTATGGGGGCAAAAATAATTATTAAATATGTTCAAGTAAAAAAAATCTTGTAGGAGCAAATTGCTCCGTAGTCTCTAAAGGAGCATCAGCCCATGCTTATGCATTCTATGTGTCCATCTGTACATATACTTTCTTTCTTGGATAGCCAATGAAACAAGCTGAAATAAAACATCGTGTTTGTTTGGACTAACTTCTCCATAAACACTTTTAGGAGAGAAAAATAAGAAAAAGAAATTGAAATTACCTTCTACATAAGCTAAAATTAGTTTATGCATATATTAATTTATAAAAACTCTTTTATATAATTTCTCTAAATTTTAATTTTTAACTTTACATAGATTAATTTGTAAGAGCTCTCTCGTATAATTTTCTAAAGTTTTATTTTTAACTTGTCTAAGTTTAACTTATGGGAAAACTCAATTCATTTTTTTCTCCTAAGAGTTTTTATGGAGCAGTTCGTTCAAATAGACCCGTAAAATGTGAATCAATTTGGCTAACAATATAATCTTGGTATCTTACCTGAAAAAGTAAGACGTTCAGGGTGATGTCTAACTGCGGCAACCTGGAGACTTACTGGCAGAAGACAATTGCAGAAAGAACCTAAAAGATTAAAGCATACCTAATTAGACAAGACCAAACTAGTCTGCATAATCACCAGATTCATAAAATGAAACCTAATGTAAGCATGTTTGTTTCCCTTGTCCTGTCAAACTCTCATATAACCTATTTCAGTTGTAATGTGAAATTCACATCGGTGCAAGCAGGACCACATCTTCGTAGAGCAAAAACAAGAGGCAGAACGGAAGGTGGTATACTGATGTATGTTACACATGCACATCAATACAAATCAAATTATGAGTTACAATAAGAATAAAAAAGCAGAAAGATTCTCACCTACACGAGCCATACGATTTACCCATCCAGGGATAGGACTTCCTGTTAGATGCTGGCACACTTCATCCGTAAAATGGTTGCAGTTTTTGGCAATAAGATGATAAGTGTCTCCATGATATTTTGCAGACAGGCGCTCTATGAAAGATCGAAATTCTGAATTAGACATATCAGTGCTTCCCAACAACACTGATCGTCTGAAGATGAAGCCAGGGCAGCTTCTAGGCTCCACCTCAAACACACCGCTACTTGGATATTCATGTGCTCCAAAGCCATATTCAATATCATGCACTGTTCATGAAAACAATAAGCTAAAAGTTGTTGAAAGATGGTATTAAACAACAAAATGGAACTACATGAAAAATAGAACAAGACAAATATTCATGTACATCAAAGCAATCTAGGATTTAAGAATTCCTAAAATAATGATTCTTAAGGTCGCATTCATCTCTAGTCACTTTATTTTGTATATATTTTGTATAATAAAAGAAAGAGAATAATCATATTAAAAAGAAAAAAATGGCCCGATCATTTATCAATGACCAATTTTCAGTAGAAGAGAAGGTTCCTACGGAACACTTATTTATTTCTATTTCAGTATATTCGCTCTTTGTTTCATAAGCTCCTTGTCAACAATTTGTACAGGGGAGATAGTTCTATGAAGCTTACTAACCACATTCAAAATAAAACTTGTAACCAATTTTGGTCACAGTACCTAGCCTCTAAACAACTGAAATAATAGAACATGATCAGAAAATCAAAGAAAAAGAAGGAAGGTACAAGTAACTCACTCTTGTCCTCCTTTAAACTATTAAACTACAAATTTGTGAAACCATCAAGTACTCTATACAAAATGTGTAATGCTTTTAAAATGCTGATCCGGTCGAAAATGGCACATACATCAATATGCAGTGGAATGCTCGCATTTGCTTGTTAAAATATGATTACACCATTTACCCAGTGGTTCATAAATTGATTACTGGGAGACTTAAAGTACATAAATGATCCTAAAATAGATCAATTACGAAGCATGTTTTAAGAACTTCTTAAACTTAGACGAACAAGGAGACGGAGAGAGAAACAAATGGTTGAATATACAAGGATAGAAAAAATCAAAGAGGAATAGAGAGAGAATATGAGTGCAAAATAAATCAATAATTTAGTAAAAATTTAGGAGCCAAACTAACGGCTGCTTGGTAAAAAAAAATAATACAACACACAATGTTGTCTAATAATGTACTCTCTAACACCTGCTTTATTTCTGGTACAATAACTTCATCTATAACACAACAATTTTGAATTACCCTTTATTTCTCTTCTTTTAATAATCAAATTGTTAGCAATGATAAACTGTAAATTCATGTTCAGAACATCGGCAAGTTTAACGTTGGCTGCCGAAGGCCTAACTACCCTTCTTCTTAATTGTGAATAGAGTAAATTGCTTGATTGTTAGTCCAGTAGTATTGAAGAAAGGAAGAGAGGGAGACCAAGAAAGACTTAGAAAGAAGCGGTCAAAAGAGATCTCATGCTAAACAATATTCCTCAAACTTTGGTTTCTAAATGAGCCGAATGGCTACATATAATCTCATATAGTGGGGCAAGTTCTTTGCCGTAATAAACTGTAAATTAATGTAATTCTCTCACTCCTAAGTGGTAACCTTTATCGCAGCTAAATTTTGTGATATCCCGCGGTGTCCCACAATAAGCAGAGACAAGAAAAATAAAAGAAACAAGTTCCATATAAGGAGAGAAAGAAAGAACAGGAAAGGAAGCATAAGGAAAACAGACACAAACCTTGTATACCCGAATGAAATATTCCAAGGCCAAGCATGTAAAGATAATTGTTTATCGGAGTAAGATCATATACATTGAGATACACCGAAACACGAGTATTATTATTCTCTCTATCCCGTTCTCTTTCCGAGTTTGAAGTTGTAGTCAACGGAAACCACCGCATTGTGGTCGCGGACAGTGTCCTCCCTCCTCCACACTTCTCAAATTACAAATCACAACCCCATCCTCTTCCCGTTAAAAACCTGTAGAAGCATCAATTAACGAAAAACCAAGATATTCAATTCAACGTTCCCTGCAATTCTGCAGTGAAAATATAAAAGTGAGAATCCAATTTGATGAAACACACACATATTTAGAATTAGCAATGAAAAAAGTGAGCATTGAAGGTACGTAGAGCAGGATCGCTGAATATAAGCCCTAGAAAGAAAGCGAAGAGAAACTTACATAGGAGTGGGGATTGGAAAATTGAAGAGGAATTGGGTGTGAAAATTGGATATGAAATTTTGGTGCTTGATTCCTAAACTGAAATTAGGTTGTGTTTGGGTTTAGTGGCTTCGCCGTCATTATTTTAGTTCACACTGGACAACATTATTTTCATAACAACGATCACAGTTGTGTTGTCTGAATTTATAACTCTGAATAATAAGATTAATTATTACAACCTTTTTTTTTTATTTTTCTTTCAGACTTTAGTCCAATCGTCAACAACAATTGGATTCTTGTGTCGTCAGATCGATAGTCTCTAAGAAATATAATTAAATTTAATACTCGTAATCTTTTACCTCATTGATTATTTTATATAATTAAATCTTGATAATAAATAAGTTTTTTTAATATATAAATTATATTTTGAGTTTGAAAAGAGAAATTTGCACTATGTTATGTTGTTATTTTTAACTGTTTAACATTTTTTTCAATAAACTATTCATCTAAGTTTAGAAATAAAAACAAAAGAGATTGATTTGATAGAAATGAATAGTTAAAAAAAATCAAATATATAAATGAAGATGAAAGAGGATTGATTATATATAATCTTTCATACAAATACTGTATATAGTATGCTATATTCATCAAACTTTTAATTTCATTTCTTATTTTATCATTTATATGATAAGATATAATCATGTTAAATTGTTTTCTTTTGTATAAAATGAATTTTAAATATCAACATGTTCTTGGTTTGAGAGATATTCGATTCAGTCCTCTTGACTTTGAACTTTATATACCAGAAAAATGTGGTTGAAAAGAAACCTGTCATTAAAGTCATCAGTTAAATTTTTTTTGACAGAAATTAATTACTGACAAAATCGATGATACTCTATACTATAGTGATAAAAAAATAAATTTTAGAATTAATAAATTAGAATAAAATAGGTTCGTATTTGATATTTAATAAGATTCAGTTGTTCTTCGTGTTTTATATTTGCGAGTGATGGAAACAGTGAAGATCTACTCTGAGTTTACCTGTTGGAACTTGCGTGATAGCCCCAATGATGAATGTTACATAGTTTTGTTGGATGAAAATTGTAAGGCATGGACCACCATTTTGTTAGAAAATAATTGTAGCCTAATAATGAGGTGTTGGATTTCTTACTTATGGATGAAGTTCTGAAATCTCACATGATGCTGTCGTTCTCTGGTTGGGAGAAGAAGCCAACCTAGTCCAAGTTCTTCGCCATGTTGACTCCAAATTCAGTGGCAATTTTTAGGTGAATGCAATGTTATGGCAGAACATGACGTTACAGGTCACAACTTATTCAATTTGAATTTTCATGCCATCAAGAATAATCCCAGACACCTTACAATGTTAATTAATTAAGGTGATTCTTTACAATATAAGAAAAACAAACACAGATACAAAATTCACCTCCAAAATATATAAAACAAAACATAAGCATACATTGCATAATTTTGTCGATATCAGTAAAAAATAACAGTTACTATTTTTGTTAACTACGTAAAGAACAACATTTTTCAAATTTGCATGGCATAACAAGCACATTAACATAGGCTACAGTGTATGTTCTTGGAGGAGTCAAAGAAAAGGAAATATCATCTCTCTATTTGAATTTTCTTTAGACAATTTCTTGTTTTTAGGGAGAAGGAGGTGTTACACATGGATGAACAATCATTTTGCTTGGCTCAAGTCAGAACGTACACAGTAAAATTTCCACTGCAAAGGCGTGATGCAAGGGTCGTCATCAGTAAATGGGGAACAACTGAACAAGTGTGACAGTTACGCATGCTCCATTCCGACGTTGCTCTTAAAGCCATCATGTACGTAAAATTTCAGTTTCACCACTTAACAAATAGGGTATCACTGAATGGTTTATCTCAGGTATCAACTTGGTGCTCAAATTTGAGAAGAACTAGAGTAGTATAATGTATAAGCTGAACTAATAGTACTTGCACATGCTTTGAGTTTTGAGTGCTTTAATTGCCAATGAAGTTTTTATCTTCCATGTTGATGACATTATAGTACAGGGAAGATGACTTGCCATCAAATTTGGAAACCATGCGATGTTCAGATAGGCCACAGTAACGCTTCATATGACAAGCAGTACAGATATCTATGATCTTCTTGAACATAGAATCTTCTTGGATAAGTGGTTGCTCTACGAACTCAACTAGAGGCATCCACTGCATAACATCACATCAATTATTCTGAATTAGCAAATCAATCATGACTCATGAGAAAAACCAAAAACCATGGTTGGGACAGGCATCAGTTTGTTACTGTCCCATCTCAGGTCAAATTTCTAGAATTAGATTAGTAATTTAGTATTACGATATTGTTTCTGCGTGTAACAAAAACAGTGCAACAACTGAATAACAACAACCAAGTTCCTTGAATATAAAAACAGTGTTATACTATCATTTTATGCTATGGACTAATATTTGCATGTGCATTTTATCTCCAGTAAGTTTGAAACAAAGGAAATGAGTGGTTTACTCGATCTTAATTGGTCGTTATTATTTCTTTCATTTGTCATGTCATGGTCAATGAGTAAGATTATCTAACCTTTGCAGCTTCAATTTCAGGATCATCAACAATGATCTCAGTTGACAGGGGTTTTAACATGCAGATGAAGAATAAATCTGACTTCTCGAATGCCACCTTATGTGCATGTCTGGAATTGATAATGTAATTCATCAAACATTGTTAGTTATGAAAATTACAAGAAAACTACCGCAACCATACAACTAAAAACCTTGTAGCGCATTTTATTAACAACGTTGAGTAATGTCAAGCTGAACAGAACCACACTGGACTCGGTAATTAGTTGATTGAGACTTACGACAGAAAATTTTCAAGTAATGAATTTCTTTCAATTTATCACATCGCACTCAAATGGTTAAACATTTGTGGGAATAGGATCTAATATTACTCAGAATCATTAAAAGTTATTTAAACTTTCAAGATTACATAAAAGTGAGTATGAATTATGCTCTTACCTGAATGCTATGACTTCAATGAACTCGGTACAAATCTGTAACATAGGCAATAAGAAAGCACAGACTTTAAGTAATGATGCTATATTATGCAGCATGAATAAATTCAATATAAAGTAACACCGGAGGAATATCTCATTCTCACCCCGGTTTCTTCCTTCACTTCTCTTACGGCTCCTGTATATATCTCCTCTGACTGCCAAAATTTAAGACTAGTGGTAAAGATTTTGAGTTGGAATATAAAAATGTTAAGAAAGAAAAACTTAAACCACCTCTATTTTTATTTCGGAAGCATTTCAGAAACTTGGGTGAAGTGAAGCTTCAAATTTAACTACCTGAAGAACAAACCCAGTTGGTATCTTCCAAAGACCACGATTTGCAGGAGCACAGTACTTCTCTTGGACTACAAGAACCTTTATAGATTTATAACATGAAATTATATTAATACAAGTGCGTAAATGAATTAACTTGGCCAATAACGGTTTGAGATCATATAACAGAAACGCAAAAAATTTAGTAGCATGAATAAAATAACCTTTTCTTTTTGTTTTTGGAAAAAACCAACTGGGTTTGTTTTCTTTGTTTTCAATCAGTATACTTGTTTTTCAACTGGTATCAGCTTATATTTAATGTTAGTACCTCATTTCTGTAATTGATGACAAATCCCCCAACTCCTACATGATGTGATGCATTGGCTGGAAGCATGCAAGGTCCTTCAGGAATCCAGTATGTTAACATCACATATCCTGGCTCTGCATGGTGGTATCCAAAGCCTTCCTGAGATCAGGATGAGCTACCTCATAGTCATAGGTTCAACAACTCTTCTATAATTAATAGCACATGAAGAACTGAATATATGACAAAACACTTTCATAGCCAATTAGTTATCTTTTTCTTTCTAAGGTAATTAATGAAGAAGTTATGTTACCTTAATAGCTATTGGAACAAGGTCAGACTGATCTAAAGGCAATCTAAGCCAAATCCCCTTCTTTCCCTGCAATCAACAGATGACCCTCTGTCAATGCTTTCATGGGGTAACAAACGCAATCACAAATAAAATAACATTGAAAAAACTTCATGTCCTTCATTCCCAAATTACATTATATATAAGCTTCTCCTGTGGTTATAGTAACAACTTAATATCAGAGAAATTAATAAAAGTATCAGGTGTTAACATTTTCTCAGCTAGATGTTCCTCGATCATGAACAGAGGTTTTACCATCTTTTTCCAATGAGAAAGAGAAAAACGCAAAATAGCTGCAAAGCTAGTAGGGCTGTCTGGTAACCGGTCTGAATCAATTACAATCCCTTCATACACATCATCAAACGCATCCAGTACTCTCAGATTTCTGTAACCCAAGCTAGAAGTTGAGCCATTTATGTCGTTCATATGATTTAAACTCGTTTCTGCCGCAAGATTATCTCGACCAACTGAACTGATGACAGCTTTATGAGCCATGTAAATATTATTCGAGGCTTCATAGTTCCTTAGAAATAACCCTGACATTGAAGATAGTGGAGTATAAAACCCAGCACCAATTATTAGCAAAATGTAAGTTCTAGATACCTCAATGAATAAACACATAAAATTATGTATACAAAAAACTAAAATTATACCAATCATGCATGTTTCTATCCATACACATATACAGGAAAAGAAAATGCAACAACTGAAGAAGAACAAATAGAAAGAAAAGTCTATGAGGGTGAGGCTTTATTTGTTGTTACCTCCGAAACAGTTGAGTTGTCTACAGAATCTAACGCTGCTGAAATTAGAAAGCAAAGAGGAATAGGTTCTTGTTCTTCCCGCATGGACAATCTCAGAAGCGCACGCAAAACTGGAACAGAATGAACTAAGCTCCATCGATATCAGAAGTCACAAGCTTGATAAGAAATAAAAGTTAAAGGTGAATATATATTAGAATCTTCGTCTAAGTTCCAAACTACTTTAGTCTTCTAGCATGTGTCGCACTATGATTAAAAAGGCATGAGATTCAAGTGATTTATGATGCTTGGTAGTGTGCTATGACTTCATTCCCATGTTTGAGTTAAGAACCCTGGTAATCCAACAGGACACGCAATAAAGACAGGTGATTCACCACAGCATTATCCCACAATAGAACATGCTAGCAGCCACCGCCACGCAAATTTTGAGTTTTGGCTTTCTTGTTCAACATTAGAACAATCTGAACTTGTTGATGTCGGTTTAAAATATTGTATCTTTAAAGTATTAAAGTCACATGAAAAATGTGACCAACCAAAAAATGATAAATTTCCCTTATGAACGTAATTAACAACAGAGATTTGTGGTGTGATTACGAAAATTCTGTCTGATATGTTATTTTGTAATAAATGAGGTGAAGGAGGGAAGTGACTCATCAAATAAAAAATGACAGTGAAGTCACTTTCCTTTTGGAAGGACCGCAAGTAGGTACTATTATGCAGGAACGTTCTTCTTGTTGTTGTTGGACTTGTAAGGTCTTTTCCTTTTATATATTTGATAAGAACGTTGTTGGAAGGTCTAGTCATGGAGCAATTTCACATGTGCATTACGGGAATAGCACTGGAATGCTGCACCACGTTAAAGTCTGCAACTTCTGAAATATGAAACTGAGAATGTGCTACCTACTTGCTATAAGTAAAACATATAAAAACTATGTATAGAGACTAATAACAAACATTGTTTATATTATCAAGGTATATGATAAGAATAAGAAAACTGTGAAATATTATTTTATTTTCTAATTAATTCTTTAGAAATACACCAATACTTTAAGAAAAAATAGTTTTCCTTAATCAAGGGTCTTTTGGTTCCAACAGTTTGGACATGCAGGTTACATGTAATTTAATCAGTGATTTTAGGTTTGAGTATTTAGGGTATATGTAATTGTGTTAAATATTCTTAAGAAAATCTATCACATGTAGTGATCTTATTCGACTCTAACATCTCTCATAAAAAATATATTTAGAATAAAAAAAATATGCAAGGTATGACTTTGACCAAGCTGGGTGAAGCTAATTAATCCTGAATGTGACAGTGACCAGACACATCATATGCCATATATATCTGAGTTATGTGTTTCAAGGAGAATTATATGATAATATTAAAACATGAAACAGTGACCAAGTTCAAATAACAGTTGAATCTGATGGGTCCTTAAAAATAAAATAAGAAGGTGTCACTGATTCAACATTATGGGCAATGGAAAAAATAACAGAAGTAAACATTTCTCTTATAAATTATTTAGTTAAAGAAAAAACATAACTTTTTATAAAAAAATACATTTTCTCAAATCTTATTGAAAAAAAAAAAGTAGTAATGTATAAAGTCAAAAGTAGGAAAGAGTCTCTCACCATTCTGTTGAAAAAGAACTTTGAAGAGTTTTATTTTCTTTATTTAGTTGACATGTATTACATTATCAATTAATTCAAATCATATTTTTATATAATTTTTAACTTAAGTATAAAAAATTAATAAATTTGCAATATAATGTATTAAATATATATTATATCACATATAACTAATATTTATTCGTTCTTTAATATTTTCTTTGTCGTGTCTCAAATGGAAAAAGCTTTTTATCCAACTTATCTATAACACTTATTTCTCGTTTTATCGTTTGATTTTTTCAAATTTTTACGTGAAAATTCCCATAATGTTTCGACAATCGCAGTTAATTAGATTGTGTTTCCATGATGGGAAGCACGAATGCAATGTTCTGAGATCTGAAGCTACTCTCATGGAACCTATCCTTTTCTGGCCACGTTTCCTTCCATTGTTAAGCATTTCCTCTCCTTTCACTCTTGCATGTATCTTCAAGGATTTTGCTTCAATAGTGTCTGCAATATCAATGCATTTTTTTGGTTTTCTTTTCCTTGTTTGTGATTATGAGATAATTTCATGAAAAGGTTGTCTCTACGTCAAGTTGCCATGTAAATGTGACTTTGTCGATCGATATGAATTGGAAATTTGTTTACTTACAGGAATAATGAACATGATAGAATTCGCAGAAACAACAATTCAATTTAAATCAATGAATAAACAGAAAATCTCGATTTTCGAGGAGGAAAAAAATGATTTCAATTTCACACAACCATAAGCTGTGGATAACCCAGCGCCGGATGAGGAGATAACGGCGACAGAGGCGGCACAGGGAAGATTTCGTTTGCATCAGAACCCCAGAAGCCTAGCCAGTTAGACGGCGTTAACGGAGTATCCCTAATGCGGGTAACGTCGGAATCTTCTATCTTTTCTCTCTTAACGACTTCCCGCGGTGGCTCTTCCTCTTCCCTTTGGCGTTTCCCGTTATCGGCGCCGGCTTCGAGGGGAAAGTTGAGGATGGCTTTGGAGCCGCGAAGCCTGAACGCGGCTCGGTCGTAGGCTTTGGCGGCTTCCAAAGCCGTCTCGAACGTCCCGAGCCACACCCTGGAGCCACGCT
This sequence comes from Macrotyloma uniflorum, assembly GCA_016859785.1. Taxonomy (NCBI): domain Eukaryota; kingdom Viridiplantae; phylum Streptophyta; class Magnoliopsida; order Fabales; family Fabaceae; genus Macrotyloma; species Macrotyloma uniflorum. The sequence continues at coordinate 2,563,530 of BDMB01000002.1, forward strand.
TGTTCGGGTCGCGGATCTCCGCTGCGAACTTCCCCCACGGTCTCTGTCGAACTCCTCTGTAGTGCTTCTTCTGTTCCGCCGCCTTCTGCGCCACGGTTCCCGCAACCTCACTCTCGCCGAACTGGATCCACTCCGTCTTTTTCGGGAGAGAGATTTGCAGCGACGGTTTTCGATTTGATTGAGGTTTCTTACGGTCCTGTGTGGTCGGAAACGTGAATTCCGATGTTGATGTTTGGGGTTGGGGTTTCTGGGTTGTGAGGTCAATTATTTGGGGTTTGGATTCGAATTCGAAGAGGGGGAACTGGTTTTCTGAGGAAGTAGTTGGGAAGTCGAAGAAATCAGAGAAAAATTGGTCCTGTGTGGTGGATGAGTCAGAAGTTGAAGATTGGGAACAGAGGGAGCTTGATTGAGAGGAGGTAGGGTTTGGTTCCTCAAATAGAAAAGAGAAGTTTCTTTGGTTGAGGTTAGAGGAGGGAGTAAGTGGAAGAGGAGAAAGTTCTCCTAAAAGATGCAGCTTTATTTGATTCAGAGCAGAAAGTTCAAGAGGGTTTGGGTTTGGGTTTGCCATGAGTAATTAATTTCTCTGGTACTGATTTAGAAATCGTTTCTTAAGAGGAAGAAGAAGGAGTGTGTTCCAAACGTTGAGAAGTTCAATGAAAGAATATGAGAGGGTGAGTTTGAGTGGATCAGAAAGTGGAAAAGGGATTATATATAGCCATAAAAGGTGTTCAAGGTTAAGTTTCAATGGAGGTGCCTCCAATGATTGTTGCAGGAACCTTCCATACACTTTCCTTCTCAATTATTATAATCATCTCTATCAGCATCAATTTTTTTCAACTGTGTTGGATACTTGAACTTGATCCACAACCCGATCCGAACAACTTTCTTAAGGCTCACTCTCCTTAAACATGACCCACTTTACTTCAGACCTAAGCCTGGTTGGACCTTGCCCTAGTCAACTTCATGTTCTTTGACTTTGCTGCTTCTTCCCTTCTGGCTTCTGCTGTTCTTGTCCAATGGTCCTCTTTTGTCTGTCTGTATGAAAATTTTAAACTAAACTAAATAAATATTTACGTTTTTTACTCCTTCCTGTAGTATAGTTAGTGCATCTTGAAGATAAAAATGATGTCAACTAATAATAATAATCAGATTCAGATTGTTTTTGTTTTGACTAAATCGTGAATAAAACCTTGAGTGTTGGCTAGGGTTATGGAAGCATACTCAACGTACAAGCAAAGTTTATCTGTATATTTTTTAATAGTAAAGTGTTTAGTTCTAGAAGGCTTTTGATTCTCCACATTGTGGTTAAGGCTTTGAGTTATTTATTAACTAAGTGAATTGTATTTATACAAAAAGTAGAGTTATATGATATCACTTTATAAATAGTATAACTCTTAAAAAGAGATTAATGATTAGATGCAGTGTATACACAGAAGAAGAAAAAAGAACAGCTTCTAGAATAGTCATGGCTGATTTGGATACCCTGTTGCTTTCTTCCATAATTTTTTCTTCAACTTTGACCTCCTCAGAACCCTAATGTTGTAGTTTGACTTCATCCATATTATGATAATGCCTGGAGAAATGGTCTCTCACTATTATATTGTGTTTGTAAATGCTGACCCTGTCATTTTGTTTTGTAACATCAGCTTCAGAAACTCTTCCCAGTGTCTGCTGGGCTAGCCCAAAAAAGATGTGGAGATATAGGCTTGTTAAACAGAATAGAGTTCATAATAACCCGATTCAGTAAATAAAAATGGAAAGATCAGTTTAAGAAGGAATATTTCAATACAGACTTTAATGCATCAAGACATTTCAAATGGATATGACAGAGTCTTTAGTTTGACAAAGTGGAAGAAATTTCAATTTGTGATTCACACATTCTTTTGATGTTGTTTGAGTTGCACGTAAAATTGTAGAATTACATTTTCTACATTTCCTTGAAGCTCCATTAAATTAACTTCTGACCTATTTCGTTTTCCATGTTGATAAATGGAAATTTATGCTTCATGATAAAAAAAATATAAAAAAAATATGAGATTTACTCATTATTTATATATTATAATTATGTTTTATTTTTAAAAGTTTTATTTTTAGTTAATGTATAATATTTTTAACACCTTTTTTCATATCGAAAAGATATTCTCAACTCGAATGTGGTCTGTTAACCGATAATTCAATCTAGATTCAACAACTTTACTAATAATCAAATTTTATATAATAATCTGTTAACAATCTTGTTAACAATCATGATTCCACAAACATATAAAAAAAATTATAATCTAGATGACTCAATTTAGACCCAATAACATGTTAATCAAAGTTAACAAATGACCTAATCTAAGTTCAAACGTAATTTCCCATCTAGACTTAACAATCTTGTTACCATAACTCTAATATCATATAATAAGTTATTACAAAGTCAAAATTATCCATAAAATTATTTCAGAATGTAAAGTTTATTAATTTTATTTTTTATTTTTTAATAATATGATATGCCATGCAGGGTATTAACTAAATATAAATATTGTTGGAGCATAGTGCAGCAGATGTGGATGGTTGAAGCAGAATTTTGCAGAAATGGGAGATGAAATAATGGTGGTAGGAAGATTATATTAATTTATTGTAAATATTGATGAATAATCTTAGACTGGTTAAAGATTTGGATGGATGTTATAATTTGAAAAGGTGATTAATTTGACCGCTACATAGAAAACTCATTGATGAGATGCTAAGATTGAATGAGTTGTATTATTGTATGTTGGAGAAGGTTTTGTTTTCTCAATTATTTTGCTTTGGACATTAAAGTACCCGACAAAATATATTATAAAATTATCAACTTGATGATAAACAGTGCATTTTATGTCGACAACATTTTCAACTTGTTTGAATTAAAAGGTTTCCAATTAAGATGCCTCCAAACTGGTTCGTTCAAATAATTTTGCAACACCTTCGATTACAACTTCTTAACTTGTTTTTGCACCCATTAAACCATGCACACGATCTTTTTTAATAAGTGTAAATTATAATCATGGTGAATACGTGCAACAATTTTAAATATTTATATTACAATATTGATACATAGAAATGTGAAATATTTATATTTATGACAAAATGTGAAATATGTTCTCATAGAAATAAATAAAAAACACATAAAAGAAATACGTAAGAGTTGTACTATCCATAAAAAAAATATTTAATATTTATTTAAGATTTTAAAGATTTTGCGATGGACAATGTTTAAAATAATGTTGATGTCATGCATACCTCATTTGTACTCTTTAATTTCTTTTTACTTTTCGAATTAAATACTTGTAATTTTTTTTTAGATAGACAATTCTACTAAAATTAGATAAGACAACATTAAATATTAATTATAAGTATCAAATAAATTATTTCATTATCATAAATAATCAGTTATTCAAATTGAAAAATCTTCATGAAATTAATGAATAGTGAAGTCAACATAGCTGTTCTCAACAAGTAGCAACCGTTAGATTTAATTTTTGAGGGGGTTGTGAAGCGTTTGATCGAATTGGTTGATTTTGATAAGATTGAATTTAAATTCTAAAATAAATAATTTTTCAGATGTAATAATTAATCTAAAATATTATTTTAGTGGACATGAAATTGATATATCATTTTTATCTCTATGTTCAAATCGAGGTGAAAAATAATTTATATATATTATTTTCATTAATCCACCAAAATATTTTTTAAGGACAAAATTACGATGAAATTGTATTTAGATTTTTAAAAAAATAATACTATCTTAAGTAATTAAAATATTAATCTTAACAAATATTATTTAGTATATTTGAATTCAAAACATAACAAACATTTGTTAGTTGTGATTAACATATTAGAAAATAATTAAAAGAATGAATGTAAACTAACTAAACTACTCTTTATATACATTATTTAAAAAAAAAATTATATATAAAAATCAAACATATTTAAAAGAGTTTATAAGCTTAACAACTTCCACAATTATTTATTAATAAACATTTTGCATTTTTTTTTTAAATTGAGATGACCAGCCATCACTTTTTTTGGCACAAGTATACGTGATTATTATATCATTAATTAAAAACATAAGAGATCATTTAAAATTTTAAAATATTATATATATATATATATTTAAAAATAAATTTCAAACAACGCAGATATAAGATAGTGTGAATCGGATATAAATTAATGTATAATTAATAATATTCAACATTAACTTTATTTATAATATAAATATTATATATGCAAAAGTTCAACCCATTGAATCGATGGAGAAGAAAATGTTTTATACTTGCTCATTCAACTATCAGAGAATTATAATCGCGTTACGTAAGTTGTATAGTATAAATATTAATATTTTATAAAAAATATATATAATTTTTTTAAATCTTACAAAATTATAAAAAAAAAACTGTAGAAAATTTATTGTTTATAATTTTTTTATATAAAATTCGTAAAAAAAAAATGATTATAGGTAGAAGAATTAGAAACATATTTTATTTGGATTTGTGGAATAAAAATAAGGTTACGTGCTACAATTTATGCACGTGAGGGTTTCTATTTTTCTTCTTCTTTTTTTCTAATTTTAAAATTCTAATTTTCAACTGCTAAAGAGTTTTTTCTCTCAAGCCAAAGTCCAAAGTGGGGTTCAACTCACTGCTAATTATTTATAAGCAGTTTTACTTATTAAAAACTAAACAGTTATGAATATAATAAAATAATTATAAAGTTATATTTCAAAAAAAAAAAATTAACCATTTTATTTTATGGGCAAAATATTAAATGAATTGATTAAAATTAAAATTATTAAGTGATAGAATTTTAGAATATGATTATCTAATGAATATTATTAAAAATACAAATATTATTATAAACTAATGCAACTAAAAAAGGAAAAAAAAGCTGAAAGATTGTGGTAAGCACGTGTTAGGAGTAGACACGTGGATACAAAAAATTTCTAATAAGGGTAATAAGAAATTTCTAGTCAAATCAAACTTCGCACGTTGCTATGGTCAACGGTCAGCTTCAAAGTTCAAAGGTTCGGCCAAAAAATATTCTTTTTTTTTTTCATTTCAACGAAAAATAGAATAGAAAAGTACTAAATATATTTTATAGTTTAATTATGCACTATATATATATATATATTTTAATGGACTGTTTTATTCAAATTTACATAATTATTTTTAAAAATAAGGAAATATTTCAAAACTCATATTGAGAATGCAAAATTTATTGCATCTTTCTCCACCACATATGATAGGAACAGTTTTTTTTTTTAAATATTTGATATCACTAATTTAATTAGAATATAGTAATAGTATAAATAATTTAAACAAGTGTCACATCAAATAAATTATTCATTTTAATGATAATTAATTTAAAAATCACACATATAAAAATAATTTTCAACTAACTGATGACATATTCAAAATTAAACTATTTGTACCAATACCAGTTTGAAAAATATATATTCTATATAAAATCATGTTGCCCACTAGAGTATGTATACTTTGTTTGGTAGAGAGAAAATAAAAATAAATTCATAAAAAGATAAAATAAGTAAATAAAAAATATAATTAAAATTAAACTTCTTTTAGTCTAGAAACTAAACAGAATTGTGAATTTTTTTTTAATTTGAAATAAAAAATAAAATATTAATAAAAATATTTTTTTTTCCTTATGTTAATTGTTGGTTTAATTTCTTTACATATTTCAACGCAGTTAGTTATATAATCAATCGCATTGTCATAAAATAAATTATATGTTAAATGTATAAAAGATAGTTTGTTTTTTATTCAATTAATTATGTTTTAGTTTTTAAAAATTGGGACAATCTTTCCTTAATCCTTCATTTTAAAATTTATTTAATCTTTTATATTCAGTAAAATTTAATTTTAGTTCTTCAAAATTAAATTTGAAGGGTTAAAAATAATTTTTAAAAACTTATGTTAGTCTTTTAAATTTAATGTTTAGATATTAAAATTATATTTATTTAATTTCAAGGGATTAAAATAAACATTTTTAAATTTAAGAGATCAAAATTAAAATTATTTCTAAATCTTAAGGACTAAAAGTTATAGATTGATATAAAATTGATAACTAAGAAGATGGATTGAAAGTTTAAAAAGTAAATATACACTTCAAATCCTCACATCAACCAAGTGTACACATAAAACTAAAAAAAAAAAAAACACTAAAACATAACTTCAAATCGTTCATTTCTTCACAAACACATTTATAAACAGTGATTATTCTTGGTTCCTCTTTTATGGGCGAAATCAACAAAAGTATATGTTTTCTTATGAAAACTTTGAATGGGAGATGAAACCATTTGTATATTCTTTTAGGATTTTGAGAAAAGGGAACATCTTTTGATAACAGAAGTGATGAAATCTGAAAAAAAGTGAAGAAGGTTGGTGAGTTAATGTTATATCATCCTGAAACCCTTCTCCACCACCTTCGTGGAAGGAACCCTAATGAAAAAAGTAGGGTTAGAGTGAGATGGAAAATTAAAGGAGGGTGGGGTCCTCTCTGCAAGTAGATTAGTTAATGGGGGGTTATTGACCTTGCAAGAAACTTATCCACCAATTCAATCCATTGCAATTTCAAACCTCACCAAACATGTCCATATCCTCTGCACCATTCCCTCTCAGTCCACTCCCATTTTCCTTTTTTTTCCTTTTTCTTCTTAAATTAGGGTTTTTGCTCAAATCTCCTTTTTCGATGCAAACAAGATTAGATTTTTCCATATGTAGAATCATTAGTCAAATTGTAATTACATTTTTTTTAAAATTTTCAAAATTGATTATTTAATTTTAATGCTTACTTTTTAAAACAATTTTTTATGTAATTTAAAAAATTATAGTTATCATAATTGATTTTAATTAATTCAGAAATGAGAAGTGAAGTTCTTGGGAGACTTGAGTGGGAGAAAGACGACAAAAACAGCAGAAAAAGACAAGAAACAAGTTGTGTGGGCGTGTAAGACGAATGACGTCACAAAACAAATATTTAATTAAAAAAAAAGGGAGAATAATGCACGTGATAAATCCCACGCAACTTGCACCGTGCAATTTCATACATGCGAACCTTCGGAGAAACAAAGGGTGACACAATTCATAAATCCCAAAGAATTTAACTTAAACCCGAAACCGAAAACGAATTGAAAATTAAAAATATTTAAAAAAAAAACCACCGTTGATGTTAATCTGAAGTTTATCATCCAAGTTCATGAACCAACCCTTTTATAAATACCCTCATCCACTTTCCCTTCCAAGTTCCAATATTCAATTCAAAACCTAACAAAATCCTTCTCCAAACACAACACAAAGACTAAAAAAAAAAAAACAGGTGTTGCCTAAGATTGAAAGAAACACATCAGGGTTACGAAAATGTACGAAGAAACAACCTACGGGGGCGATTTGGCTCTCTTGGATTCGATTCGCCGCCACTTACTCGGGGATTCCGAGGATCACAAACTCGGAGCCCCGAATGTTAACTCGGGTAACACTTCACTTTACTCTCGGAGCTCAAGTTTTAGCAGGTTGTACCCGTGTTTGAGTAATGATTGGGGAGAACTTCCTCTTAAGGAAGATGATTCAGAGGACATGGTGCTCTATGGTGTTCTTCGCGATGCTATAAGCGTAGGGTGGGTCCCATCTCTCGACGAAGCCTCACCGGACAGTTTCTCGTCGGGTTTCATCCCGGAAGTGACTGTGAAACCCGAACCGGATATATTTCCGGCGCCGGAGGTTCCTGTTTTCACCCCTCCGGTAGTTAAGAAGGAAACACCGGCGGTTGTTCCGGCGAAGGGGAAGCACTACCGGGGCGTGCGGCAGCGGCCGTGGGGGAAATTCGCGGCGGAGATCCGCGACCCGGCTAAAAACGGGGCGCGCGTTTGGCTCGGAACGTTCGAGACGGCGGAGGACGCCGCGCTGGCGTACGACCGAGCCGCGTATCGAATGCGCGGGTCGCGGGCTTTGTTGAATTTCCCGCTTCGGATTAATTCGGGCGAGCCGGAACCGGTTCGGGTGACGTCGAAGCGGGGCTCGCCGGAGCCTTCGTCGTCGTCGGAGAGTGGTTCGTCGGGGAAGCGGCGGAAGAAAGTGGTGGGGTCGACGGCGACGGGTCCAAGTGGGTTGAGAACGGGGCAAGTGGGAAGTCAAGTGGCTCAGTGCGCACGTGCGGAGCAGTTGTTGGTTAACTAATGCGTTATGCTGACGTGGATTTCGCTCCTCTTTTTTTGTAAATTCCGGTTTGTAGTTATCTGATTCTGAGATTCGTTGTGTGGCACAGTGGCAGTGGCAGAACCTGTTATTCTTCAAATACTATAAATAATAAGAACCCTAAAAAGGAAGAACAGTGCCACTATGCAAAAAAAAAATGGATAAACTCTTCCATAAACCAAAAAACAAGAAAAAGAAAACACAATTGGAAAGAGGAATTTAGGGTTGGTCCAGGTTTTGTTTGGGTTTGTGAATACTGTCACAAGATTTGTTATTTTTTGGTTCAATATTTATAAAATTTGTGAATTGCGTTGCATCAATCTCTACTGTCACAAGCAAATATGTTTCTTACACTTCTCAACTTTTTTTTTTCGGTCTCTATTATTGGAAATAATCGTTGACTTTATTTTATAGTCTATTTTCTATTCCATGCATTATTACTTAATTGGAAAATTACGTAAATCTTTTAAATATTTTGTGAATAAATATTGAATAATTTTGATGACTGATGTAGTAAATAATTTTAAAAATATATATTTTTCTAATTTAATAGTCAAATATATAAGACAGAAAAAAAAATGATGTTAACACTTTGACTGAGACGCAGCAAAATTAGAAATTTATATTGAATCATTTTATAGAGCCGTTATTTCTATCATGTTATTGGAATATCGTTGTCCCGTGACGACTTTCAAGGTCACGTGCCTTATTTATTTAATTTTAAATTTTTTTCATCGCTACTTTATTAATATTTAGAAAGTTCATCACATTTTATAATTTTTTCATAAAATCTTTAAAACACAAAAAATATTAAGAAAATAAAATTATCAGCAGACATTTGGTAAAACAAATAAATTTGTTAATTAGATTCCACGATTAACACAAATTAATTCTACTTTCAAGATTCCAACATCTTATGTTCATATAAACAAATGTGATGGTGTTCTTTAAGATTTATTTTTTGAGGTTGCGGGTTGCCGCAGCGTTTGACCTTGACTTTTTCCTTATTTTATGAAAATTTCACCTCTTTTGAAATTATATATTATTATAAATATTTTGTGTGAACACTAAAGGGAATAAATAAGTCTTGATGATATGATTATATTTAAACCATTCAATTAAATCTTAATTAAAATTATATTATATAATTTATTAAAAACTAAACAAAAATTAATTACAATAAACAGCTTCGAGATTAATTATTTTCCGATTTAAAAATAATTAAATAATTAAAGTGAAGTTCACAGTTATTAAATCAAAATTCAACTCAGTTGAATTAATTTTTATTTAATCAACGATTACTACATCGTCCATAAGTTATCAAATGTTGTAAAATATCTCTGAACAAGGGAATTTAAACGTTGTAACATAACAATGAAAAAAAAATTATTTAAGAGGATAAGAGAAATTGGTAAAATGAAAAATAAATTTACGGGGTGAAAATACACGAGAAATAAAGTGAAAACTTGAGTTATTTAATTCAAAAAATATAAGAAAAAAGTAAAATGTTAGTAAAAATAGATGAAAAATACTACTATAAATCAAACTCTTTAATTTTTCTTTTTCTTTTTCTTTTTCTCCTCCTCCAAGCACAAATATTAAATATTTCTTCATCTATCTTTACTAATCCTGTTACCTTGTGTCGCTATATTATGGAAAATACATAAATTGTGTTAATCTTATAAACTAACTGATAACTTATAAGTTGGATAAAAAGTTCGTAAATTGATTTATTGAATCAAAAGTATCTAGTGAAATTTGTTAGTATAAAATAACAGAAAATATGTATCTGGTTTTGAATTAACTTTTAACAACTTATCATCTGAAAAATTGGAGTGATAAATTTTTACATAAAAACACAGTATGAAACTCTTGCATGGTATCTCTACCAAATCTATCACTTACAGAAAATTTACGCGCTAAGAATAAGATTTGCTTCCTCCATAAATTTCAGAATATGACATCTTGAATGACATTGATACAATAACTATTACAAGGCTAACCATTATAATAAAAACAAGAGAGAATAGAAAATAAGCATGCATGCATGCATGTTGTGTAAAAATGTTACAGGAATGAGAGTTGATAGATAGAATATTATAATCAACCATGGCATCACCTTTTCGGCTCCAATTTGTTTAGTTGAGATATGGAATGGTTGAGAAAAGGAGATGGTGGGTTAGGGACTTCAACAAAGCCTTCTAGCATTTGCAAGACCATCCCCATTGTTGGTCTCATTTCAGGTTGCTCATGAATGCACCATATTGCAATTTTGACCCATTTTTGCAACCTAACATTGTCAGATAAGGCCTCAGCATCATTCTCCACCAAAACATCTATTCTCCGTTCCATATAGCAATCACAAGCCCAATCTGTCAGCAGTGCCTTCTCTTCTTCCCCGGACTCCATCAACACACTTTTTCTTCTGCAAATAATTTCCAACAACACTACCCCAAAGCTGTAAACATCCACTTTAACTGTCACAGCAACATTCTTGAACCATTCAGGAGCCACATATCCTCGAGTTCCTCGGATCATGGTTGTGGTTCTACTTTGGTCAGACAACAACAACTTGGCCAACCCAAAGTCAGATATCTTTGCATTGAAATACTCATCTATGAGTATATTTTGAGGTTTTATATCACAATGAATGATGGGAGTGTCACACTCTTCGTGCAAATAAACCAACCCTCTTGCAATCCCCAAAGCAAATCTAACCCTTACTTTCCATTCGGGTTTGGTTTGTCCAAACAGAATGTCTGCAAGAGTACCATTGCTCATGAACTCGTACACCAATATTCTATTGATTCCTTCGTCACAAAATCCAATCAATCTTACCAGATTTTTGTGGAAGGTTCTACCAATGGAACTCAGTTCAGTCCTAAATTCCTTATCTCGTTCTTGTGCCAATCTGTCCAATCTCTTCACAGCAACCACATAACAAGAACCAGTTTCAAGTTGCCCTTTGTAAACAATGCCATAAGAACCTCGGCCTATTTCCTCCTTAAAATCCCATGTGGCCTTTTTCAATGCTTCATAAGAAAAAGGATGCAAATTTGTTTCCAAAAGACTAGTCGCAGCTGCGACAACCCTTTTCGTTTTCGGTTTCATGAGAATAAACAAAGCAACTGCAGCAAGGAGAAGGCTGTTAAGGACAAGGGAACCAATTAGTGGTCCTAAAAGAAACAGCTTATCTTTAGATTCTTTCTCTGATTCCGGAGCAGGGGGAAGTTCCCCGTTAGCACCAGGATAAAAGTCACGATTAACTCTTGTTTTGATATAGACAAAATGTTCATGGACAATTTCTTCTCTACCGTTACCAAGCGGCAATCGCTTCATCCAACAAATGTTGCCTCCTGCAATGGCCACAGCACAGTTGCAATCTTGCAAGCAAGATTGTAGGCATTCCTGGCGAGAGTAAGGTTCTATCCTCTCATAATCTCCCAGGGGAAAATTAAAACCTTGAGATTCATGCATTTCATACAGTTCTTCTGGCGGTGCTTGAACATCGGCTCCACAAGCGAGGGTGAAATTCGGCTGGCATCCACCAAATTGATTACTTGGATCCACCAGCGAATACCCATAAGGGCATTTGCAAGTAGGCCTATCATTGTCCATGGAGCAGTAGCTATTATAGCCACAGGAACCGCTACCATACTCATAGGATATTGCAGTGCAAATGTTGTCCGGAACATACCTCAAGATTCTCCACCGTTGCTGAGCGGTGCTGTTCCTTGGGTGAGCATACTGTGTGAAAACTCCAGTGAAGTCAAGCGTTGCTCGGTAGTAATCCACCTCAGGATCGAGATACAAGCTATCCCATGTTGAACCTTGAGGTTGGATTATAGTCCCATTTGTAGTCTCTACATAGATATTCCCCGATTCATTGAACACTAATTTTGAAGCAGCACCAGAGGCATCCAACACATAATAAGATTTGTAAAGCAGTGGAGAAGGCCAAGCAAGAGGACTCAGTAACATATTACCATCCTTGAAATAAAGTTGGAACCTTCCACCTGTGTAATTGGTTTCTGTCAATCGAGAAGTCAGCGTGCGGAGTTGGAGAGTTTGGTTAGGCAGCAACGTGTCTGTGGGGTGCTCAAAACTTTGCCACACTTTTTCAGAGTTCCCATTCAGTAGAACAAAGTTGCCAGTGTCAAGCAAAGATCCTTCGGAGACAATACCTTCCGAACTTGACGTCCATAAATCTCCTTGGGGACCGACCAGTTTTAGCCCGGCTGATGTGATCCGAATCTGTGACCCCATTGGTGCTGTTGCAAGCTCGTTGTCTGTTTGTGCACTCCAAACAACGGTCCTGTCGGGTATCATGTCGTACCATATGGCAACCATGAACAGCTTCATCTTGGGATCCGTGTCATTATTCAATGGGCGAAACCCAAAGGCAAAATCGCCCGAAGGTGAACGCCACACACCATTGTCATCGGTGGAAAGTGTGGAATTCATACTAACGTTCGCAAAAGCTAAGTAAGGAAGATGAAATTGAAGACAGATAAGTATAGGTATAAGGAGGGTTAAGGAAGCCATGGATTGAATTAAGATGGAGGTAGAAAAGTGGAGATGTTAATGTGTAGTTATTTTGTTGGTTACTTTGTCTTAAAAGAATGAACCGTGTGAAACTCTTGCATATGGAAAATACTTGGAAGACGAGGGCGTTGAATATTGAAAGTGTTTAACGAAGATTAAACGTTAACCAAAGATATTTTAAGAATATTTAATAATATTCATTCAAAGAAAAAAATTAATAAAATCAGAGAACAATTTAATTTTAAATTTTTTTCCTTTTATTTTACAATAACCTCTCTAAAATACCATCAAACATAGGTTAAGGTGGCCACCGAGTGAAAAAACTATGTCCGATATGACTTTTCTTTGAAGAAGAGTTCAACTGAAAAAGAAAGCTCAACTTTTTTAATCCACATAGGAATGACTTTTCTTAAGACTATTACCTTTTACCAACTGAGATAAACTTCTTCCGAGACACGTTAAACTGGAGTGGAAGAGGCTCTGTGCTGCTTCCTAGATCATTCACTAAAGAAATGACGTTGAAGATTTGAAGTTGCCGGAGTCTGAATTTTCTGTATGGCAAATCCTTTGGTTAGTTGAGGTTTGCTGATTCCATCATAATGGCAATGAAAAAAAATGACCATGCAAAGCAGAAATCTAGACAAAAAGAAGCAACATCAGAAAAACAGTATTATGCAAACTGAGATTGATTAATTATCCTTTCTGAAAAAAAGACTCAAGTAATACTCTCTTTATTGATAATGTGCTGCATTACTTTAGTTGCCTTCTACGGTAGCATCATAAGAATTTGAATCTTTAATACTTAGTTAAAATGAGACTAGTTATTATAATTTGTGTTAACTAATGTTGGTGTAGTACTTTAAACATATATTAGTAATTTTTTATTTTTTTTACAAATAATAATTGAGTATCGTGTATTTTTTCTATAAGATGAATATTTTGTAGTTGACAGTGAATAGTTTTGGATAATTCTACTATCATAGATTCAAAATAAATTTCTTATATTAAAAAATATATATATATCTAAGTGCGGAAAACATGAAACAATCTATGATGAGAAAAGTTAGAAATCGATGTTAATAAACCATTTTTTTAATCAGAGTATTTTCTTGGTAAAAAACTATTTTATTATTATTATTATTATTTTATAATAATAATAATAATAAATTATTATTTTATTTTATTTTTCACTCTTTTAAATCAATTATCTATCCAAATAATACATTGGATATTCCTGTTTTTAGCATAATCCCTGTTGTAGAATAAATTTGAAACATTTAACTGCCCAACCATCTCTTTAATAACAATTATTCCTATCTTATATTTCAAACATCATATAATCTCATATTTTGTTTACATTTGGAATCAGGCTCATCAGCTCAAATAATTTGCATAGAGAAGTTGTGATCTCCTAGCTTCCTTATTATGTCTCGGGGCTTTCCTTCTTACCCTCAATTTTTTTACGTTATTACTAGTCACCTCCCTAGCTTCCCCATTATATATACCTAATTATCCTAGTTAACCCTACACACTTTATATTTATCACTTCTGCATCATGTTTCTCTACTAAATAGCTAAAAACACTAAAAAAACCAATCCCTCTTTTATTTCCCATGTTTAGTTCCATTCTCGACCTAATGTTGCCTAATTTAGAAACACATTTACTTACAGGAACAAATAAAAAAAAAATCAGTTCTATCATATGTCAGATTCACAGAACAATCAGTTGCACTTGCAGCAATTTGCTTCTATGGACTACCTTGATATCTCAACAAATGCAATCCAGAAATGAGTATTTCTCAGTATACGCGAAGATGTATCCTATACTGCTTCAAAATGACTGTTTGCCTTTCAACTTTTTATTTACATGTTTCTTCATGGAAATAACTTGGGCTTTGCATTAATATGGAGTGGAAAGTAAAATCTAAAATCTAAATATACTCGCCCCAACAAGCCTACATAATAGCCTCAAAATATCTACCCAGATTTCTTACACAAGGCTATGACATTGAAGTTGAGGGACTCCGGATTTTTCTGGATCATGCTCTGTATTACTTTAGCTGCATCCTGTGGTAATTTGAATATATTAGTAATTTTAAAATTGTAAATACTAGGGTAACCCACCTTGTAATACAGGCGGATATATAATATGAAGTTCATCAAACCCAGCAAACGAACGTGATTAAATGACTAAGGCATACACAGGGTTGAAAAAACCATGATCAAAGACTCAATACAATCTGACAGGAAAAATGCACTAGCGCGCAACAAAAGTCATATACAGCTGCACAATGCACGCAAAGATGGGGGCTATCTAAGGAAGCTACCCTCTGGTGGAAAGGGATGGGAAGAAGATTAGAAAAAGATTGCTGAAATGATTGAAGCAGAGTCACCAGCCTCATTTACCAAACAAATTCAAAAGCATCATCTATATCTATGAAACTGATCCTAAAAATGTGGAAGCTCGGTCTATAAATATTGCCCAAGCTGCTTTACTATTGAAGTCTAGCCATTTGACAACAATATAAAGAAACACTTTCTCTATTAGCATGTACAAAGCAAACAGATCCTTTCCAGAACATAAATAGAAAGATAGTCATGGCCTTAAAATGCAAAGATATTATTTACCTTTAACAAACTACTTGGTGAAGTTGGACCATGAGATATTGACCACGATTTTCTTCCATCAAGCTCATAAAGTTCATCTGCATATAAATTATGACAGCATTGTGCAAAAATTAATCCCTGATAAAATGCAAAACTAAATGCAGAAGGGAGAATGGAAAGAAATAAAATGATTGTGCTACAGAATCAATGGTATAGAAAATTTACCATCCACACAAGCGAAGCATATGAAATGTTCACCATTGTCTGATTCCTCCTGCATTACAAAATATTTGAAATAGAGTAATCAATGGTGAGATGAGAAGCTGAATAAGACATATCTTTCCACAATATTGAGTCATATTAAATATTTTAATTCCTTCCAATTTAAAAAGGAACTTCATATACCCTACTTTCCGGTAAATCCTCGTGAACATTGCATGCAAGTCATACAACTTCAAGGTAGATTAATTGAAAGAAGTAGGGTTTGACTCAAAAAGGTTTTCATTACTCACAAATTAGTATTCCTGTGATGTTGAAGGCCATCAGTATGCTTTAGGTTTACAAACATTTATCTTTCTTTGTACAAAGCACAGACACGGTTACATAATAAGAATAAAAACACGATTAAAGATGCTAATAATAACACGAACAGCACTAATCCAAATTGATAGGATTATGTTTACAATACACGATGACGGAACCATAGTACTATACCAGTTCCACTAATGTATCACATAATTTTCAATACAGCGTTGCTTCAGTCAATGAATTACCTCTGTATCACCATTGTCTGATGCCTCCTGCATTACAAAATATTTGAAATAGAGTAATCAATGGTGAGATGAGAAGCTGAATAAGACATATCTTTCCACAATATTGAGTCATATTAAATATTTTAATTCCTTCCAATTTAAAAAGGAACTTCTTATACCCTATTTTCCGGTAAATCCTCGTGAACATTGCATGCAAGTCATACAACTTCAAGGTAGATTAATTGAAGGAAGTAGGGTTTGACTCAAAAAGGTTTTCATTAATCACAAATTAGTATTCCTGTGAAGTTGAAGGCCATCAGTATGCTTTAGGTTTACAAACATTTATCTTTGTACAAAGCACAGACACGGTTATATAATAAGAATAAAAACAAGATTAAAGATGCTAATAATAACACGAACAGCACTAATCCAAATTGATAGGATTATGTTTACAATACACGATGACTGAACCATAGTACTATACCAGTTCCACTAATGTATCACATAATTTTCAATACAGTGTTGCTTCAGTCAATGAAGTACCTCTGTATCACCAGCAGTAGCTGCCACTGAGTGAGCCACTTCCATTTCTCCGTAATTCTCAAGAAATTTTGCACGCTGTATGATATAGAAGTTACAATATGTAAAATGGGTTTTCCTTTTAGCTGACTAATTGTACTATACCAGTTCCACTAATGTATCACATAATTTTCAATACAGTGTTGCTTCAATCAATGAATTACCTCTGTATCACCAGCAGTAGCTGCCACTGAGTGAGCCACTTCCATTTCTCCGTAATTCTCAAGAAATTTTGCACGCTGTATGATATAGAATTTACAATATGTAAAATGGGTATTCCTTTTAGCTGACTAATTGTACTATACCAGTTCCACTAATGTATCACATAATTTTCAATACAGTGTTGCTTCAATCAATGAATTACCTCTGTATCACCAGCAGTAGCTGCCACTGTGTGAGCCACTTCCATTTCTCCGTAATTCTCAAGAAATTTTGCACGCTGTATGATATAGAAGTTACAATATGTAAAATGGGTATTCCTTTTAGCTGACTAATTGCATGTGCGAATATACTAAAGAGGGAAAAAAAGTGAGATGTGGAGGAATAACCTGCAGTGGATCCATGCTTCCAGTTGATTTAAAAAACTCATCAAAGAAAGATCCTTCAACTGGCAAAAGCAACACTAACTGATAAATAATTATCACATGCACTAAAAATCTCAACATAGGGAGCTAATTAATCGTTGAAAACTCACCGAACTCGACTTCAGTAGTCAAGTTGCCAAGAGCATGAAGCAGCCCAGTTATCCCACAAGCATTACACGCAGTTTGCTTCATAAAATACACTCTATTGCTATATTTCTGCACCAGAACACCACAGCAAGCAGTTAACTAAGTAATGTTCAATGACATACTAGGCTACTGTTCACTACGTAATGAGACCTAAAAAAACATAATTCACAGAAACAGGGAAAATGCAGAAAAGATTATAACAACATATTTATCCACTCACCTTTTTTTCATTTGCCTGCTGCAACCTCTCTTCTTCAGTCTAATAATTTGACAAATCCGTAGAAAATAAGAAGTGACACAGACATGAAAATGAGGAGTTGTAATAGAAGAAAAAGGATAAAAACCTGGGTAGTCATGGGATAAAGAAAAAGCACAGCGAGAACGGGCTTTGGAACCATTTGAAGAAGCTCTTCATCCAAGCCGTAAACGTCACAGCATTCTGCTTCATCCTCTCGAAGCCCGAGCCCCCGAAGGAACTGCAAATCCCCCAAATAGTTATAGGCTTAAACTATGAATGCCATTAATTCGAAGAAGAAAGTGTGCAAGTCTAAAGTCTGAAAACGATTCTTGACTGGCACAATAATAAGAAGAAATGGAAGGATCCATGGAGAGAACCTTATTCATGACATATGGGGTTGCTTCGAGCGGAAGAAACCTTGTAGCAGAGGCCATTGCTGTCGCTTCTGCTTCCTGCTTCTCCTACGGTAACTTCACACTTGTAACTGCGCTTCTTTTATAGTCTTTCGGTGGGCCCCGGTGGGCCCAGCAGGCCCACCGCTTTCCGAAAGCAAATCTTAGCCCATTTATTAGCATGTCTTATTTTAGGATTCGCCAATTAAACAAATTGATCATCGAGATATCTCTATCTTATATTTTCTACTTAATTAATAGTATTATTTTTATAATAACAACTTAAAAATAATTAATATAATAAAAAAGTTAATTATTAAACTATTCTTAAAATATTAAAAATAAAATTAGAAAAAATCATATAAAAAAATTATTAAAAAACGAATGAGAAAAAAAGTTATAAAATAAAAAACAAATAAAAAATGGTAAGAAATTACATATATGAAGATTATAAAAAGCAATTCACTTGAATAGTTACAGATAATAATTAATTGATCATAAATTCGAAAAAACTGCCCCATTCTTCTGATTTTATGTAGAGGTGAATTGTTGTGCGTTACAGCATTAAACATGTAAAATTTGTTTGATGGAATAATGTTCTCAGGTCTCAAAATCTACGAACCCAGCGCTCGAGCCTAAGTTGTTTCATAGGAGGACCAACATCAGGTTTACGTTTCTGTGGGCATTGCCATTTCCCTGTTACCCCTATGCCATTATATTCTTCAATATTTGTTGCTTCTGTTAAAGCCTTTCTCTTTGTAACACCACATTGCAATGGAATCCTTCCTCTACTTGTTGACTGCTCTAATAATATCTTTTCAGGTTTCTTCCTTGTTGTCACAAAGCCATCATTTTCTTTATTGCTTGTACAAGTAGCACTTCTTGTTGAGAAGGTTTTAGTTGCACTTGCACTCCAGTCAACCTTGTTATCATGTTGGATATCAGCTTTTGTTTTTGATGTTCGGGTATCATTCTTATGCAGCAGCTTTGGAGGTTTCATTGCACTTCTATTGGTTTCCAGTTGCATTAGATGTCCATCTCGATCGTAACAAGGACTTTTGTGATTCAGGCCCAATCTCTCCTTGTACTTGGTTGGACCAAGATTATGTTGCAGTGTTTTATCATCCGTGAATGACTGCAAAATCTTTTTCGGATGAGAAGTATCAGCAGTAGTTGAACTTTTCTTCACTTCACCACTATCATCATCCTATGATTTCAACCGCAAAGAAAACCAGTGAACACGGATGACTTGGAGGAAAATACAGTTCACATTCATGTATTTAGAGCCATGTATTAACCTATTTCCTTCACCACCAAAAGAAGATCCATATAATTACAGTTCGTCGTTAAAATTCTTCTAATTGATATAGACTTCACCCAACAAAAACAGAATTATTAGTATAAGTTTTATAAGTTTGATGCTTTGTAACTTCTAAGTATTAGGATTTGATGTATAACATAGGTGAAGCAGAAAGACTATAAAATGGCAAAACAATGTTCACATTTCCATTACATTATCATGCTAAGGATAAAATGGGTCAAAATTGTGAATACCAAAAATAATTACTAGAAGTGGTGTCGTCTTTTAAAGATTAGTGTAGATATTCTCATAATGTTTATACACTGTAGACTAACAATCTAATTTTCATTTATATTCAGTTCACAATTTAAGAAAACACATTGACCCGCTACTTTGCTCTAAAGCTTGGTGGGATATAGTGACTCCGATTGGGCATTATGTCTATTAACTCATTAGTCCATTACTAGATACCTTAAAGCTTGGTTGAGTCCCTATCTCATGGAAAACCAAGAAACAAATCAGAGAATGTATATATGCTCACATGTACGGTCCGTGATGTGTGCAAATAGAAAATCACTTTCCAGTTTCAAGTTTTCATCTGCAATTTTATTTGTAAAATATTGTTAACATACTTGCATGTATGCTAATACTTCAATTTTCATTACACAGTCCATTTCCATAGGCACAAGGTAAACAGCTACGTATTGGAATAAATTTTTTTAAAGTGCTTAAACTCAATGAGTAAACAGTATATATTCATTAAGTAGCGAACATTATAAGTGCAAAAATGAGCATAAATGTTTATTAGCACACTTTAATTCAGTCTTATATTTGTCAGAAACCACAACCATATGTAATTTCATTGAGTAAGCATGTGCTATTTACCAGCGTAATTGAAAAAAGAAAGGTTTTAATAGAGAAATAATCAACAATCATTGAGCACACCGTATTAAGACTGTTTTTGCTTTACCTTTGTTTTTTTATTAGAGGAGCTATTGTGCTCAACACATCCTTCCAGGTGAACACTCGCAGACCTGCTTCCATCTGCTTTCACGACTTCAAAATCAAGCTTCTTCCCACACTGATTCTCTTCAGAAACTTCATCTCTTAAAAAACTACATGTATCAGACTCAGGTGACTCGTAAACATAGCTGGAGAACCAGTTTCTGATGTCTGGAGGCTCTGAATCAGAAAAAAGAAAGCGACATACAAAGCTGAAATAATTGAATATGTAGGACTGCAAACCAAATCCTAGCTTCATTTTGCAAAAGATATTCTCAAGAAGCAGGTCAAATTACAAACCAGAAAGGAGTGAGCATGAGCTGAATGGTTCAAGATTCTGTAAGAAACAGAATTTAAGAAAATCAGATATAAAATAAAATCTCCATCTCTTGGCTTAACCTGAATTTCATTCCACCATCAATTCAAAATGAAAAATTGAGTGGAAGATTCACCGTGTTCTTGCACTGGCCTTCCTTATCATCATCTTCTTCTTCTTCTTGAACTACCTTATCCCCAGCAACCAGTAAACCTCGAATCCTAACCTTTTCTACTACTTCTTCTTCACCATCTCCCCGAGATTCGTTTTCCGTGAAGGAAGAATCTTCGACACTAAAATTCGATTCCGGATCGGGAGATTGATACTCATAGCTAGAGAACCAATTCCCAACATCAGGAGGCTCTGACATACATACCCACAAAACACAGAAATAAAAAGGAGATACCTTTTAATATTAAAAGGTAATTCATAAGTTTTGAGAAGTAACTGATACGAACCAGAAGGGCATGAAAGCGAGGACCACGAACTGGGAACCTGAAAAAAAGAAAAACAGAAAAGAAAAGATGTCACAACATGAAAAATGAAAATGAAGAAACGCTTGAGATGGGGGGAAGTAGGAAAATTTGTTGACACCTGGGAATTGAGACCTTCAAAGGTTGGGATCGAATCCATCAAAATGCATCATCAAGCTACGATCATACGCGACAAGAAAGTGAGATGGTAATGAAATTTTTCGTTCCAAAATTTGTTAAGTTTTTTAATTTTCGCGCCGAGGAATTGGCGCCACCTTTTTCCCATTTAAAAAATACTAACAAAATTAATATTTTTGAAATATATTTATAGGATATTAAATTGACCAATATTAATTTTATAAGAACTCATAAATATTTATAGGTATTTGTTAAAGAATATAAAATTTTAAAAAGTATAAAAGAAATTAAAAGATAGCGATACTAAAACATATAATATATTATCGCACAACATCATTGGACAAGATTAAGAATTACAATAATAATATAATATTTATATTGTCTTTACATTTCTTTAGGACTAAAAATAATGCCATGTTAATTTATTTTTTTTCAAATCATCTTAATCAATCTAAATTTTTGTTATTTTTTTAAATATGTTCTAAACCAATTTATTTTGCATATATAATCATCTAGTAATTTATATATTTTGTATGAAATCACATTTATCTTAAAATTCTTATTTTTATTTCTATCAAGTTTTCCCTTAACATTCATTATTGTCATAAATTATATAGTTATACTGACTTTAAAATAAGCTAAGATCATTTAAAACATCAAATTGAAAAAATAAATGAAAACTGATGATAAAAAAAATTAAAAATACAAAGATATGTATTCATTTTCTTATTATGGTTATTTCCGTAATTCTAATTGTCAATAGAATGAAACAGTTCATAATTTTTAATATATTCATGTTGCAATTTTACATAATTTTTTTTGTTTAATTTATTTTATTACGTGCTAACTAAAAACAATGTAAAAGATCAAATTTGTAATATCGCAAAAGAATACTTTATTTTATCTTAAATTTAATGTTGCTTTTAAATAATGTAAAATTAAACGGCACATCAAATTTATATCTATTTCTTTTCTAACTTTTTTAATTAAAAAAAATAAGTAAAATATATATATATATATATATAATGAGATTATTTGAATTAAAAATGAGAATAAATAAATAGAAAATTTATAATTGAATTAATTAAGTTGAAATATATATATATATATATAATAATTAGATAAAATATATAATAATCAAAACATTATTTGATAAAAAGTAAATATTATTAAATACGAAATAATATATGTAAAATTAAAATTAATTCATATATTATACAATAATTGTTATAAATATTGAATTAATAAAAATAACTTAAAATAATTTATATGTATTATAATTTTTTTTAATTATTAAACAAATCCTAAAATTCTAATAATAAATTTTTAATTTATTTACACAACATAAATTTACTCAAATGTTAAAAAAATTAATAAAAAAACCCTAAAAATAAATTTCAAATTTATTAAAAGTCCACAATATATAATTAATAGCTATATTTTTACAAATTACAACGAATTTTAAATTTGGAATATTTGTAATTTTAAATATAAGTAACAAATAAAAATGTAAAAACCATGCTTTATAACATCATTTACTTGTTATATATAATAAGAATCTTAATCATATTTAAATAACCACATTTAATTATGTAAATACACATTGGTTACATAATTATTTGAATATAATTAATTTTGTGAAAAGTTCATTTCATAGATAAAAAATATTTTAATAGAATTCACATTCAAACATTTCATTATTCTCTCGTCAGTTTGTGGAAAATTGATTGTTGTCACTATTTAAGATAAAGGAAATTATTAATGCAATAATAACGAACCTTCTTATTTTATAAAAATAAGAATATCCGTACATAATAAAATTGTCCTTTACAGATTTTTCGTTCAAATTATATGGTTTAAGTGAAGAAAATTTCATTACAGATCCCATGAATACATTTCTTGCATTTCAGTTACAATGGAAAAAATCCACATAACCAATTTCATAAATACTCTTCTATCAGCATAATGTACAGCCGCAAAGGTATAGTTCGAACAAGAATAACTCTTAATATTAAACTTGATACCTTCCATTATTTTGATATTTTTTAATTGCTAAAATTGATTAAGTGTTATTTACAGATTTCTGGCACAGATACTTCTTCTGACCCAAAATCATTTAAAACGAGAAAGAGGCATAATAAGAACCTGGCATCAACTTTTCATCTGGTAGGCAGTGAAAATGGGTTAAAGAAAAATAACCCACACATCCAGAAAAACCAGCTAATGGTCGGAGTGGGAGCCGGGTAGCATTTTTAAATTTTAAACGTCATATTAAAATTAAAATACGGTAACAAAGCAAACTTATAAATATCCTGCTAAAATTTATATGTAATAAAACTTCAGTACTTTATACATTTTTATAATTATATTAAAAAAATTATATTCGTTAGACCAGATACGATTCAGAAGTGAAATTTCTGTGAGGGAATAAACTAAATTTCAATCTCAATACAATGTACAGGCTAATAATAATTCAAAAAATCATAATAAATTATGCAAATACGAAAATGGGAACCTGCAGTCAAGGAAAATACAAGACGGGGACGACTGTATATTCTTGTAGTTGAGTCAGTTTCCTTCTGGTCATAAATTTTTGCCAGTACCCAATCCCTCGTTCCTGTAACTATCTAATATTATGCTACAGTTGTTCATTGTGCAGGCATCAAGAAGACCGTGATTCCAAAGTTTAATCATGAATAACCTCCAACACCTGCATCAAAGGATATTTTCTAAAAACAGAACTAAAAAATATATAGATAATTTGAAGTTTGAAGCAAAAGTTTACAAACTAAAGTACTACGACTGGTGGATCAGATGTCGCTAAAATATAGTTATAAGAAAGATAAAATGTGTTTTGTACTCTTGTTACAGAATTAAATTAGGTGAAGATTTCACTCAAAAACTCGTTACTTCCATGCTATAAGGGACATTAATGACAGGTAATTCATTGATCATTCAGCGTGATTCCTCTTATTAGGAAAACTACATGAAATTAGAAAATATCAAAGGAAGATAGGAGTACCAAAATAAAGCTGGAGATGTGACCAGCTCTTTTCCATGAAGCTTGGAAAATGCCTCACAGGCCCACGGAACATGACCATCTGCCAGCACCCTGCCACAGTAAAAACATGTGTAACCAACAAGAGTCATACACATGATACAGAACGTTGATTTTATTTATCATGCAAAACCTAACAAGCAAACTAGTGTTATTAATGAGGGGGAAAGAAAAATAAAGAAAGATTAATATGGCTGCCAGCATTAGACACCTTTGCTTCCTCATAAAAGAATTCCAGAGATGCATGAGCTGTTTTTCATCTTTGGAAACATCCACGAAATCATCAAGCATCTGCAACATTACAGTTTAACATTAAATTACGTGATTAATATAAGTTGTTGCACTGTAAATATCCAATAGTAAAATACACAAGATCTAGAGGAGCAACTAGAATAGGGAAGACCATACTGAACAAGCAAATTGTTACTACATGAAAAGACCATTATGTCCATAAAATTTAACTTGGATGAAGCACTATACTAAATTTAATAATGTTCCTGTTCTATATAAGAGGCCCAGAAGTCACAAATCCAAATGCATCATTTTCATATAGATAAAAGTGGAAAAGGTGAGTCAAAATAATTGAAAGGTTTCAAGCTTACCCTTCTATCTTCAAGATCTGCAATGTCGTTGTCAACTTCGTCTTCACTATCACGGTCAGACAACACTTGTTCTAGTGCCATAGGCTTTAATTAACACACAAAAAAGTTAGATAGAGCTTAGGAAGAAATCAAATATTGATAAAGCATTAAAAGAGAAGTCCACTAAGAGAAGTAAACTCAATTCTCTCTCTCTCTCTCTCTCTCTCTCTATATATATATATATATATATATATATATAAAACTTTCCCGTCATTCCACTCTATATGCTACCACATCCACATAGAACAGGGTCAATCTGTTCTTTCATAGAAGGAAATTATTGTCATCAAGTTTATACAATCAGAATAGACAACTAAATCAGAGCGTCAAACCAACCCAATTAGTGAACCCAATTTGACCCACAAACCTAATCAGTTTGGCTTGAGGTCACCCTCAAACTCGATTTTGCTCAACCCAACCCCAATCATTTTGGGTTGACTTTGTTAGTTTTAACCCAATCCATTTAAACAAGTTCATTTACAGGTTGGGACATGCACTTAAATTTGAAAACCTAGGAATCCATGATGAAATTGTGAAGTAATTCATGAATATAAAGTTTTATTTTATTGTATCTTAAATAATAAGTATCTTAGATGATCTTTTAAGAGTACTTTCCATATTTTATGATTCTTATCATAATATGTAAGGGTAGATGCTATATATTTAGGACACATCAAATCATATCCATTTCCGATTATTAACTAGCCTTTTTTCCCCTCCTCCTTCCCTACCTAAAATCTCTACAATTTCAACAACAAAAGATCCTATTAGTGTCTCTAGCATACGAGAAAATGAGCTCTCATAATTACGAGATAGGGAAGACAATAGACTATTAATAAACATTGACCCCCACATACTCGGGTTTATTTAAAATCAAATTTCCAACAGCTAGTAATAAATACAATGAGGATTAGCAGACTAGTAACAAATTTATGCAGGAAAGAGATAGCTGTTAAAAATAAAAATCAAAGGTTTCTACAATTAAAAAATCACATAATCCTGTGATTCACTTCTAGCAATTAAGTTATACATACAAATTCCATACATCAAGCAGAATATCCAGCACATGCAAATAAAAAATTTCAGAGATCTAAGATAAGTAATCACCTGGACTCTGTGTGAGTGAAAGAACAGTCTTTTCTGTAGAAGCATTCGGCTGGAGAAACAATTTTGAATTAAAAAACAGAATCCAAATTCCAAAATCAGGACATTCATGTGAAAGATAGGAAAAAAGGTCATGGGTATGAAGAACTCCTCTCAAATTAATCAAATTTCATGGTAATGCAAAGTAAAAAAACATTAATTAAAAATAATAAAATCTTATCACAGATGCCCATGGTAACAATAATTATGTGTCTGCATATGCTAACAAATTTGAATCAAGGGTAACAGAAATACAATACAGATATTCTAAAACTCAAACATCCACACGTGTATTTGCTTTTTTAAATCATTCACTTAATTGTTCTTAAAGAGTTTTAAAAAATACAAGTTTAAGTTTCAAAAACTACCACACTTCATACCAGAAACTATACTTATGATACCCCACTTGACATAGAAACTACTTATTTATAGCAACAACTAAAATAACAATAGAAATAATAATAAAACAGTAATAAGAACTCAAAAATAGTTAAGCCTTCACTTACAACTGAAGTTTATATTATTAAAATTAAAAAATAAGAGAGAGGTTTTTTTAACATACTTTCTTGAGTCTGATCGAGCCATGCTTAGCTTCTTTGTTTTAGCAGGCAGAGCAGGATCACTCTTACATATTGATTTACTACATTCAGGGTCTCCAGAAGAATGGGGCATGGCAATTGAAACACCTGGAATGTTGAAACTGGATTCAACATGCTCCAGGTCGTCCATGGTGCCAGGATGATGAGGACCAAATTTCCCTCCGTCATTTCTTCCACTAGGCAGTATCTTCTCATTACGAGATGTTGTAGACACATTTTCCCCTTTGCAGGATAGGATATCTACAAATAACGTTAGAATTTCAGTCCATCCCAAAAAATATATGAACCACAGAATTTTATAGACATTACATATAATTAACAAACATTTGACCCATATACTGCAGTAAAAATAATTCAAGAAATTGCACACTATTATTTTGAAAGGGAGATTCAAGGAGTTTTCCACGACATGAAGCACTTTGTGTATCTAAATAAAATATAACGCATCAACTTAGTAATCCTTTCCTAGAGTCTTTGTCGTGTGTCTTGGATAAATGAGAACATATCAAAAGAGCAGAAACATACACAAGGATGAGGAACCATCCCAACAGAAACAGTGAAATACAATTTACCTCCCCTAAAACTTTTGTCCAAATCAATTTTAGTGTATCGAGAAATTAATGTTTGCCCCCATCATGTATCCGAATTGCATATTACACTTGAACCTTGAAGATTAAAGAAAAGTATAGCTTATAATGATTTTGTTAAAACTGATCAAGTGGCAATTTTCTTTGACACATTTATTTTCTTTGCTAAAAATCCACCAACAGTGTAGCATAGTATTCTCTGTTTTACAGTTTAGGACCAAAATTTATTGCATCTTCCACCTTAGTTTTCGTTTTACAATTTATTCACAGAAAAAAAAATAAAGTCACCTCCGCTAGCATGTTTTAAAGAAAAATTTCAATGCATTTTGGTGGATTTTGTGTGCTCTAGGAAAAAAAATCATTAAACGTACATCAATATTGTTTCTAATTATAGTCACAGCAGACATCAAAATACAATTACTACCATCATCTTTTTGTATAAGTCCATTCTGTATGCCTTCTGGTGAGTCCAACTCCAAGAATTTTACATTAGTGCGCTTTTCATTTTGAACAGAGTCCTTTCTTCTACGTTTTCGAGGTCTTGAACTGTACAATTTATTGTTATTGAATAATTTAAATTTTGTAATCTTGCTCAAAATTATAAGAATTGGTTAGTGACTGCTATAAATAAATATACACAACCAACCAGAAAACAAAGGTTTGCGATTGTGGAATTATTCCATCAGCAACATTCTGCATGCAGATACATAAGTGTTAAGAAACTAAATAATGCATTTCAAATGAAGGGAATTCAATCAAATATTCTAGCCAAAAAGAAATTTCCATCTGTCAATCTTATTAAAATGATGGCGGGCAAGAAAAATGTTCTATTGAATATAACCAGGCAAATAAGATTATTGATGGCCTGCTAGCTCATGAGCAACTGGCACCTTTTGCTAAGAGAAAAAAGTTAATTAGACAGGACATGATCTGCATCTGATGCAAGCATATGATGTAGATCCTTAATTAATATCAGATTATTAGTTACTTCATTATGGCAGTACACCAGCATAGTGCACATACATGTTACTCAAATACGTAACCCATTTTAAATACACCATAAGTACTACAGAAGATAACAGAGATAAGCTCAAGAGCTGCAATCAAGATAAGCAATCCAACAGCACTTTTCTTGGTTATCACAACAGAGACTACATTCAACAAGACAATCATTTTATGAATCCATGAGAAATTGAAGACCTCAGTCAAGTTTATTCTATTTGAGAAAAACTGTATCATCGGGCTAGATCTAAATGAATTTTTTGTTGTTGTTAATAGTCCATATGAGATGCTTTAAATTATTAGAACAGAACATTTAGTCAACAATTTACAATGAGTATAAGCAAAATAAACCATCTAATATAAATCAAATTTAAAACTGGTTCTGACCTCTGATCTCAATATATCAATTTTTACAGAGACGTTCACTGCTTGGTAATCTTCAGTAACCTACAAAATTAGAACAAGGATAAATTCAAAGCCATTCAGAAGGATCAGTATGTTAAAGCTTACTTTTATTACAACTGCTAACCCAGAACTCAAAGTTGAATAGATCATGTGATGAACATAGATGAAACCGCAAACCCTGCACAAATAAACAGGGATTGATAAAATTTCCAAAAAAGAATACTAAAAATAAAAACTAAGCAATAATTAAGCAAATGCGAAATTATATTAGCTATGATTATGTAAAACTTTTCAACAGACAGTTCATGTGATTTTATAGTAAAATTTTGAACATGATATATAGCCAAAAGAAGTGGGCAAAACAAAGCATCATTAAGTTGCCATGTCAGATTATAACTCAAATTAGAAATATATTTTTTCAGAAAAAAATAACACATTGAGACATGCAAAAATTATAATCCCAAGTATATCGAACCAATATTTACATATAAAAAATTTTACCATCTCAAAATATTACATCTACTCTTCAAAGAGAATCACTACATTAAATAAACTCAATATATTATACAAGTACAATTTTCATAATTATTAAAGTATTGTTTGAAAAAGCACAATAAAAGTGCAACTAACGGTTCATACCTTAAAGCTTCCACACTGCATCAAGCAAAACGGACAAGAAAAGTCTTCGGTCACTGTATTCAAAAAGAGAAGAAATGCCTCAGTGATTTTAAAATCCTTTTTGATGTAAAAAAAATTGTTCAAAGAAAGGAGGTTTACAAAAACAGAAGACAAAAAACAAAGAAAAATGAAAAATATCAGCTCAAGAGGGCAGCATTGTCAACATGTAGATAGATGCAATTATGCAGTCAAAAGCTTTCAATCATAAACTAAAATGTTGACAACTAGTTTGATTGCTCTTGACAAAACATATATAGCATATGACAGCAAGAGCAAGATGCAATGATGAACCTAGTAATTGATAATATGTTGTACCTTCAGTCTTACGAAGCATGTTGTAGCGGTCCCTATAATTGAAAATCACAATTCCTGCTTTCAACCTATAAAACACAGCACAACAAGAATTTTCCATTACACCCAATGCAGCAAAACAAAGAGATAAAACATAATTTATATGAACTCCTTATTAGGTTAATTGTTATTCAGGAAAATTTGTACAACTACCAGTTGTTAAATATAAATTTTTAAATTGAATTGTATATTTCTAAAATTAAACTAGAAATCATTCCACCTGCCAGAAACAATGAAAACACAGTCTGTACCTTTAAAATTTTAGATCCCTTTACTTTTGAAGTTGGCTTACAAAGAAAATAAAAAATAAAAAAATTATAAAATTAAAAGGTTAACTTGTGTCAGCAATAGAGTAATTAATAACCATTTGCTAGAGAAGCCAACGGCAACAAAAGGAGAACCAGTGGTAGGAGCCAGCACCTCTTCCTGGTTAAGGTGCTGACCCTTTTAGTTCAGGTATTGCATGCATTTAGTGCAGGTTAATAATTATAAATTTTCCCCCCAAAAAAAATCAAGCTTGCTAACTGTGATTACAAACAGTGCAAAATAGTCAGAATGTTGAAAAAAAAAATGACTGGTTTTGCCTTTTGGAACTTGGGACAATACACAGAAAGTAGCTTTTGGGTTTTGTAAATGGACGCAGTTAATCTTTTCTTGTTACCATGGATGTAATGCTAGACTAGGTAATTTATATAGAAACATAGTGCAAAATAGTCAAATATTTTATTTTCTCCCTTTCCTGATCTTTTCAAGCCTTTCTTCAGTGATGTATTTTTCAGCAACCATCACCAATACTTGACAATGTTTCCTTAGGGGATTAATGAAAACAAATTTGAACTTATTTTCCATTGCCATATTTTTTTCTTTTGGAGGAGGACTCCAGATTCTTAAAATATAAATTTCTTTATTAGAATATTATTAATTAATTACCTTTTTTCCAAAATAGAAAAATCATAGATGTTAGATGATGTATTAAATTAATCAATGAATAATTAAATGAACACATTTGCAGTAAGAAAATAGTATAAACAGTAGTATAAATGGATTCATGAAACTAAATACTCCCTCCTATCCTTAATATAAGGCATAGTTTAGAACAAATTGGTGGTCCATTTTATAACGCATTTTATAGTTCCTTATTAAAAATTATAAATATGTGTTTTTTATTAATAAATCATGAGAAAAAAAATTAAAAGTCATTAATAATGACAGTAAATTTGGCATTGGCAACATTGTTTTAAAAATTCAACAAAATCAACTGAATTAATTACTTTTATTGGTTTGTATGGATATGTTAGAAGTGACTTATATTAAGGATTGGAAGACGTATTAATGAATGGATTATATATATTTTTTGTTCCTAAACTTCATCGAACTTTGGTTTTAGTCACTACATTAGCGTTTTTTATCCTTATATTTTTCCTCTAGTTGAGTGTTAGTCTCCTGTTATCAAGTAACAGTGTTAGCAGATGACTTAATCAACTAGTTTGGAGTTATCAAAGTATGACATAATCAACTAGTTTCTAGAGCATTTTTTTCTTCTCCCCCTCCTCATCTCAGAGGTGCTATATATATATATATATATATATATATATATATATATGAAACACTTATACTTCAATTTGTTTCACATATCCGTATCTAGTTTGTATGTGTCCAATACTTTAGGATACTTAATTGATACTTATCAATAAGTATCCAAACCAATGAAGCACCAATACTTTTATTTGTTTCACATATTGATACTTTCAGATACTTCAGCTCTACCTATTGGTGACATAAACATTTATATTTAATAAAACTATAAGAAACATATATGTGTAATATAGAAACATATAAATATTGTTTCTTCATAAACCAACAAAGGAATCTTGTTATTTCTAGAATAAGCTTACTGATGTATCGGATTCACATCGTATCCAATGTGCATATCAAATTCGTGCATCATATTTGACACAAGTATCTTATGCGTGCATCATATCCGATATATGTATCATATCTGTGCATCATATTATATATACATACATATATATATATGCTTAAGCCTAGGCAATCATATTTGGGAAAAGCATCCCAAATTCGGGGAGTAAGGGATCCTCTTCATATTTTGTGAGTTCAGAAAAGCCAAATTCGGGTGATTTGGTATGGTTATTAGTGGTTGGTCGGTCAGGGTCGATTTTGGCCAATCCAAACCCAACAGGTACATGGCCCTAGAGCCTCAAGCTCAAAGTTGCTCAACAGATTCAACTAAGAGAATACATGGTCTTAGAGCCTTAAGCTCAAATAAAAAAAGGGATGAGCTTATAAAGCCAACCCCGATCCAACCTCTAGAAAACACTACCCCGAACCCTCAAGCTCAAAAAGCAATGAGGATCAGAAGACAAATCCATCCCATAGGGTAAATTGCTGTAGAACCTCAAGCTTGAAGGGCAATGAGGCTTGGTTGTGTCGAACCTGTCATCCATCATTCTAGAGATGTCCACGTGGCTCTCGCCCACATTGGTCCTTCTAGTTTGATATCATCAACTATGAACATGTAAAGAATTAAAATCACAATTTACCAAAAAAAAAGAAATTACACATAACTATCTCATTAGAATCTTTGATGACTTGACAAGTCACTAAACAGCCATCATAGTTATGTCACTTGATAGTAGTAACTAAAACTATTAACAGTGGAAAAGTATAGGGACCAGATAAAAATATTAGTTTAAGTACTAAAAAGCAAAAATTCAAAGAAGTTACGAACCAAAAATATTTAAACCAATAATAAAATTAATAAAATAATCCATATATACAGTGATTGGAAGGAATAATTACCTCCTTTTCCGCCTTGCTCTTATTTTATAACGCAAACATCTCCTAAGAAAGGAAGGCTGCAACAGAAAACAATTATGAAGTAGAATCAATCAATCAAGCTTTGAATTTTTTTACTTTTTATTTTTCATAAAACAAATGTTGGAATATAAGGTAATTTGAAAAACAACTTTTAAATGTGGAGGAGGAATGTCCAACAACAAATATAAGACCCTTTTATGTGCTGAAGTATCATACAAATCGTACATAGGTTTCTACGATGGATATTCAATTGGATTCCGAGCAAGCTCAGCTCACAACAAATATTAAAAACTGTTAACCAGAGCCGAAAAATTGCAGTTTCGAACGAGCCAATAATAAAAGAAGAAGAAAACATAGACACACGCACGCACAAGGTAGTAAACGGCTTTGGCCTTAAAGGAACATTCTAATAATGAAATATAAGAGACCAAAATTAAAGATTGGAAAAACAAAAAAACAGAGCACAAATTCAATACAGCAAGACAAATGCATTCATTGTTTTACATTTTGGAGACCGCGGCGGTAGAGAATATTGTACAGTTCAACAGGCTTGCAATAAACCAAAAGGCTCTCGTCAGCCGCAACTTCTTCTTCACCGGAATGGTGCACCGGAGAATTTTGCCGGCACATGTTGACCGTCCTTATCAAACTTCAACCTGCACAACACGAGATCCACCTTATACATACAGCAGTGATACACAGACACGGTTGTAATCTCAAACGCTTAGGTCAAACGAACCAATACATCAAAACTCATAACAAAGGCTATTGCTAATATATTTAAAAGCGAAATGCAAGAGAGAGAGAGAGATTACGAGAATGAGCGACGGAGGCAGAATGGGAAGGAGGAGTTCAGCGGCGGCGATGATGAGATCTGGCGGAGGAGAAGGGAGGAGCTTATCACAGTCTACTCGGTCCACCGCGTAAGGTGGTAATAGGGCTAGACTTCTTCGTTAAACAAGAATGGCCCATCCGAATTCCTAGCCCAAGTTATTTTATACGGTAGAAAAAACCTTCATGAAACGGTCCAATTAAGCCCAAAACGACAAATTTGTATTCATTTGAAATGGATACGAAGCTTATTTTTAGGGTTCAACACATTCATGCATACTTTGTGCCTGCCCATGCTATGATGATGCAATTCTCGCAAGATTTACGCAGAAATACACGATTCATGATGCAATCCTTCACTCACACTTTCATACTCCATTATTGCAGAACCCGTTTCTTCTTCTAATTAATTGCTCTCAGTTTTTCACATAAAGAACTTATCAGTTTCATTTCTTTAAGAAGCTGGTTTTTAGATCATTTATTTTTCTTAATTTTATCGAGAGATAAAATTGTATCCTTTACTTAAATTCTAAATGCACCTAACTAATAAAGGTTACATTTT
Organism: Macrotyloma uniflorum; assembly: GCA_016859785.1. Classification (NCBI taxonomy): domain Eukaryota; kingdom Viridiplantae; phylum Streptophyta; class Magnoliopsida; order Fabales; family Fabaceae; genus Macrotyloma; species Macrotyloma uniflorum. Next base: position 2,597,529 of record BDMB01000002.1, read on the forward strand.
TTTTATTAATTTTCCTTATTATATTTTTCTCTTATTTAAAATCAATTACGTATGATTATACCATTTAGTTATTATATTATATCATTCAAAATGATTTTTTAATGTATTTTCGTAAAAATTATGCGTCCTTTTTTAGCTTAATTTTCATGTAGTCCTCGTATATCTTGTTTTATGGGAACAATTGATACAAAAAATAATTCCTTGTTTGATAAAATGATTTTTTATTAAAATAAATAAATAATTATTTAATACTGTTGTTACATGAATCATTTTCTATTTTTCCTTTTTTATATCGAAACAAATCTAAAATTTAGAATACTCATGTTAATAGATGAGGCTTCTTTGAAGATGAAAACTTATATATTTCCCTTTAATTCTTATGGAGGAGTTTTTCAGATCTGTTTTTGAAACTCCAAATAAGCTATTGGGCCATGAATCATCAGGCCATGAATTATCGGGCTTATTAATTGATTCAACCGTTTCTTAAAAAAAAACGAAAAAAAAAAAGAATATATATATATTACATGAAATGTCTAAAATTTTAATTATTAATAATAATCACTAGCATAAGTATAATTATTATTATTAAATTGTAAGATTGACTTATATAACTAAATTAGATTTTAATAATAATATATATAATTGATCTAAAATAAAATAAAAACAAATGAAAGTTATTTTAAAAGTTTATATTAATATATTAAATTTAATAACTAATTTGTAAACTTAAAACACTTTCAAAGATTAAATTTAAACATTTAGCTATTTATGAAGGTTGATTTAAATTAGAGTATTGAAATATAGAATATATTTTTTTTTTAACATATATAATATAAATAAAATGTAAAATCTCATCTTTTAAGCTGATTTTGATGATGTAACTCGCTATAATTACTTTCTACATATTGTTAGGTCTAAATTGTATTATCTCTTAATAGATGTAAAACCTTAATTATTAGGAGGTGATTAGAATTATATTGGATCATTTGTTAACGAGTTACGTTAGAGTTGAAAATGACTTCTATTTAACTTGTTTGTTTATATATATAGAGAGATACGGGGTATTTATGTAATATTTTCCTTTAAATTAATACTATTTAAGTAAATAATGTGATATTGTTTATGGAGACATATGTGTTTATTTAAGGTAAAGAATACTCCTTGATGAGTGTAAGTGACAATGCATGGTCTTCAACAGTCTTGAGAGATCACAAGGATGCTATATATGTGATGAACATGTGCTGAATGCTATTGTATGAGCTACCATGATGATTGCAAACATACATTTATACCTATAATGAGTTGTGGCATAGATTGTGATCTTTATTTGGCTAGGGTACCCCACTGTTTCATATTATATTGTAAGAAACAGAGACTTTAAAGTTGTGGAGACAAAACATGGGGAAAAACAAAGATGTGACAGATACAAATAAAGCCATGTTGTTTTTAAGTTTTGGTGTGGTGTGTAGGTTAGTGTCTTTGTACTGTTATTCTGGGGACCCAAATATAGGTGCCAAATAATGGGGCAGAGAAGAACACAAAGTGAAATGGTGAGTGAGCAATGCAGTGAAAAGATGAGGTGTTAACATTAAAGAACAAAAAAGTGAAGCCATTATTGTAGATGTCCTTGTTAACCATAGCAGATTTCGAATGAGTTAAACGAGTTTTTTGGTTTCTGAGATCTTAAAACAAATCATCTAGTTATTTTTAAATCTTTTGAAAGAAAAAGAACAAGAGGGTGGAAACAAAACTGAAATAACATGCTTATAAGATGCTAAATTGAAGAAATAAAAGATTGTTTTTTGGTGAATATAATATTCCTCTGCATCAGTGATGCGACTGGTTCCCCGCGTTGTGAGAGAAATATCAGAGTGTGAATCATCACATCCACTCAATCACTCACTCAAAATCTGAACCAGAAACTCCATAACTTGGTTGACTCTTCAATCTTCATTCTTTAATCAACAGTTACTATCAATCATGTTCACATTGTCCCTGTCACTTTCCCAGTTAAACTAAAATTCAACACACCATTCTGCATATTATATAATTTAACTTCCTGTGTGAACATTTTTTTCCTTCTTCCCTACTCAACTCAATGCTTATACACGCTCTTTCATGTCAAACATTATATTCTCTTCCGCGGATCATCTACAATATTATTTCCACCATCTTTTTCTCCACCAAACTACTCTCATGGCTATATTAAATTCTGCAGATTAATTGCTTTTTTATTACTTAAGCAGAATCACATGCTGATAAACAACTTGCTCGTGTTTATAGATATGTATGATTGATTATCTATGCTTATCTTTTAATATAAACTTCTGACTATTTGTTTTCTAATAAAAAAATCATACTTGTTTTTATTCCTAATTATTTATATATTTTAATGAACCTTTGTCTATGCTTAGCTTCTGCATAAGATTATCATAATTATCTGTATTTAAGATATATAATACTGATAGATTTTTATTAATCGAATAATAATTAATAATTATATAAAAAAATATCATCCCGTTTTTTTATAAAAAAAAAAAATTAAGAATGTGTATATTTTATTTTATTTTTTACTTATATATTATTTTATTACAAAAATAAATGTAATTATTCATAAAATATTTCTTATGAAATTTTTTAAAAAAAAAAATAATTACTCATTGAATATTTTTTACAATTTTTTTTATGAAAAATTCATAAATTTATTTGTGGAAAGTTTTTCATAAATTTGTTTATGAAAAAAATTTTCATTGATTTGTTTGTTAAAAATTTTCCATGAATTTGTGAATTTGTTTATAGGAGATTTCTCATGGATTTTTTTTTTTTAAAATTTCGACTAATCTTTTACCTACAAATTTGTAGTAATAGAAAATTTGTAGGTAAAAAGATAATAAAAAACTTTTTACAAAAATCCATGAGAACTTTCTTAACAAAAATTCATGTGAAATTTCCCATAAACAAATTTATGGGATATTTTTTTCATAAATAAATTTATGAAAAATTTTTCATAAATAAAATTATAAAAAAATTTTATAAAAATAAATTTGTGAGAAATATAATATGGGTAATTATTTTTTTTTTCACAAAAAAGTTTCATGAAAAATATTTTATGGGTAATTAAGCTTATTCTCGCAGTTTAACATTCTTATTTCTATTTAATATAAAATTTTAATTTACTTTTTTTTATTTAGCATCTATCACATATTTTAATTAAATTAATTTGTAAATTTATGATTGAATTGTTTTAGATAATTATACGACTATGAAAATGTTTCCGGTATATTATAAATACAATTCCAATTTAAATAGAATTAATATAATAGGTTGAATTTTTATTATATATTTTTATTCTTTTGAATATAACTAGAAATATCATCCATTTTATAGATTAAATAAGGTAAATAATTAATAACTCTTTTTACTTTATTTTTTGCATTTTCCACGGTTTTTTTTTTCTTGTCCTTGATAAGAATAAATAAAGCTCCACTAGAAATTAAACTGTATGTGCCAAAAAATAGTGTATGACACGTTTAAAAGATTTGGAAAGAGGGATAAAATATTTATAGGATAATGTAAAGTGTATTTTACTTTTAATTCTTTTGTTTTTATATGGATGATATCTAAATATTTCAAAACACCTAATACTCTTCAAAATATATATTTAATATTTTTTAATACAATTTCTTTTAAAAAACATATATATTCAAATAAAATAACATTAAAAAATAAGAATGTTTTTAGTTTTAAAAATATACACTTATCATTTTCCTTTTAATATATTTTGACAAACTGAACAAGAACATGCATCGATCTACCTTAATATATTTTTTTTATTTCTTTAATAATACATAAAATGTGACCTCAAAATACCAAAAGAAAATAAATTAAAGGCATGCATGCCATGTGATGGGACAGAAAAAGGGCCAATAAAAACAAAACATGAAACGATAAATATTTTCTTATGTCTACTTGAAATGATGAATATGAAGACAACCACTAAGGTGATACACATTGTCAAATAAAAACTCATATTTCAATAAAATATATAAATATTATAGGTGATTCCATAGTAAATCATCAAGTGGTAACGATATCATATTGGCCAATTTTTGTTCTCCAATGCATAAAAATTATGTGAAAATTGTATAAAACTCTACCTTAAACAATATCACATGCATATACAACTTGTATCTGTTTGTCGAGGTACAATTATCGATCCTATCACTATAAAAGAACTTCTTAATTTTTTTACTAAATTATAAAAACTTCTTATCAACAACTTGTTATATATATATAAAACAAAAACAAGCATTTATTATTGTGTCAATTGTGTTAGATATCCAAAAAATAATAGCGGAAGATTTTAATTTATAAAAATAAATTATAAATAAATATAATTTTACTTCTTACTTAAAATCTTAAAATTAAAAATTTAGGTATTTCTCTCATATTATTCAACATTTTTATTTTTAAATAATATAAAATTTTAATTCATTTTAAACTCTATTAAATTATTTTTCTGTAAAACTCAAAAAAGAACACTATTTCCTTAACACGCTAGGCGCGTATCTACTTTTTTTATTTTCCTGACCCTACGACAAAAGACCTCAGGTTTCGGAATCCTAAATAAAATATGTTTTAACTTTTCAACGTCTCATGTGAAATATATATATATATATATATATATATATATATATAATAGATTAAAATTCGAGGTAACATGAAATTTGATGGAAAAATTAAATAAAATATAAATAAAAAATACATAATATATAATTTTAAAATTAAAAAGAAAAATTATACTTTTTTTGAAAATTAAAATTTATCGAACCCATCAAAAATAAATTTAATAAAATTAATTTATAAAATAAAATTTGTATTGACTTATTTAAATTTATTTTATAAATAATTTAATAATAAATAATTTAATATATTTAATAATTTTATTAAAATATATTTTAATATTATATTAGAATAAATTTTAATATTATATTAAAAATAAATTTTACCTTAATTCAATTCTACAAATCAATTTATAAAAAAATATGCAATCATTTAATATATTTTATATTATAGATTTTATTTTTTAAATGATATTAAATTTTCAATACATATAAATTTATAACTTCAAAATTTTAAATTAAAAATAAAATTATAAAAAATTTTATATAATTATTATTATTTATTCATTATTAAATATCTCTATATTATCCTATTATATATAATAATTTAAATAGTTTTATTATTACCATATTGAATAATGAATATGAACATAAGTATCTTTTCAAAAGGGTGGTTGAAAGATCCTATATACTGTAATACCCTACCCACCTATTTTTATCTCCAGAAGGAAGCCTGAAACGATAAACATTAACACAAGAATGAAATTAGATGTGATTATTATACTTATTTGATGTGAAATAATGAAGAATTTGAGAATATTTGCATATGTGAATAATTTGAATAAATTATGATAAAAATGATTGCGATAACTTTTTGCAGTATGATTTTTAGTGGGGGCGTGAGTGGTTGTTCCACTTCTGATAAAAGTGATGATGTGGTGGGGTATAGATATTGTCGAACACTCATGTTAGGTAACACGTGAAATTCCTGATCCGATAATTGCCATCGTGAAAAATTGCTATTGCTGCTTTATAATGCCATTTTTTCTGTCCAAACCTTTTTCTTCACAGTTTTGCACTGTTGTGTTTATCATCATTATCTTCGTAGTGTAGTGCCATGTCGTGTCCACAAAACATAGTATTTCTGGGTTTTGTTTACGTTAATGAATCATCTGTACATCTTTTTAAGTTTGTGTTTTAGTTTTCTTATTTTTTTCTTAACTCTTTTACCTATAATATCCAATATAAATTTTACCATTTCAATATAATTTATAATTTTTCTCTTTAAGCTTCTTTCCTTCGTTTTTTAAATAAAAAAAATTAAAAATACATAAAATTTCTATTTTCCAACTCTATATTATAAATATTAATTATTTTTTATTATAATAAATTATGAATATATTATAGATAATATGATATATAAGGACGTTGAAAAATAATTCTATTTATAAAGTTTTATGAGATTTTTAATTCATTTTGATATAATTTATAGTTTATCCCACACAATAGATATTAATTAGTGTAATTTGACCTTACAAATTTTATTAATTAGTGTAATTTAATAATATGATATGTAACTCATCTTAAAAAATTATTTAAATATTAGATATATTTTTTATTTATATATTATATTGATAACAACAATCAGAAATATCCGTCAAGGTCAAGGAAAAAAATCAGTTAAGAAATTATCATCTGATAACATTTTAACAAAAGAATAAAACTTAAACAAGATTTAATCTAACAAACAAAATTCATAAAAAGTATTATAAATTAAAAAATAATAAATAAGAGATAGACCCATAATCCCTTAATCGAATATTTCCTTGAAATGTCCAATCCTATTAATAATATATACTGTAATTTGATTTTAGTGAATGTAAAACTCTAACAAAAGTTATTAATATACATGAAAATAATTAAAAAAATAAAGTTTGAAGTAAGAAAGGAGAATAACTTTAAAAAGATAGTAAATAAAAAGAAGAAAGCAAGAAAGAATCTAACATAAGACCATGAATTCAACTACGCATCCGGCGGCATTAGCACAAGGTCCAAGCATTCGACACACACTTAAATGCTGCTTCTACCTTTTGTATGCAAATTTATGCAAACAATTTACATTCTGGGAATTGAATAGGTAAATGTACGTACGCCACCAATGCGTATCTAAGCCCAACCAAGGTTTTCTTTATTTTGTTCTCAGTTTTGGCCTTTTGACGCAACTATTTGACTTGACTAGACCTGTTCTATCTTCTTCCGTATTCAATCTTCAAACTCTCTCAGTGCCACATTGCAGGATCAAAATGTTTCGCCTAACATCGACATTCCAATATCTATGTCTCTTCCATGCTTCAACTCTTCAACATACGCAATGTCAATGCCATATATCAAACTTCCCTCGTCAAAACCACCTTCAGCTAATGCACCCATCATCTTCCCTCTAACGATCTCTTCAAAATTCACATCAAGATATTTTTCAATACATTCATATATCTTATTAATCACATTATTTAATAATATGATTAAATTAATATATATAAATAGATAAATCTCATTTTATAAGTTAATTTTATAAGTTTGAATTAGATTCAAGATTCACTTCTATTATAGAATTAGAACTTATTTTAAGAAAGTTGTTAGGTCTATCATACCATCTCTTATTCATATATATCGTTCTATAATTATCTTGATATAATTATGTCTCATATCTTAATAATAATAATAATAATAATAATAATAATAATAATAATAATAATAATAAATAAGCTAAGCCATCTCATAATTTTGACCTTGGCAAGTTGACAAGATTTAAATTTCTTAAAACAAAAAGCGACAAGATTTACATTTCTTAATTTCTTAATAATAACAGTAAGGTTGATGTTTTTACGAGTCAAATAGGCTATAATTCCAATCCAATTCCACGATGAGATAATGTTATTATATTTAGATTTCCAGGGACAAATCCGTCATTTCGACAAAGCGAGTGACTCCGTTACGCCGTGCCCGCATACTTTTATGGAATGCGACTAAACTACTGCGTTCTCCGTTTTCCCTCGCCACTATCCAATGCAATATTCACACTCAAACTCATTACGCGCTTCATTATTATTGCATATACGAGTAATGCGATTTGATATATTTTAATAATTTTAAAATGTCAATATAATAAACAACTTTTCATAATTGTCATAGATCAGCATGTCTGAAAAGGAATTTAGCAGAGAATAAAACTGGTTTTTATAATAAATTGCTCCTTCGAGGGTATAAATATTATATAAAACTTAACAGAAGTGGCATATCCCCGTAATTATAAGAAGATAGAAGGGCAAAAGTGCAATAACGAAGACCAACTTCAAAGTTTAGACCCACCCCTTTAAATACACCCCCTCCATGACTTGATCCATTCAATTTGCACCATCTCTTCCTTGAAGCTGTCATCACCTCTTCCTTCGTTCATTTTCTCATCAAAAACCAGAACTTTCCTTTCGAATCAATTCACGATGATGCAGATCAGCTCCACCGTACCAGCCCACAACCTTCACAAGTTTCAGGCGATAAGGTGCCCCAGCTTCAGCTTCAGATGCCAAGCTTCTTCTTCATCTTCAACCTTTCAGAAGCCCTTTGTGTCTACCGAGTCCACGCGCTTGCACCTCGCCAACCTCGACAAGCTCCTCGAGACCCAGAAGCCCGTTGCCCCACCCACCCAACTCCACCACCACCAACAACAACAGCACCCACACCAACCAATCGTGAACGACCCGAAGGAAAAGAAAGGAAGAAGCTTTCTCGAAGGCCTCAACTTGGCCAGGCTCTGGCCGGAGATGAAGGCCACCGAGGAAATGTCCCCGCGCCACCTCAACCGCCTCCAGCGGTTGCTGTCCATGACGGGGGAGTACTCCCCGAGGAACATCCTCGGCGCCCGGTGGAGAGAGTACCACGGCAGCAACGACTGGAAAGGGATGCTGGATCCTCTCGATCAGAATCTCCGGCGAGAGGTGGTCCGCTACGGAGAATTCGTCCAAGCCGCGTATCAGGCTTTTCATTCCGACCCCGCCATGTCAACCGAGGAGCCGCCACACCCCCGCCACGTGGCGCTTCCGGATAGATCCTACAGAATGACCAAAAGCCTATACGCCACGTCATCGATCGGGTTGCCCAAATGGGTCGACGAGGTGGCCCCGGATCTTGGATGGATGACCCAGCGATCGAGCTGGGTCGGGTACGTCGCGGTCTGCGAAGACAGAAGAGAGATCGCGCGGATGGGAAGGAGAGACATTGTTATCTCCCTCCGCGGAACCTCCACGTGTTTAGAATGGGCCGAGAATATGAGGGCCCAGTTAGTTGATCTTCCTGACGAGGATGTTTCGGAAGCCCAAGGGAAGCCCAAAGTGGAGTGTGGGTTCATGAGTTTGTACAAGACCAAAGGCGCACACGTGCCGAGTCTGGCTGAGTCCGTGGTCGAAGAAGTGAAGAGACTCGTTGATCTCTACAAAGGCGAAGAGTTAAGCATCACGGTGACAGGTCACAGCCTGGGTGCCACGCTGGCCTTATTGGTGGCTGATGAAATAAGCAATTGCTGCGCCGGAGTTCCACCGGTGGCGGTTTTCTCGTTCGGAGGGCCGCGCGTGGGTAACAAGGCGTTCGGGGAGCGCGTGACGGCGAAGAACGTGAAGGTTCTACGAATAGTGAACTCGCAGGACGTGATAACACGTGTCCCAGGGATCTTCGTGAGCGAGGAGCTTGAACAGAAAATACGGAACGTGGGAGGGGGTGTGTTGGAGGAGAACACGCCGTTGGCGTACTCGCACGTGGGAACGGAGCTGCGCGTGCACACGAAAATGTCACCTTACCTTAAACCGGATGCTGACATGGCGTGTTGTCATGACTTGGAAGCTTATTTGCATTTGGTGGATGGTTTCTTGGCATCAAATTGTCCCTTCAGAGCGAATGCTAAGAGAAGCTTGGCTAGGTTAATGCAAGACCAAAGCTCCAATGTAAAAAAATTGTACACTAGCAAGGCAAAAGCCTTAACTGTTAATCTTACTAGACAAGGATCCATGTCTATGTCTAATTGTTTACCAAGCCCATCTTAATCAAAATCAAATTGTTACATATATATGCTCCATCATCCATCCCTTTTTTCTTTCCCCAAATTTTTGTACAAGTTCTCTAGTTAAAACTCACCTACCATTTATGCACCATTGTTAAATGACTATAGTTAAATGGCTTAATCTTGTTTATATTCCTTTAAGCTTATATTGTATGTTATTTCAAGACTATAACTTTATACTTTTCACTTCTAAATAGTTTTAATTGCAATAGAGAATCACAAATCCGTTGTAGTCTAGTGGGTCAGGATATTCGGCAACGGAACAATCTTTTTCTTTTTAGCTTTGTGTTTATATTCTGCATTATGCATGGTTCTCTTTGTTCATCATTTTTATGTATAAAAGCTAGCTTTTTTATCTTGTGGTGTTATCTTGTGGTGTGGTTGAGTGGGTGTCCACGAAACAGCAAGGATAAACATTGGCGCATGAAACTTTTGATAAAGAAAAGGAAGGAAGAAGTGAGGGGCATTTGCAGATTGATGTTCATCCCACACGTATCTGTTTCTCGGTTGCTTTCTCTGATGCTACTCTTCATATCTTTTTGTGATATATCTATCTATCTATCTATCTTTACGTGACACTGAGTGCCATCATATCTATCATTCACGATCACGCGGGTGAATAAGTGAGTGGTTTGGCTTCTACTTCCTATTTCACCATCTGAAAATCATGCAGTTCAGCTTTCACACACTCTCTCTATGTTCTTCATCAATATTTTCAATAGTAGTACCATCTCGTCTTTCAAGCTGAGATCTTTAGTTTCATGGAAGAGTGACTAATAATTCACATCCTGCAAATATACAATCATACACTGCTTGTTGAAATTGAATGTTTAATAGTTCAAATTTTGTTACATCCACCGTTATTCAGTCCTCTGAGAGACCCAAGATCTGCAGTGTAATCTGTTACAAGAAAAAGAAAACCCTCTAAGCATGAATAAAGTATCACTATATATAAACTAGAAAAAGTTATGATTAAAGGATAAAAGCTGGTTTTTTTTTGCACTATTATAACACAGTGAAGCAATTCAAAAGCTGCAACAATCCATACTCATTCGTGGCCTTCTTTTGATTGACCTTTATATATGGAGACAATTCATGCTCTATGTTTTGCATCAGACATGACAGAAAATACACGTCACACGAGAAAGAAAAAGGTGAGGCTTTTATTTTTTCTTTTTGTGAGAAAAAATATATACTGACTTTTTATTTTAAAACAACATTAGATTTGTCATAATCTTAACTTTATTTTTAGACAAACTTAAAATAAGAGAAACATGAATTTTACATAAATACTTTACAAAATTCAATTACAAACCATTAGATTTGTTTCTATAAAAAAAATTAAACGTATTAAAGGAGAAATTCAATTACAAAAAATAATTTACATAAAATAAATAAATTTTAAAATGATTATTAGATATAATTACTTAAAAAATATATATATAATCGATATATAATAGTCTTTTATTATCCTCGTCTTCTTCGTTGGTTACTTTAGTTGCATGGGAAGGAGAATGTTATGAGAATCGATTTTGACTAACCGATCCAATGAACAACTATTTAAACGGGCTTATTTTTTATTTGACCCGAATGAATATTCAAAGTGAGTATCAACTTTTACAAAAAAATTATAACAAAGAAAAAAATAATTTATGAGCTAAGATTGGTCAATATTTTGACCAGAATCTAAAAGTAAAAGTATGAAAAATTTAGAGAAAAGAATTAGTAAGCGATAAATTTTAACATTGCTATGGTTAAAAATAAAATCAATTTTAGTAAGTCTACACTACACACCCTCATATGTGTGGGTTCCATTTAATAAAATTAAAATAAAAAACTAAAAATATAATTTTATATATAAAATAAAAATATCAAATATCACCGTCATTGAATAATAAAATACCCTTTTTTTGTTTAAGTTGAAATGTAATTCGAATAAGATAAAATTATAATATATATAAAAAAAAGGGAAAAAAAAGAAAAATGTGCGAAAAGGAGTACGCAAGAGTGACGTAGGAAGGAGAGATAGAAAGAAGGTGTGTTGGAGGAGTCATTTGAAAGCATTGAATCTCTCTTTCGCCTCTTATTTCTATTCTCTTCTCTGCGGTGTGGTCCAGTGCGGTGCGACCAATAATCGGTTCCAGTTCAAGCAACACAACACAAAAACAACATTAACATATGCAGAGGTCGTGGAGTGGGCGTGGTAGTGTTTGGCGTAAGACACCATCCTTGGACATGGACACCGACCAACACCTACCCACATACGATCCCCTCTCCCACGTTGCCCAGAGACACCTCTCTCGTCTCAGATCAGCACGAAACGCTGTTCATCTCATCCCTCTCCTCGTTCTCTTCTGCGCCGTCGTTCTCTGGTTCTTCTCCGCTCCCGCTTCTCCACCCCATCATAATTAAAGGTTCTCTTCTCTCTCTTCCTTTCTCTCTCTTTCTCACACCTCCAACACTCTCTAATTTCTACCCTTCTCTTGCAGATTTCTATTTCACTCTATGGTCAACGCCTCCTTACAACATGCCGCTCTCTCTCTTTGTTGACTTTTCACCAGACGAACCGTCAAGAAAACCACACCTGCTTGCAGAATCATCCTCTGTTTATCAAATTCTGTATCAATAGATTGCTTGTATGTTTATTCCTCCTTAACCCTCTTCAATTTTGACTCTATTGCGCAACTTTGTTCAAACCTCGTAATCTACCCGGAGAAGAGATTGTAGCGATTATACAAATTTTTGCATTTGGTTTTACAGCAAACAGTGCGAGTTAACGTGATTGCTTTGTTAGAGAAATTTAGAGATACAAATTAATGTTAATTTGGTTGATTTTTTTCAAGTGTATTTGGAATGCATCTGTTGTTATGTTACTGTTTTATGCTATCAGAGAGGTCCTTTCGCGATAACAGAAGAATTGAGTGATTCCACTGTTAAATCTGTAATAATTGGCAAAAGTACACTAGATATTTTCTTAGCAACCAATCATTAGGCAAAATTAAAAGGGAGAAGTTCACAGAAAGTATTGAATATACTTATTTAAGATTGGTTAAATGCAGTTGAATAATGAACGTAAACATCTCTCTTTCTATATCCATTAAATGCAGTATGTATATATTCAGGTGCAGATTGAACAGAAATGGAACTCTCTATAGTTTATTCTTCGTCAATGCACCATTTTTCAATGTGGTTGCCATTGTCAGCCTTGCTTTTCTTCTTTATAGACTCTCACAAGTAAAATTTGTGTGCTCCAGTAATGGTCCGAGCCTGACTAGCTTAGGTATGACGATATTGTTCCTAACAGAGCACACCACTGGGTTCTCCCACTGCAAAGCGGAACCCACGAGGTTTGCTCGTATGGTTAGTGGAAATACACGGGGCCATCTTTCAGTGCCATATGACCTGAAAGCTTCTTCCACAGATGGGTCTTCGGAGGTGATTGCTCTGGCAAGCTTTTTAGCAAGAACCACTGAATCCTCCAATGCACAACAAGCTCCTTGCCCAAGATTTGGGGTCATTGGATGCCATGCATCTCCAACCACCACAACTCTTCCTGCAGAAGCACCGGGACTTATGGCTGGCCAAAGCCACCTATCTACCAATGGAGTCTTGATCACCGTATCATCTGGGGTAGAATCCACTATGTTCAATAGCTCTGAAGGCCAATCCTTCACTAGTTCCTTAGCTTGGTTTTTCAGCACCAATGAGTCAGTTATTTTTGGACCTGCCATTGAACATACACATACATAATTCTTTTTTTCCATGAGATGATGGTATATCATGCAAGTTGCAACTACAAAGTCAGTGATTTAACCATGCATTTTTTGTTCGTATTAACAACCTGGAGAAGGACTATTGAAACAGATGAACCAGTAAACTTTGGTCGGAGAAACAGGAACAAAGCCAGCGCGCAACCCTCTTCCGTAGATATAATTCACTCTCGGTCGAAAAGGTTGTCCATCTGAATAAGAAGCAAGTCCACGGAAAGCACAGTAACCAACGTACTTGGGCTCAGGAAACCCCATCCACTTGGCTATTGGTGATCGAATTCCATCGCACCCTATCACAATCTATTTAGAGATTAAATCGATTTTCTATTCATAATTGGCCATTAAGGTCTCTAAGATCCAACATTTAGTAATTAGTAGGACTGTAACACTAAGATTCCAATTATAGCCAATCATTTAATCAACTAAACATGTGATGAACGACGCCAAATCATTTAACTAACCTTTGCAAGCAACTTTGACCCATCCACAAGTTCCAACAAGGTATCCCCGTTTGGAGTGGCTTCAATTCTTGCTAACTGTGAAGAATATTGAATGCTATCCTGTGGTAGCTGACTGGCCAAGGTTTCCAAAAGCACTCTCCTCTCCACTGCACGTACCTCTTGACTGCATTTCATAGATTAATATTTCTCATCACCAAAGCTTTTAGCCTTATTATACCAATCACTAGTGTTTGTTGACAATTACAAAAGTAAGATAAATTTATGAACTTGTAATAGGAAATAACAATTCAGTTTTTTTTAATCGTTAAGGTGTTTTTCCAAATTAGCTTATGTGAGTGTTAATCTTGATTTAGGAAATAAGTTTATTTCATACACCCATATATATAAGCATCAATTCCCAATGACATTTGTACATAACAAGATTATCTGCTATAATTATCCCAATTCATGTTTCTGAAGCTTAATTCGTTATCCTGTCCACACACAATGAAACATACCTTTCATCCTCTTGCTTGAAATTGAAGGCGCGTAGTTCCCTCCCATCCTCGGAATTCACCACCATCCTGTACAGCTGATATTGTGAACCAGATCAAGCTCAGCTGGTATACACAACTAAAAAGGATGAAGTTTTTCAAAAGGGTGTTCATGTATGCATGTATGTACCCTTGAATTTCCAAGAACTGAGTTCTGAGGTCATTAGCTACTCCAATTGCATCGAGTACCCTCCATCCGTTTTTGAAAAGGGTGAGTGAGGTTCCACCGGTTCGAAGTGACTCTGCCTGCTCCAGCACCAGGGACCGAACTCCAAGCCTGATGCACAAATGGAACGTTAGAGCATCACAGTGAACAAACAAGATCATGGCTATGAAGAGAGCTGGAATTGCAACCTGTGAAGGGAGAGAGCAGTTGCAAGGCCTGCAATCCCAGCACCCACGATCACAACTTGTTCCTTTCGGACATCAGTTTGAGATTGAGCCTTGATGACTCTGTAACTTCTGCGGGTTCCAATTCCATGCCCAAACCCATCAATGTGAGTGAAGAACGTTTTAGTGTGACAAAACGGTGAGTGGTGAGATTTGAGAAAGACAAAAGACGAGGTTGTTGTTGCCATGGATGTTGGGATATCTTGAGATTGGTAGAACCTACGCCATATGCATTAAGGTTGTCAGGGGAGATAGGGGTGTGCAGTGTTCAGCCTTGGACCATACAAATTAGTGGTGGGGAACATTTCTAAAACATGCACTATCAATCACACTGTAAATCTTTTTAAATTTTCAAATTAAAGACTGTGTTATTAAGTATTTATTTCATTCAATCACAAATTATGATAATATACGTATTATGTTTGCAAACTGCTACCAAATATGAGAGATTATTTCACTTTTAGTATAACATAGAGTTACCAAACTTAACATATATTTTTTGTGGGTTATTAGTACTTTTAGTTATATTTAAGTATTTTTAAATTATTAATTTTTATAATATCTACTTGAGGCTTATACCACTGGAAGAATCTGAATTACCGTTCAAAGGTTGTATTTTGGTACAAAAATATTTTTTTTAGCAAAGGGCATACATAGCAAAAAGGAAGTGTAAATAGCATGAGCCCTTAAAATGGCTTTACGCCTAATGTAGATAATTGTTTTCAGCCCAGATCCAATGGAGTCTCAAACCTCAAAGAATGTGAAGGGTTTGGGTCGAACGATTCAAGGTAAATATTATATTTTATATTTCTATAGGCTAATTAAAATTAAAAAGTATAAAGAAAACGTCTTTATGTGGAAAGATCTCATTAACTAAATATAAGGTTTATTTATATTATATAAATGAAGAGAGTAATTCTCATATTTTAAATTAATTTTGAGGATAAATTAAGTTTGTAATATTTTTTTATATAATATCATAATTAAGTTAATAAAATTGTTAGGTTTAGATTAAACCACTTATTAATATGATAAATTTTAGTTAGTAGGTTGTTAAACTTAAATTAGATCACTTGTTAATAAATTATGATCTATTTTATGTTGTTTAAGATATGTAGAACCTTGATTATTGGTAAGATTATCAAACTTAGATTGAATCATATACTAATAGATCATATTTGAGTCGATAATACCTTTTCAACGTGAGAAAAGATGTTGAAAAGATCTTCTATTAACTAAAAATAAGGTTTAAATATACTATATAAATAAAGAATAAACGTCGTAATCTTAATTATAATATATAATATAAGTAAAAAGTAAATCTCCTGAATTTATTTATTTTAGTGAAGTAATAATTATAATAATTAAAAAAAATACATGTGTAATAAATAATTAGGTAGAATTTATTGAGTGATGTTATAATTTTTAAAATGTTTTATAAATGAAAAAAAAAAATAGTGATATGTCAGTATCTATCTAACTGAGCTATAATAAATGGGAGTGAAGTAGTTGATCTGTATGGTCTGTTCTAAATAAAGTAGCAGTAATTGTAGTAAGTGTTCAATTT
Organism: Macrotyloma uniflorum; assembly: GCA_016859785.1. Lineage (NCBI taxonomy): Eukaryota > Viridiplantae > Streptophyta > Magnoliopsida > Fabales > Fabaceae > Macrotyloma > Macrotyloma uniflorum. The sequence goes on from BDMB01000002.1 coordinate 2,613,982, forward strand.
TAAAAGTTGATGATGGCCACCCATCCACCACCATCCTCATCCTCCATTAACCTTTCCATACTCACACAAATCAAAACATTCATTCTCATAACATGCTCCTCTCTCTATATATATATTTTGCTATAGCTAGGTTAATACCTAATCTATAATAAATAAAAGTCTTTGATGTTAATTAGTTTGAATTTGCATGAAAAAAGTATAGAAGAAAAAGCCCAAGTTCAAGAAGATGTTGCATATTGCACTAATACAATCAACAAATTAACAAATTGAATAATGCTGCAAAATCATTGAAATTATATCTGCTATTGAATTTGAAAGATGAATGCATAAAAAAGAAACACATAGACATTGTTTGAGTGAATGCATAAAAAAAGAGAAGTTGGAGGAAAAGATTAAATGGGCAAAGGAGATGTAGGGTAGGATGGATGGCACGGATAAGGAGAGGGAGTTGGAATTATTTCAAATCATTTATTATAGCATTTATTAATTTCTCCTAATTTCCATCACAACAAAAATTAATAAAAATTATATACATTTATTTTCAAAAAAACTTAGAGACAATTTACAATCTATATCTTACTAAATATGGTATTGTAAGTGATTAGTAAATTTATCAACTAATTATTTTATAAATAATTTTCTGTTTCTTAATTCTTCATCCATCATTTTGTTAATTAACATATTTTTTTTATTAAATAAATAAATATTTCATATATTTTAGATTTTTTCTTTGATAGAGAAAGAAAAAATTTACATTTTATTACATAAAGAAATAGATTATTTTAAATTATTTTTTATAAAGAAAATGCAAAATATCAAGGATATTATTAAAAAAATTAATAAAATTATTATAAATTATAAATTTTAATAATTTTATTGATTTTTACATTCAAATCTTAAACATATATAATAAAAAATAATATATATATATATATATTTTTTTTTTCCATATATTTTTTTTTCCTAAATAACTGGATTCAAATATTTTTATATATAGAGACTTAAGTCATACCAATCATAATAATATCCTAAATAATATAATTGGTAGTCCAATAATTAAAAAAATAATAAATATAACTTTATTAAAATAAATTTTAATATTATATAAAAATTTAATATAAATCTATTTTAATTATAAAAAATTAGTGTATAATAGATTTTAAAATTATATAAGAAGTAAATATAAATATAATTTAATTTATTAAATTTGTATTTTATTTATATATTATAATAATATAGCCTTATCTTTAATTAATAAAATTCTCCAACATATCTCACATTAAAATCTGGTAATTCTAATATATATATATATATGTAATTTCTTTTACTTTGTGCATGTTTTATTTATTTATTTACTTAATAGAGATTTAGAAGCATTAAAAAAACTTATACAAATAAAGGATATATTTTAGAAGCCTCTAAGAATATTGTAAATAAAGGAAAACACCCTTGTCCTTCTTTACTGACACACTCATTCACATTTTAAAGATTTTTTTATATGTCAAAATTTAATTTATATATAAAAGTTTTCTTTTATAATTTTTAAAAATATTTTTATTTATACATAAATTATTAATTTTAGTTTTTAGAACACGTGATGATTAGTTGGGTGCTAAATCATAAAGCATTATGAAAGAGCATTTCCCTTTGAACAATGAATATGTGAAGATGACCAGGGATTACATTGCATCCCCAAGTTCTGATTTTTTTTCTTAGCTTCTACAACTCATCCTTATAAATGCACCACCCACGATTCCAAAAGTTGTGGTAGCTCTCAATTAACACCAATAACTTGAAAAAACAAGAAGAACAAGAAAACAATGGAGGTGCATCACAATGGTAATGCCCCTAGCCAGACCCTTTCAGAGTTGCAGATTGTGACTGTAATGAGTGTGCCACCGCTCAAGGTGACAGAGCCACGCCGAGTTCGCAAAGTTTTGCTCAGTGATGACCACACAAGCGCCATTCAGGGATGCTTCCAAATAGTTCTCTGCTATGAGAGTTTGAAGGAGGGTGATCATGGTTGGTGCATGGCTGGTTGGATCGTGGAGTCACTAGCCAGGGTTCTGTTGGATCACCCTCTCCTTGCAGGTCGCCTTCAAAGAAAGGATGACACAGGGTTCGAAATTGTGGCCAATGATTCTGGCATTAGACTCTTGGAGGCATGCTACCCTACAAGCTTGTCACACTTTCTTGAGTTGAGTGAAAAAGAACAACATCTTGAGACCGAGCTTGTGTTCTGGAAGGAAATTGATTCGCAGTTTCCTCAGTTCTCTCCTCTTTTCTATGTTCAGGTAAATGTTACATACATATATACATACATATATACGTACATATAGTGTTTGTTTTTGTCTTTTTGTTAACAATAAGTTCTGTTTCATTCTGTGCTATTAGTCTCATTTGATTGGTTTCAAAGGGTTGGAACTTGGAAGTGATTGTGTTGATTTTTAGGTGACAAACTTTGAATGTGGAGGATACGTTATTGGCATTAGTTGCAGTCTTCTATTGGCAGAGGTTTTTCTGGTCGAGAATTTCCTTGGGAAATGGGCTGAAATACACAACAACATGTCATCACAACGTGGAGAGATTAAGACACCAATATTCTACCACCCTCGTAAGAAAAACAAAAACTGTGACTCTCTTCCATCAGATATAGTTAACCGTACTCAAAGCCAAAACGGGGTTCAGAGCTTGGTGTTCAAAATCACTACCGAGGATGTAAACTCAAGCAAGGAACTTTGGAAGGACTTGGCCATGCTTTGTGTTGAGGAAGCAGAAGAGAAGCTAGGGACTGATTTGGGTTCAGAATTTTGTGTGGTGGTGCAAGAGTCTGCAGAGGTGATCAAAGTGGAAAGTTGCTCAATGAATGAATGGGGTAGGGAAGAGCAGGGAATGAGATTGAAGGTGAAGCATGAGATCAGAGGAAGCACATGGGAAGAGTTTGGAGTGCAGGAGGTGGCATTTAATGAGGGAAACCAACCTGTTCATGTTTGTTGCTGGATTGATTCTGTGAGAGATGGTTATGCTATGACAGTGCCACTCTCCTACCTAAAGAACAATGCATGTGCTGTGGTTGTAGTTTCACGCCCTCTTTCTTCCCTATGATTCTAGAGCCACAATGTGTTTGAATGTTTCTTCTAGTAATTTTTCCAAGATCATGGCCACAATGTATTAGGATTCATAAAATTTTATTCTAGTGTTTATGTTTTGTGTCATATTGTATTGTTTAAATCTATCTATCATATCATGCATTGTGATTCATACAATAGCTTGGAGTAGAATACAAACTTTTAACCGTTAACTTCTTATTATCTTCTATTATTAAGAAAAAAATTTATCAGCCATGAAATATTTTTCACGATATTTTTTTTAAAAAAAAAATTAATTATCCATTATATATTTCTTACAGATTTATTTTTATGAAAATTTTTCATAAATTTATTTGTGGGAAATTTTTTATAAATTTATTTATGAAAAAGTTTCACATAAATTTGTTTGTACGAAATTTCTCATAGACTTTTTGTAATTATTTGTGTAAAATTTTCTACTAACTTTTTACCCACAAATTTATAAGTAAAAGGTTATTAGGAAATTTTTCACAAAAAACTACAAAAAATCTATAGGAAATTTCCCACAAACAAATTTATGGAAAATTTTTTCATAAACAAATTTATAAAAAATTTCTCATAGATAAATTTATAAATTTTTTTTATAAAAATAAATTTGTGAAAAATATTCAATGGATAATTAATTTTTTTTTCAAAAAAAAAATCCATGAAAAATATTCCATGAATAATAAATTTTTTTTTGTAGTATATTTAAATAAAAATAAGAAATAAATTTGATATACAATCTCATATCAAGTTAGATGTAGATTTTTTTCAATATTTTTTCTTTTTATAAATACTTCTTGAATATTTAACACATAATATTTTCTTCATGGTCGCTTGGGAAAAAAATTATTTCAGTACAAACGTTATCTTATTATATAAAATTAAATGTTTTATTACATTGGTATAGGATTCAATTAAATAAAAATTAATACTTTTTTACCAACATATTTGCTGAAAAATATGTTCATGGAATAATTATACTTTTATACATTTATTGTTTTTTTTATATATATTTTTCCTTTTTACTTAACATAGTTTATTTCATACCAAAATTATATTTTCAAAATTCAAATTCATAAACAAATTAGTTAAGAGATACCGGTCATTATTAATTATATTTGTGAAATGTTAATAAATAACCAAATTGTGGACAAGTAAAAAACATGAATGAATTATGAAAAATGTAAATTTATTATATATAAATATATTGTAATGACTTCTTTACTTTTTTTCTCGTAAAAATAATATAAAATAAGTTAAAAATGAAGTAATAAGAAAAATAACTTGATAATTATTTTCTTAGTAATTTTACTTTAGAATCATTGTGTAGTTGATACTTCTATAAGTCTTTTTGAGTTAATATTTCTAAATCAAACCCTACCAAAATATTTTTTAACATGTAACTTAAGGTATTGAATAAATTTTATTAACTATGTAAAATAAAACCCATTAAAGAACATAGTAGAAGTTTAAATATAATGGATAGGAAATGTTACAATAAACTTGCAATATCAAAACTTTAGGTAAAATATTTCATATAGTAAAACTTATTAGATAAAAAAAATCATTAAACCATAGTACAAAACCTTACTAAATTATTCTATATATATATACATATATTATTTTTTCTATTTATTATTAAAAATGATTGCTAATAAAATTATCAATAAATATTTTTATTTATCATTAAAAATTATTGTTGATAAAATTATCCATAAATATTAAATCTTTATTCAAATTACAAGTGTGTATTAATTTATTAGAATTTGCGTCTTCAGTCTCTGGAGAGTTTTAGACAAGAAAATAACATGATCCATCAATATATATGTAAAAATAATTTTATTCAATATATAACTATGAATAGTTTTCATTCAATTAACAATAAAATCATTAAAATATTAATATTAATATTAATAATTTTTAAATTTTTTAATAAATAAATATGAAATGTTTTAATTTATCTATAATACAATTTATTATCTATAATAATTTATAAACTATATGTCCATTTCAATGTATAAAATAGTACAAAAAAATGTTATATTGTTAATATATTTAAGATTAAAGTTAAATAACTTTGTTCTCATTATTTTTCATTTTGTTTATTATTATTTATAATCAATTTTATTTTTTTAAAATGAGTCATTTTAAGTTGTTTAATAAAATAATATATATATATATATATATATATATAAAATCAGTAAGTATAATTATATTAATATAATATTATATTTTTTGTTAAATAATTTTGAAATATAATAATAATTTTTTTAATAAAATAAATAATAGAAATAATAATAAGAAGAAATTGAAAAAAATGAGTTAAAATGAAAAGAAATTATTTAACCTAAAATATAAAACTTGATTGAATATTATGTTAATAAAATAAAAAATAATAAAACGCAAAGGCAATTAAGCTTGAAAAAACATAATCAAGAATCTTTCTGGTACACAATTCCAGTTGAAGAAATTTTTTTGCAAAGTACATTATCAAACAAACATTGACGCATTTTGCAGCAAGTTCCTACAAAACATTTATAAGAATCATAAATTGTAGTCACGAAGAAGAAGGGTTTTGGTTTAGGGTTTGAAGACAGAAAAAAGAAGAGGTGAACAGGTGACAGGGAATGGAAATTGGGAGAGGTAATGGTGGGAAAAATGCGATTCGAATCGAGAATCCATTTACTTTGAAGGTGGGTCAAGTGTTTACAGGTTTTGGTATCGGCTGTGGAGTCGGCATCGGCGTTGGGCGCCCTTTAAATTTGGGTATTCATTGATTCTCTTTCCTGAAGTTGATTATTATTATTTGTTTCTGAAATTCTATGAATATTTTTTTACCACTTCTTATTCATTATTCCGTTTAGGTGCAATTCCTGTATTAAATCAAGTAATGAGTGCCACCAGAGGTGCGACCGATGCATTTTCTGGTGTTAGTAGCCGTGTTAATACTTCTGTAAGACAACATTCATCATTTGATGTTACTACTTACTACCGTCTATAACCTTTTTTTTTTTTTTTTTNTTTTTTTTGTTTTTTTCTTTTAATGAAATATTTGTTTGTTGTATTTTCTGCAGTTGAGGAAGTTGGGAGCTAAGAATATTGAAGTGGGTGTTGGATGTGGAGTTGGTTTTGGTCATGGTTTTGGAGTTGGTATGCCATATCTGTTCACTTTATTTATCAATTTTTTGCCATCTGTTTCGCTCTTTTGTGATTTTTATGTCATCACAATTTAGTTATGTGTGTGCATTACATGAATTCCTTGGTTAGTCTTACATTGGATAATCATGTCATCTGTTCTATTTTTTTTTTTCTTGAGTCATTCTGAACTATTATTCTGTTTGTTGTGCTACTATTGGCAATGTGTTTAAATTTTATGTTTCCCAAAATAAATTTACCACATTTTTCCTTAGTAGTTCCCGAAAGGATTCATTTATGGAACTGAAATTTTGGTGTTTCAATATTTTATATGCTTCGAAAATCTCAAATTCTTTCATAGGAGGAAGCTTTCGAGTGTTTGCCTCATGAAATTGATTTTAGAAACTATAAGGAACTGTGGCTCACTGCATACTGCTTCTCAGTTTTGATGATATATTGTGCAATGCACAAGAGAAAGATTTATATTAAACAAAATACAGTTCAATGTTATACATTACCATGCATTATACACTAAAGAAAAAGAAAGTGGAAGCAGCAGATGTTCTCTAGAAATTGCTAAATATTAGGACAGTGTAGACTCAAGTGCTGATCATGCTCGAAACTTAGTTGTCATCTATATATTCTTGGCCATATTGTGTTTGTTGCTTGAAATGGTTATTTCTGTTTGATCATTTTAGTTGACAAGGGCTCTCCATATTTTACACGCCTGCTTTGGTTGATAGCTAAATTATAATGTTTTTATCATGTCAGGTCTTGCTGTGAAACCAGGGGTTTTGAATCAAATTCAATCTTGTGTTGTAGTATGTGAATTTTTCTCTTATCATAAAAATATTGTCATCTAGTTTTCCCTTTTCTGTATCTCATGGCTAAAATGTTCAAATTTCTAGGATGTGATGACAAAGATGATGACAAAGTTCGGACTTAGTCCCAGTATAGCCCTTAATCAGGGTGCATTTCCACCATCCTTGCAAAATGCCGTAACTCCAGTCAATACAACCCAAAGTTCTGCTGGAAGCATGATTCAGTTGGCAACTAAATCAACTGATCAAATATCTCAAGCCCTGGCAGGGTCTCAACCTGTTCAAATTGGTTCAGAGTTTGAAAACACTCCATTAAGAAGCACTTCAGTTGACTCTGCATTTGGCAGCCGGACTGAGAAGGTTATTAGCAACTTTCTGCAAAATCCAGTATTAAAGGGGGAAGGAGAAGGACTTGATGAAGCAGTATGCACTCATTTTCGTACATGACAATTAAATGCTATGCTTTCTACTCATTCTAGCCATTGATTTGATTTTTAATGATTTTTAGGTACATGTGGATGAAGTGATAGAATTTGCATTCTGTATTGGTAGAGTGTTGAAAGAGAAGAGACACGTGTTTTTGGAGTAGTTATATCCGTCGAATGTGTTTCCTCTTTATGTGGGAGTACTAGGAAAGTTCTAGACATAAGTATAGAGATGGGGAAGGTGGGCTATAGTTGAGGTGAAATAGCCTTGGTGGAATCTAGTAGTCTCTCTAAGCTACTTGGGCGGAATGTGATTCTTGAATATGTTGCCAAAAGTCTCTAGTTTCCAGAAATATTCAAAAGTATTTTATGAAATTCCCAATAAAACCATGACTATCCATGGTCCGTTGGCAGCAATGGTGTCTATTTTCACTTGCCATTCCTGGGTAATTAAAGAAAAACCTTTGTCTTCCTCTGCAATTGTTTTATGACCATAACAGGGGAATGTTAGATCATTGACTACATTTTTTATAAATTAGTCCAAACAGGATACCCTGATATCCTGAATATCACATACGAACCTCCTGCATTGACAATGTATATATCCTTTCTGTGTTTTAAATATCAAAATTGTTAATGTCTTTGTTTTTGCACCCGGTCGTCCTATCAGAAATCATTGTACATTATTAATTATTAGACTTATGAAACAGAAGTTCGGTTGGTTGATATTTTTGAGGCTGCAAAAATATGGTCGGTAGTTGTGAGGGATGAGTATAAACTCTTTAAATTTTTTTACCTCTTCATGTGTGCATCATTTGTTGGTTAAACTATTGAGGCTTGTTATTGCTGAATTATGTTTGCCTCTTTATATATCCATTGGTGATTGATGATGGTATTTTAATTTTAGTTTTAATACACAATTTCCTTGCAATTAGATTATTAATATGATCTTGTTAGAAGTCTTCTTGTTTATGAAATGCTATTCAAAACTTTAATGTGTACGATGGACACAATTATCATAATTTTCCCAATCAGTATGCATTTGAATGATAGAATGTTCATTTCTCAACATTGTTCCCCGTTTCCTCTTTTTGAATTTTTCCGCGGTGAATCAAATATTATATGAAATTCTGATTCTAAGATACATTGTAGATTGGACGTTTGCAGTCAGAAAGGATAATACTTCAGATGGTAATTCTCAATCTTTTATGCCTAAGACACATTTATACTTTCTGTTTAACTTTTCAATGGCTCGGTAACTTAAATCATTATTCTATCTTCGGACCAAAAAGCCTATGATTTTAACTTCTTTTATTTTTGTGAATTTAGGTTTTGAAACACCAGAAAATCATTGAAGAACTTGTGGAGGAAAATGAGAGACTTAGGCGGATACTAATGGAGGACCTGAAAGTCCCATCTAGCAAACTTGAAGGAAGTTCTTCAGATAGAAATAGAAATAAGGTGCCATGTAATGATTGTTTTGATTGCCGAAGAAAACAAAGAAAAAAGTAGGTTAGTAATAATAATAGTAAATTCATAGGTTCTTGCATGCTAAAGGGTCTCCCCGATATCATGGTTCACCTGCATTTTTTGGGTTTTCTTTCATTCCAGTACCTCTACTGCTCTGGGTTTCTCGGGTTACGAATTTCGGGATATTACAATTTAATGAGTTAGAATGGAATGGAACTTAGAAAATTAAATTATTATTTAATTAATTAAATGTTTGAATATTTTATGATAAAATGGGATTAAAAGAATATTTTGTTTTGAGATTTCTTTTGATTCTTTGCTTAAAGAATATTTTGTTTTTTATCTTTTAATTTTGGATCAATTTAGTTGTTCCAAAGTAATTGTAATTTTCAATTGTAAGATGTGAAACCTGTATCATTAAATTAGATTTTTCAATTGATGTTTGAAAAATATTATAAACATGTCAAAAGTTGTGTGAAAAGTGAGTACAATAAGTATTTAGAAAATTGAAATATCTAATGTTACCTTTTTGTTTAGGGGATTTTTTTTTTTAAACTACTTTTGTTATGTTTATCATTTTTTATCAACATTTTAGTTTTGTAGTTTTCGTGTAGATAAATGTTAGAATAAGTTTTACATTTTAAATCATAAAAAAAAAAGTATTGTGTCTTCAAATAAAAAAAGAGCACTGTTATGGCTGACCCAGATTTGAAAAATAAAAAAATTAAGATGAATCTTTTGAATTATAAATGACTCAAATAAATATGAAAAACAAGATAAAATAACAAAAGTATAATTTAGTTAATTAAATAAATTCCATCTTCAATAATAATTATTTTTTTTACTAATTTGAATATTTCTTTATCGTGAACAAGTGAATAGTATTATTAAATTAAACTAAACTTTATAAATGTTTACGCGTGTTATAAATGTCGTAAGGTGTGTTTGTTATTAATTGTCCATATTGATGAATATTTGGTTCTTATACAAGAATTTATCCTTTTAAAATGTGTAATGTTATCTCATTTTTTTAAGAAGAGAGATTTATTTTAAAAAATAAAATTTAGAAATTTTTTATTAATTTAATAATCTAATATATTAATTCATTTTAATGATTAAATTATAAGAAAAATAAATAAATTAAGAATAAATTTCTTATTCTTCGAATAATTGTATATTTTTAATATTATTTTTTATCATACACATATTTATAAGTACATTACATCATATTTAATTAATTAAATTAAGTGATAAAATAAAAATAATAAAAATAATGGTAATATAATTCAACGTGGCGTCATATAGTGTTATTTATTTATTTTTGAATTTATTTATTTATAATAACAGACTCTTTAAAGTATTGAATGTGTTAGTTGCAAAGATAATTTAAATATAGCACCTTTTCTTTGGGTCAACATTTAATTGCACCTGAATAATTTATGTGATTGTAATTGAAACTTTGTTTTGGATGGTCGATGATGAGTTAGTTGGCTTACTTATGAAACCTTCAGTATCAATTAGAGTACACTTTTTCATGTATACATACAAATGAACTTTAATTGACAAATAAAAGCATGAAGTTTTAGAAGTTCCTCATCGAAAGCTTTCCAATAGCACGAAAATCATGCAAATGACTGCATTTGGAGAGAGAAGGTTCCATCATATGTAACGAAGCTTTGGATTTAGTTTTCATACGACACTAATTTTAACGAAGAAATGTAAAGTTTACACCCATTCACGCACTTAGTTAATCAATTTTTCTTTGACTTCAAATTTTTCTTTGACCTTGAAAGAATCACTGAAGGTGAAAAGCATTAAGCAGGGAGTAATTGTCGTTGATTTCTCAGAATCCGAAATTGGAACAGAAAATTCCCAGTAGTGGAAGATGGAGGAAAATGTTGAGAAAGAAGAAAGTGATGCTTAGCTTTTGATGAGAAAGAAAAGAAAAAAGCTAGAGGGTAAGTGGACAGTGACACACTTAGAAGAAAAGAAATGAATTTGAAGTGAGAATCTATTTACTTTGAAGATGGGTCAAGTACTTTGAGGTTTTGGAATCAACCCTTTAAATTTAGCTACTTCCATTGTCTTTGAGACATACACTGCACCAGATGGATTGGAAAAGCTTCTTCAAGCCAAAAACTCCCCAGAATCCCCCTCAAACTTCTCAAAAACCCAGTATTAGTTTTTCCTATTTCTTTACACTTTCATATATCATATTCATATGTATCTTATTTTATTATTAAGCATCTCTACTCTCAACGAAAAGCTCGTATCCTTGTCCAATCATTTTTCAACACTTGTATTTGTTTATTTTCCAATGTCAGCCATTAAATGGTTGATGGGTTTAAGTCTTCAAAATGATACTGTAAAAGTACAGTGTTAACCAATCACAAATAAAGTCAGAAATGACTTTCGAGATAGTTTTAGTCGAAGTCAACAAAATCACCGTATATAGTACTTTTTCATTGGTTGATAATAGAATAAAAACCATTTGCACTGCTTTTTACACATGGTTGATTCTACAGTAGTGTTAACTCATGGTTAATTCTTCTGCATGCATGACGTATTTGTTTAGACTTGAGAAATCTTACTAAAATACATTTGCGTAGTTCTTTTATTTTAACCAATGTATTCATTATGTGCAGGTACAATACCGATGTTGGATCAAGTAATGAGCGCCACCAAGGGTGCAACAGATGGAATTTCTAGTGTTAGCAAGCAAGCCAATACTTCTGTAAGACAACATCATCACCTTCCTGTTTGAAGTATGCTGTCATTACCATGTTGCTCCTTTTCTTTTCTCTTGCTTTAGGTGAAATATCTCTTTCTCATATTTCATACAGTTTAGGATGTTGGGAACTTCAAGTATTCAGGGCGTGGCTGGATATGGAATTGGTTTTCGCCATGGTTTTGGACTTGGTATGCCATATCTATTCATATTTCTCAATTCTCTGCCAAATAATGTATGTTTCACCTTCTTCTGATTTTTATGCATTAGGTGTATTTTATGGTGTTGCTCTCAGCCTGATAGATGTTATATTGCATGATATGCATTCTTCACATAGGATAATCTCTTCAATACGTTCCATTTTTTATACTTTGATTCATATTTTCCTTTTTTGGTGGATCTTTGTTGTAGTAACTGTAAGTAGGGTGTTTTTGAGCTATCTATTCTTGGCAATGTTTTAAACTTGTACAACTTTTGAAAAATTTGCAAGTAGCTGATTTATTCCAAAACTATCCATTTAGGGACCTGACATTTTCATGTTATACATTATGATCAGAAATCTTGAACATGCTCCTAAAACTTATAAGGATGCTTTCAAGTGTTTGCTGATTATGCAGCTGTCATATATCATATATCATACATATAAATTAGCTATTTATTGCTTGAAATTGACTTTCTAACCTTCTCCATGTGAGATAAAATCAAATTACTATTGATAAACCTAATGCCTATGGCTCACTGTGAGAGAAAGAGTCATATTAAATAAACTAAATTGTAAACTTTTACATTCATATGCATTATACACTAAAGAATAAAAATGTGGAAGAAGAAAACGTTGCTAGGAGTTTCCAAAACTTACCTAAACCTCTGGATGCTGTAGGCTCAAGTGCTGAGCTTGAACAAAACCTTTATGTTTTATGCACATTCTTCAGTTGATAGCTGAATCTTTCATTTACTCATTGGCAGGCATATCTATGAGATCAGGGGTGGATAAACTTCAATCTAATCTAGTAGTATGTGGAATTTCTCTCATCTCCAAAAGTTTTGTCTTTTATTTTCTGCCTTTTATATATCTCATGATGAAATCTTGAATTTTCCAGGAATCAATGACACAGATGACTGGTCTTATTCCTGGTTTACCCTTTGGTCAGGGTGCATTGCCGATGCCATCATCCTCAAAGAGTGCCCAAAGCAAGGTCCCTACCAACCAAGTTTCTGCTGAAATATCTGCAGGAAGCATGATGCAGCAGGCAACTAAACCATTTGACCAAATTTCTCAAGAAAACACGATGCAGTTGGCAACTAAATCAGTCAACCAACTATCACAAGGTCTTTTAGGGTCTCAACCTACAAAGATTGGTTCAGCCTTTGACCATAAAGCATTAAATCGAGCTGCAGTTGACTCTGCATCTGACAGCCAAGCAGAGAAGGTTATTAGCAACTTTCCACAAAATCCACCATTGAACCAAAAACCAGCTTCAAACAAATCCAAACTTTTCTTTAATATGGATATACGGATTTTAAATTCAGTTCATTTAATTGGATATGGATTAAATTTTTAAAATCCAACTCATGCTCACTCACCCTTTTGAAGGAAGAAGGAGGAGGAGGACTTCATGAAGCTATATGCACTAACTTTCGTATATGATTATTATTAGATGCTGCTATGCCTTTTCTTCCATTAATTTCATTTTTGGTGAACCTTTTAAAATGCCTTATATCATGGAATTTCACATACTCATTATGATTCATGCAAATGGATAAAATGATAGAACTTGCGTTTTGTATGAAAATCTGATTCGAAGATACTTTGTAGGCTGGACTCATGCAGCCAGAGAACAAACTACTTCAGACGGTAATTTTTTATTTGAAGCCAACATGTATCACAATCGATATCATATAACTTTTTATATTGTAAATGATTATATATATATATATATATATATATTTATTCTCAACCTTAGTAAACTAGGGTATACTTTTTATTGAACTTTTGGAATGGTTCAGTCACTTCAATTATGATATATCAGTATTATTATCACTATGGATTTAGGTTATGAAACAGCAACAAATCATTGATGAACTTACGGAGGAAAATGCGAGGCTTTGCCAGATACTTCAAGTGAAGGAACTGAAAATACCATCTAGCAAACTTCAGCCAAGTTCTTCAGGTAGAATTAGAATGAGGTTGCAAGTACTGATTTTTTGACTAAAAAAATGTGTTTGACACATTCTTTTTTGTCACAGTTTCTGCTATTGAATCAATTTTACGTGAATATTGCTAATTGAGTGCTGACTTGAATATTGCAAATCTTGATCTGATAATGGATTTGTTTACTTTGTAGATCAAAATCTTCAGACATTCCCTTCATCGGAAGTTAATGATAAGATTAACGGTGGTTCTAGGCCACCCGGTGATGCTGACGGGTAAGAAACATTTACCTTTTGCAGTTTAAAAATAAAGATTACCTTTTTAATTAAATAGGTTAAACCCAAGACAACCAAAAAAAAATTTAATTTTTTTTTTTTTTGTAATTTTAATATTGGATTGCTTAACGTGTATTTTGTATTTATGTTTGTAGGTATATTGACAACTTCAAAAGGAGAAACTGAATAGAGTTAATATAAATAAATAAATCTTTCTATTTTAATTGTTTGTAATTAACATCTTTAACTTAATGGCAATGTTAATAACATATTTAGTTTTAGCTAAAAGTATTTTAAAGTTGAACTGGTGATGGCTTGCTTAAAACACAATTGTGTTATTTATGTTTGCAAGTACATTGCCAACTTCAAAAAGAGAAAATGGTAGAATAGAGTAAGAAAAATTTTAGCTTCTGCATAATTAATGAGTGAATATGGAATATTCCATCAATAATTTCTGATAAATCGTTTTGTTTAGTACTGATCATGGATCCCTCATTATGAGTAACAAAAAAAGCTAAAGTTTGATACTCAACAACTTTTACAACTTGAATTCATTGCAATGGAATCTAGTGCTTTATTTTCTGCGGTACAAAATTCTCCATGTGTAATTTTATCATAAATGAATAAATTCTATAACTTTTGGCATACTCAAATACCTGCTGTTGCATAATTAGCAAAATTTCAAATGCTAGTTCATGACTTGTGCGTTGGGATTTTATTCTGTCTAAAGTGAATCATGAGGCAAAGGAAGTGTACTCTGTGTAGTGTTCCATCGTTGATTTTGGCCTTTACACAGAATTGTATTCAACAAATTCAGTCCACACGTTCTGCTTCTAATTCAATCCATTCACCATCTTTGTGTTGTGTTCTAAATTCTGATGTTACTTCTGATGTGGATAGATAAAAGGGTAGATAAGTGTCTTCCATCTAAGCTAAAATTTACAAGCACCATCCATGTCTCAAATGAAGCAGAATCCATGTCAAAAGCACTAATTTATGAGCTCAGAATCCTTATTAGTTATGGCATTTGTGAGTATAATGTCAAAACAAAATTTCATTTCACGTGGACATCACTTTCTATTAAAGTTGTTTTGTGGGAAAGACCCACCAAAACCATCCTCTTCATATTCTTCCATCACATGCACAAGCACAAGCATAAGCACAACTCCTCCCTCTGCAACTCTTTCTTCTACACACATTCATAAAGTTCCAAACTGTCACCTTCAACATGTTCCTCTCTTGTGCCAGCTAACATTCTTCTTTCTCTCATTACTCTTCCCCACAGCCGAATTGACCTTAATAGGTAGTTGTTCATCACATGCTCCCCATTCAGTATACTCAAATATCTTGAACCAGAGGTATAGTTAGATGAATCCCTTGTTATTTCTACGTCTATACAACTGTGCCTTTTAGAGTGTGGTTTTTCCCTTTGAATTAGTATTATCAGCAAGTAATAATGGATTCATACTATTAACTTTCGAAAATCAAAAATAAAATTGACATTGAGTGATGATAATATCTCCAATTCTCACTTTCTTTTCACGTTAATATCAATATTTTAAATAAAATTAAATACGTGTCTATAAACTTGTCAATTGACAAAGAACAACAAATTAAATCTCTTTATGATAGTCTATTTATGACAACTGAATACAACATATCACAAATATTAACATATATTGTGAATGTTGGGAAGTAGCATTTGTAGGTAAAATCCTAAAACAGAACACCATCATAGAACACAAATCACCAAATCTCTCTTATTCAGTTCGATATCACAATAGTACTACAATGTCATAAATCACACACAAAGATGAATATCTGCTAAAAAGGAACAGAACAAATACATGTCTCAGTGATTCATTCAAGCCTACATAAAGTCAAATCGATGAGTGTCTCTCTTGGTTTAAACAATAAGCATTGCAGCAGCTGCGAAAAAGGGTATAGGCAGCATGAAGAGCCTGCTTCCATGAAGAAACGCATTGCTGGGGCTTGAAGGCACAGTATCATCAGATGCCCTTGGAGGAGATGGAGTGGGTGACGGTGAAGAAGGAGAGGGAGCAAAAGGTGAAGGTGGCGATGAGGTGCTAGATGGGCTTGGGCTTGGGCTTTGGGAAGGTGTAGGAGTTGGTGAGGTGGTTGGGGACATTTGTGGTGGTGGGAGAGTAGAAGGTGTGGGTGCAGGAGAGGGAGCTTGAGAAGTGGACATTGATAGCAGAGTGAAGAAAATGGCTACCACCAACATGGCACGTATGATTGCCATGGTTACACTTCGGTGGCAGAGAGAACAGAACAGAACACAAACAGAGTATGCAGAGCAATGGCACTGGTTATGGATTTATAGAAGAAGTGAAGATAATGAAGCTTCTAACGAAGAATCTGTTCTTTTTTTGCCTCACACTCAAGTGCGCCAATATTTCATGCAATCATGCCTCGGATTGACACGTATTTAAGACACACATAAAGTTTAAGGTTCCAAGGCATCTTGTCGTGTTGTGAGCTCCAGCCCAATCAATATGTTCGACAGTGTCGATTGGGCCACTTATTTTGTAGACCAGGCCCAGCCCAACAAAAGTAAAAAAAAAAAAGTTTAGTTCGCACGTGTGGAACGGATAGAAACAGATAAGAGCGTTCTCTCTTCCAGCTTCCGAATCCTCCTCACATTTTGCAGTGTTTTCCATGTCTCCTACCCACTGAAGTGCAACCCCTTTTTTCTCTCTCCCTAATAATGGCTTCTCAAGTTCTTCTTCAGGTTTTTCTCTTATCTCTTCATTAAATTTGAAAACCTAAACATTTTTATATTCTTTGTTTCCTTACTGATTCGGAAATTGTATTGCAGCAGGCTTTGTTTGCCCCCAAGCTCACTTTTCCTTCTTCTTCTTCTTCTTCTTCTTCTTCTTCTTCTTCTTCCCCTCGTAATGTTGCGTTAATTTCTAGTTTTCCTTCGACTCCAATTTCATGGCGTTGCACTCCTCTTATTGCTAAGCCTAGTTTCGTTGTGAGAGCCGATTCCAACCTCGAAGGCGGTGGTGAAGCCACCGAAGATGTTCCTTCTGATAATGTTGATGAAGTTTCGGAAGGTGAAGCAGAACAGGTTTCGGATTCTGAAGCTCCGAAGTTGCCCCGAAAACCCAGAGTCAAGCTTGGAGACGTTATGGGGGTAATTAGAGGAATCATAAATTAGCTTCAGTGTTTTAATTACCCATTAGGTTTCCACACTCTGCACCCTTTCTATGCTTGTCTGTATGTGAGAATGTGTAGGAAAAAGATAGAAGATGGATGAAGTGTGAAATGCATGGTGTTGTTGTTGATGCAGATATTGAATCAGAGGGCAATTGAGGCATCGGAGAAGCAAAGGCCCACTCCAGAAATTAGGACTGGGGATATTGTCGAAATCAAATTGGTAAGATATGCTTAAAGAAGGGTGCTGAAGTGAGATGAATTTTATGGTGATATATTTTTGTTCTTCTTGCAGGAGGTTCCTGAGAACAAGCGTAGGCTGTCCATTTATAAAGGGATTGTCATCTCGAGACAAAATGCTGGTATTCACACAACTATTCGAATCCGAAGAATCATTGCTGGCACCGGGGTTGAGATAGTCTTCCCAATGTGAGTTTCCTCCTAATTAGAACTTTGTATTTAAAGACTGGTACTGTCATTTACATTTCTGCTATTTGGATGATTGCTTCACATCATTGTTTATCCAATTGTTGTGATTAGGGGATATAATTATATAAATCATTTTCTAACTATAAGGTGGAAATTTGGGATGAATACTTCAATTATCATTTTTACTTAAGGAACTGTTGTCAATTTGAAGACGTTTGATGACTAAGATGTGGAAAAGTAAATGTTACCAGTTGTCATTTTCGAAGGTTTAGATTACTGCACGAATGCCTGCGTAATTTGAAACTGTGCACCTTTTGAAAGTACAAATTGTTGGTACATTGGTTGTGGAGTACTGATCAATAATAGCTTAAGGTAACCTTGTTCTACAATCCATTTAAGCATGAAAAGGCTATTTTCATCTCGAATTATTGTTACAAATGGGGTTTATTCGGTTTCCATGGGAGGATTATAACTTGTAAGAAGATAAATCCCTTTTTGTGTATGATTTACCAACCTCCCTGGATATACCAAATTCAGGGAATAAGAATTCTAATAGTGGGAAATGGGAATTGGAAAACATATCAGTCTGAACTTGAAGTTTAACAATGTGTCAATGTCACAGAAGAATGGAGGGTGAGATTCATATCTGTTTCAATGTGACCTAAATTCCTGTTAGTTGCTAATGAACATGTGCAATGCTTCTATGCATAATGTTTGTCTTCAGTCTGTGTTGCGTAATAAGATTTTATGGAATTATCATTGTGAAGATCTGAATTGATTTATTCAAGCTAATTACCCAAACGGTTCTCTAGATTGAGTTACAAATTGATGTTTAAAGACTGCTGTATATCTTCATATTCGTGGATTGTATTATGAAGTAAGTTTTTACCGGCTTTTTCTTGTGAGATATTGTCTTATATATGCTTATATTTACTGGGACAGCTACTCGCCAAACATCAAAGAAATCAAAGTGGTAAACCACCGAAAGGTCAGGAGGGCAAGATTGTACTATCTGAGAGATAAGCTTCCGAGATTCTCCACTTTCAAATGATACGCAGATACCCCACTTTTCCCTACGTTCATCTTCGAAGTAGTCTATTGATCCATGATAAGTGCTGCGGGGCTTTAGTTTTATTATTTCAATTTGTTCTGTTGTAGAATATATCATTTTTCTTCCCCTTAGTGTATCTTATCCTCCCTGAAATCGAAACAAGTGTACTGCTGAACCTTGATAGTACTGAGAAATTTGAAATTTTTCTTCTGCATCACTATAATATAGTGTAGAAAGCGAAGCTATTATTAAAATAGAATATTATAATACTAGGATTATTATCTAGAGTCACATGTTGTAATAAGCATGTTCTAAATTCTTAAGTTTTTTGCGTCTATTTATCACATCTAAATCTAGACGAGATAAGCTATGCATGGGGATGCTGCCTATACTTACTTTT
This sequence comes from Macrotyloma uniflorum, assembly GCA_016859785.1. Taxonomy (NCBI): domain Eukaryota; kingdom Viridiplantae; phylum Streptophyta; class Magnoliopsida; order Fabales; family Fabaceae; genus Macrotyloma; species Macrotyloma uniflorum. Next base: position 2,633,161 of record BDMB01000002.1, read on the forward strand.
GAACACCCTTCGTCATCATCTTCGTCAATCTGATTACTAATCACTTTTTTAAGTGTCAGAGATGAAGCTCCCTTTTCTATTGTCGTGTTAGCTTTGAAAAATATATCAGTTAATTTCTTGTATTTTGTTCCTTTGTGATAAATTCAATAATCATTCCCAGCTTTTTTGAATCCTGATCATAAACACGTTATTTTCATAATCGTCAACAATATAATTTGGTCTGGTATGCAAATACGTTAGTGTTTGAAGACGCTCTGGTACCTAAAGTAGAAAAATATTAATATATCTATACCCAAATTAGTATGCCAGAAATTTGGTAATAGGAGGACAAGGGACAAATGACTCTACATTTTTTTTTGAAGTAAAAATAAAACAAAAGAGGAAAGAGGAGGAGGTAATATAAAAAATTGTAATGAGATAATAAATTTAAATATTAAGCGTTAACCTTATAACAAATATTATTCAGACCATTAGAATAATGGAGTGTTCATGACTAATCTAATAAATTGACCTAAAAATCAGAGAAAATAGAATTTGTTACTGGATTGGATTTCAGATTTAATTTTGAAAATATATCCAATTCAAATTGCACTTATATATTTTTTTATGTTATAAATATTATTCATGTTTATTTTTATATTTATAAATTTATTTTAAAAGTATATATTTAAATGGTTATGCAACTATTAGTTATACAATTAATTACTTATAGATCAGATATTTAATATTTCAAATATTTTTATTGAATTTTTTTAAACAATAAAACTGAAAATCAGTGTGACTCAAACCCCTGTAAATTAAAATAATATAAATTTTAAACTAAAATACATAAATAAGAAAATAGAAAAAAAAATACTTGAATGAAATAATTTTTCCTTTCAACATCAATCCAACTAAAGATCTGTAGTTTGAGTATTTTGAGATATGAATTCTGATTCCTGGTCAAAATATAGAAAAATAAAAAGTAATGGATAAATATATAAAAAATATAAAAAATATAAAAAAGAGAGGTGCAGAGCAGAGAGGTAGGTACCAGGTGTCTGAAAGGATGCGAGAGAATAGCAGCGTCTCTATTTCTGTGTGTTATTCAGTGCGTCTGCCAAAACCAGGTGGCACTGACAGACACTGTGGAGGAGTCTTCAGAGCAAAAGCGATCTCAGTGGCTAAAATTTTTCATTATTTCGTTTTGGACTTTGTAGCCATCGGTGCCCCCATACTCTTCGTTCCACCACATATTTCTCCTTTCTCTTCTCCTTCATGTCATCTCGTCTCATCAGATGATGTCACTCTAATTCATTTCCCCCTCCCTTCCCCTTCCCCCATCCCCCCCTCTCCGCCATGACCTCCTCCCAACTCATCTCCGTCAGTCCCGACGAACTCCGCTTCCATTGTACCTATCCTAACCTAACCTCTCTCTCTCTCTCTCTCTCTCTCTCAATTCCATTTTCCTCAATCTTACCCAATGCTGTTTAATTATTCCTTACTAACTCATCACTCACTATTCGCAAAACTTTCATTGCTAAATCACTAAATTTATCGTTTATTATTCTTCTCACTATGATCTGCTACGTTCTTTCAACATTATTTAATATAAATATTTAATCTGAATATTTTATTTATTTATTCTCCTGATTTTCTTGTTACCAGTTGAGTTGGACAAGCAAACGTTTTGCGATCTTAAGGTCCTGAATAACTCAGAGAATCATGTTGCTTTCAAGGTATTCTTTTAACTTAATATTCCTGAATTTCCTCTTTCTTCGTTCTCATTTCATTTGATTCGCATGTATTTTTGTTATTTTGCTGTTTGATAGGTCAAAACCACTTCTCCGAAAAAATACTTCGTACGACCTAATACCGGTGTCGTACAGCCCTGGGACTCGTGTATCATCAGAGGTGCTGCTTGTTAACATTACCGACTTACTTATAAGGCTAGTTCTTTGATTATGATATGTATCATCTTTATTTGGGTTAGAGATTTACGTGAAGCGATTAGAAATGGAAACTATTAAATATTTGAATGGAAGTTTCTGCTACTATCTTAAAATCCAAAGAGAATTCGATACTGTCTTCTTTTGAAAAATTACAATGTATTAAAGAAAATTAATAGATGTTACTTTTATTCCTTAACCCGTGGAGATCACACGTTAACGAAACTCTCTTCTTTTTGGCTTGAAAAATTTTCTGATATCTTTGTATGATGGTGTGAACAGATAAAGTGAAAATTGTTATGAACCTTTTCATTAAATTGTAGCCAAATAAAAATAAAAACTTTACCAACACAAATTTTATCTATTTGCTGAAATTTATTAGAAATTTCAAATTTGTGTCACTCCGGATTTAGTAAGCTTCCACTCATGATTATATAATTTCTAATAATTTTAACCAATGACAAAGAATGCATTAAGAAGTGTGTTGCTAGCACTTCTCTAACAGATATGCATGTGAACAGAGACATTAATTTAGAAATATGCTTTTTCATAATAGGCATGGGTAGGAGGAAACGGAGGATGGATGTTTAGGTTAAAACTGCAAATTTAACTGATCAAAGGTCACATAATGGAAGTTTTTTTTTGCTGCAACGCCAATGACTAGGAATAAGTGATTAAGAGCTTTGTTTGAATATGTAATGCACTGTTTCTAGTTTTTTTATCCATCTAGATGAACTGTTTTTGTGTTAAATTTATTTGCTTATGAGTCCAGAGCCATTCCCAGTCTATGGTATTAGAATTTGTCATATTGTCCAATTTTTATGTTGTACAGTTACCCTCCAAGCACAACGGGAATACCCTGCAGACATGCAATGTAAAGACAAGTTTCTCTTACAGAGTACAACAGTGAATCCAAATACTGATGTTGACGATCTCCCACCGGATACTGTAAGAGAGTCAACACTATCCTTTATAAAGGAAACTATATAGATTGAAAAGCAAAAATTGGATCATTGGTACTGCTAATTTCACTTGCAGTTTACTAAGGACAGTGGTAATTCAATAGAAGAGTTGAAATTAAGGGTTGCATATATCTCTACTGCCTCACCCGAAGGAAGCTCTGAAGATGATGCATCAAAGAACTCACATAAACTCGATACCTCTTCTGTGAGTCTCTTTTCTTCCCCCATATACTAAGAAACTTCACGTATTTGAAACGGACAAGCTTGAGAAGCCTGATTAAGGGGATTTCTACGGGTGACTTCATTTGATGGCATGGTTCTTCGATTTTGTGACAGCATTAATTCCATCTTGTTGATGCACAAACTACTCATGGGGCAATACTTGCTGCATTTGGAGGAAACGACGTAGGAGTTAGTATTTGAGAAAGCTAAAAAACGTATTGAGATTGATAAGTAAATGAAAATTGAAATCAGTGAAACATTTAATTTCCTTCTATAGGTCCCTTCTGATTGAAATATAAACATGTGCTGCTTCAAGTTTCTCCTTTTTATAATATGTCTGGTATCTAACATCTGGTTTACTTGGCTCCGTTTTTACTTTCTATAATTTGATAGATGTGTTTTCTCAGCTTTTAAATGGCTTAAAACATCTAGCAGATTGTGCACTCTACCAATTCACCCTTGAAAGGAGTGTGGAAAAAACATTATGCTCAGGTCTCTAGTTAGTTTGCCGGAGATTATCTTGTGGAAGATACATATACAATTTTTACTCTCGTGGTACTGTTTATAGATTATAGATTATACGTACTGACTGAAGTTGAAGTAATTACTTCTGTAGTTGTGATACCAGTTTATTTTTTTAGGTTAATGAGAAAGTTATATTGGCCGCTTTTAATTGCATTCCATTCTCATGCATATTGACTCTATCTGTGTATCAGCCAATGAATGGCCGGTTGCTTGAGTTCTGTATTCGGTATTTGAGTTATATCTAAAACAGTACTCAATATTGCTCTTCTTTTGCTCGTTGTCAACTATTTTATACATTGTGGCATATAATGCCGGACGATTAAACCTTCTTTACATGACAGTTCTATTGTTTAGATTAGCCAGTCATGCTTAAATTAAATTTACTTTTGAAGAGTCAGGCTTTAGATAATCTGAAGGAAGAAAGAGATGCCGCTGTCAGACAAACGAGACAACTGCAACAGGAACTGGTAATTGTTCTACATATTCCCCACATTGCTCTTTTATCATAAGATATTGGAGTTGTTGTTCCAAATATGTAATCTTGGTGACTCAAATTGGATGTGATGAAAAAACAAGTATTAGAATTTAGAAGCCTGGGTTGGAATCAAGAATGATATGCATACACATGCACATTATCTCCTCCTTATCTTTTCTCTATTTATTTACTTTTCGTTGCATATCATATCATCTTTTTTTTTTTTTTTTCAGAAAAGATAAACATACACCCATTAAAGAAAATGATACCCAAAAAAATTATTTTAAAAAAAATGTAAGAAAAAAAATTCTAAAATAAATGACAGCTAGATTTTCTGCTTTAGTTGTTGGGTGTCTATATGAATGGAAAAATGGGTGTATGTGTATCATGGCTCTTTTTTTTCTGTATGTCTTTCTCCTTTTCACTTCCCGGACCCCTATCGGGTGTATGAATATAATTTTCTTTTGGAATTTAGAGTTTCTCTCCCTTAAAAAAAAATTCACAATGTACAATAGAAAAAAGAAAGATCTATGATTTGAGCATGTGTACTTGACCATATAATGAAGAGTTATATAATTTCTTTACTTTCAACAACAACAAAAAATTCTTTATAATTTTCTTTTAGTGACATGGCCAGTATGGATGTTGTTGCTTTTCTAGTTCCAATTTAACGAGCTATTGGTCAAAAACTCAATTCAAGTTAACCTTATTTCACCGTAATAAAATTGGCCTCGAGGCATGTAATTATTTAAGTCTTTTTTTCTTCTTGGGTGCAATGCGACACTTAAATCTATAATAGTTATCTGCTGTATTCATTACTGAGACTTGAGGGATATTGTAAATATCACTAATCTATCTGCTCTGTTGACTGTGTAGGACATGCTGAAAAGACGAAGAAACCGAAAAAGTGATCCTGGCTTTTCCTTCATCTTTGCCATATCTGTGGGTCTCCTTGGAGTTTTACTTGGCTTTCTTTTGAAATTTTTATTCTCTTCTCCATCTAAAGAATGATTAAGACTTTCGATACATTTGGATGCAGACTTTCGTAATGTGCACTGTATACGTGTAAAGTTTAATTCTTTTGAATGAGATTTTTTCCAATATGCCTCTTAGGCTTGCCGCACTGTTGTCTGAAAGGTTAACAGATAATGCTTATTTTCTTAAAGCAGGCAAAAAAATACACATTCACGAGCATAATCGTTGCAAGAGGAATCGAAACTTTGGTAGTAATTTACCATTATTCATTTATAATACCTACAGAGCTCGCTTAGCCCAATAGGAAGGGAAAAAGTTGATTCCACATTTTTTCTGGTTGATTTTTTTTGTTGGTCAAATTTTGAATGCTTCTCTAAGTCTTGTTGATAAACAATATATGACATTTTCATCCAAACTTCCGTTTTTCTTCTTTTGTAAGGTTTGTGAGGCACCCCCTAACAAACTTTTCAATAACATGAATTCTAATCAATCCACATCTCCCTACTGTTGTCAGCAATAAAAACTAGAATTGTTAAATGATTTTGAACTTGAAACTTCAGATAATAACTACAAAATCTGAAGCTGAAACTTTAAAATCAACTTGTAAAATGTATTTATAACAATGTAAATTATTGCAACAGGAAAAAAAGAATACAGCCTTTATCAATTGCAGATAGAAACCAGTCTCACTGGAGACACGAAACAGTAATAAAAAATTTAAAACCACGCCTTGGAAACATCTGGAAGCACGTCTAATTCATTCTCTTCTTGGTATAACAATATAAATATAAATTTGAATACAAATATTTAAAATCTAATTAATTAATATTTATTATTTTAAAAAAGATATCTTAGTTTATTTCTTTTATTAGTTTTATAAAAGTAAAAAATTATTATTAAATATTAATTTAGATATAAAAATTTATTGAAATAACATATTGTGTTAATTTAATCATTTTATAACTTTTGTGACGATAAAATAATCAACATTAAATATTAAATTTATATATAAAAAAAAAGACTAAAATCATATATTTTAAAAGTTGAAGACTATTTACAATTTAAAAATAAAAAATAAGTACAAAAATATAGAAACTAAATACATACTTTTTTATTTAAAAATAGTAATTAAACTATGCAATTAAAAAAACTATAATATCATTCAGTTCTAAAGTATTATGTGTGATAAACTAGAGAGAGAACAAAAACAGCTTTAAAATATAAAAGAGAGAAATAAAAAATTAAAATAATTTTAAAACATATTAAAATCATAAAAAAATAATACTAAAAATATCATAACATCAAAAACAGTAAAAATAAAAATCTCTTTATATATTATATTGTTACATGTAAATATTAAATATCAATATATAGTTTTTTTATTAGAAGTTGTTAAGCATTAAATATTATATTTATCTAAGAGAATATTTTATTTATTGTTTTCTTAAATATTTTATTTTGAGAATAATAGGTAGCAAAACTACTAGAAACTTCATTATATTTTTATTTGGTTGATTAAATTTTTAAATTTACAGTAACATTTATCTGTGAAATTGTTTACAATGTGATTAGTTGCTGAGTTGGCTACCTATGATTGGTTGCATTACGTGGACAAATGGAATAGAAAAAGACCAAATTAGGCATAGAATTTGGTAGAAGACTTAAATGAAAATGAAATAATTTTAAGTGGAACTTTCTGCAAAATTATTCTTTCTCTCTCTTCAAATATTAATAAATATAAATAGATTGGGGCTTTTGAAATTCAAAAGATACATAACGCTGATTCATTCATCAAATTTGTGTTTGCGATCGAAAACAATGGACGCCTTCAATTCCTTCTTCGATTCAAGAAACCGATGGAATTACGATACGCTCAAGAACTTCCGTCAGATTTCTCCGCTCGTTCAAAATCACCTCAAGCAGGTTCCGTTCTGATTTCTAGGTTTCTATTATTCATTTACCTTTTTTTCTTCAATTATCGAAGCCTTGGATTTCCTAGGTTTTCTCTCATTGTCTTTATAATAATAATAATAATGTCTCTTCTTTTGCTTATATCAATTTCTCTGATCTTAGTTAGGGTTTGCCAAAATTATAGTTATAGGATCAGCGGATTATGGATGTATTTGGATTTCAGGTTAAATTTTAGTTTCTTGGTTTGTTAATTTGGTTCTGTGTTTGATTGTTGTAGGTTTATTTCACGCTGTGTTTCGCCGTGTTTGCTGCGGCTGTTGGGGCCTACCTTCATGTCCTATTGAATGTCGGGGGTTTTCTTACTACAGTGGCGTGTGTGGGAAGCAGTGTTTGGTTACTCTCTACCCCTCCGTTTGAAGAGGTATGTGTCATTTTTGGCCTCTGTTGGTTTTATGGTTTTGTAATCGTTATTCACCTGTGTTTTTTTTCATTTTATTGTGTTGTGCAGAAGAAGAGGGTGACTTTGTTGATGGCCGCGTCACTGTTTCAGGGTGCCTCCATTGGACCCTTGATTGATTTGGCTATTCAAATAGATCCTAGGTATGTGTTATGTTGTGGTCAATCGATTGTGTGAGGATTCATATGATGCATTCAAACAGCCCGTCACCTTTGATTCGAATTAAATTCTTGACGTTTTGTTTGGATAATATGTAAAGGTGAAGAAAATGAGAAAAAAAAAAATGAATTTAACTTTTCTCATATGTTGATATTAAGTTATAAATAAGTTAATCAATTTATTGGAGAAGTTAAATGGGAGTTTCTATAAAAGCTTGAGTGTATAAGTTTATTTTTACTTGTAGGAAAAACATAATTCATTTTACCTTTGATTTTTTTCTCCTGCAAGTACTTTTATTCGAATAGAGCCTAAAAGCTTTTATTCCTAGTTAATCTTCGGGAGAATTGGGTAGCGCATTTGGTGAATGTTTTATAGGTCTGTGACACACTATTCTTTTGTTGTTTCAGCCTTATATTTAGTGCATTTGTGGCAACATCCTTGGCCTTTGCGTGCTTCTCAGGAGCAGCTTTGATTGCAAGACGTAGGGAGTACCTGTACCTTGGTGGCTTGGTTTCTTCTGGATTGTCCATCCTTCTCTGGTTGCACTTTGCCTCTTCCATCTTTGGAGGTTCAACAGCTCTCTTCAAGTTTGAGGTAAGTGGCTGTCGTTATTCCCATTTCTCGAAAATAGCTTGGGCACTCTGATTCCTGGTTATACATATACTAAGATTTTTAACACTCTCTTTCTGACTTTCTCTCTAATATTGGTAATTTAGTGGAAATTACAAATTTTTGTAGGTTCTAGTTTTCATTTAATGATCCTGCCCCTTGATTTAGAACTTAGACGTACCAAAATTTCTTATTTCTAATAATTATTAACCGATAACCTATAAATTGTTAGAAGGACTATTGACATCCCTTATGTCATGGGAATACAATATTTGTTTATTTTTTAGCCTTTTGAGTCTTAAATTTCATGGTATTTATTTCATGTTGTTGCAGTTGTACTTTGGACTTTTGGTGTTTGTGGGTTACATTATAGTAGACACCCAAGAAATTGTTGAGAGAGCACACTTGGGCGATCTGGACTATGTAAAGCATGCCTTGACCTTGTTTACTGATTTGGTTGCAGTTTTTGTCAGGATCCTTGTTATTATGGTGAGTATGATTGCAAAGCATCCTTTTATAAACTCTCTTCTACCTTGCAAATTTGTATTGACGGGATTTTTACTATTATTTTTTAGTTGAAGAATTCAGCTGAGAGGAATGAGAAGAAGAAGAAGAGAAGAGATTAGATTAGATTAATCTGCTTACAATCTGCTTACAATCTGCTTGGTTTACAATTCTCTTCGCTTGGTCTTCAATATATAGGACAGCTGACTGACTATAAAGTGTTTTACTCTTAATGATCTTGTACCTACTTTTGTTTGTTGTTGAATTTCATGACAAAGCATTTATATATTATGTAATTTAATATAAATAAGTTTAGTAGTTTGAAAAATAAAAAAGTTAAAAACATGTTTTATAGTCTCAATTTCATGTTAATATAAAGTAAGGTGGCCTTGTCCACCCAAAATAGGAATAACTAGCCAATTTAAAATATATTATGAGTATTTATATACCCAATTATAATTTTTAAGAATATGCATATATCCTTGAAAACCATTATTAAAATCACTTATTTGTTTAAGTTTTAGAATACAATTTGGATTAAATATGATTTAGTGTCGTTGGAGTCTTGAATTTAGTTCTTTAAAAAATTTGGTTCTTCCTTGGAAAAAGTTTTGATCAGATATTGTAATTCTAGCTATTTCAACACTTTTTGATTGTATGCGAATAATGGAAGTTAACGTAATCAATCAACATAATACTTATGAGTGTCAATTGTACAATGTTTAATGTGATATTTTAAAATTAGCAAAGTTGTGATTTTAAAGTTTATTTAATTTAAAATATTTATTAAGTTGTGATTTTAGATTTCAAATAGATAAAAATAAATTCTATAAAGGTAAAACTCAATTACCAAGAATTTCATAATTTTTTTTTTATTGAGAACCGAACATTGTACAGAGTATTTTAAATTCTTCCAAAAACTACACCCCTTTGTAAAATAAAGTCAGTAAAAATTTATGATTTGTGAAGGTAAATATAAGACGGGATCCATTGGTGAATATATGTTTCAACAAAAGTTTAAATGAGAGAAACTCAAGTCATGGTGTGATACTGATAAGATATTGTGACGTGTTTGGAGCTCTTGACTAATTTGTCTAATTGGAAATTAGATGATAATGATAAGGTGGCAAATATGCTATATTCTACCCATTTTCAAACTTTCATCATGTGATCATCATCATAGAAGAGTGTGGAATGACTATTTCAAATTTAACGGTGTTACTCTTATTTTTCTAGTTTAAAAAATTTACTTTTTAAATTAAGGGCTTCCTCATTACTGGAAAATCTGTCACGGGTGGATGGTAGTGCTTCAAAGTAAAATGAATTCAGAAGAGCAAGCAAAAGAAAAAACTTAATGCATGGTGGTGAAGAACAAGAAACATCTTACAAGTTAAATGAATTCAGAAACATCATGCATGTGTGGTGTATGGGGTAAAGTTTCAGTACCACTTATGTGTATGAATTTTTCTGTTAAAAATAAATATTTAAATAATTATAGAACACTTTATTTTTTTAAAAGTAGATTGATTATACTTTTTTAAATGTCTAATTTTAAAAGTTCCAGAACATTCCACAGGGGACAAGGAATAAGCTGGCGGTGGCTAAAGTTCATTTTTATGTCATTTGTTGTTTAATAGAAATAGTTTTTTATTAACCCTAAAAGCATATCAAGCAAGATCAGGCAAATATGAGATTTGCAGTGTTTAGCTTTCAATTCATGATGTGCTTCAGTAAAAAAATTTAATTTTTTTTCTCTATTCGCAACCAAAGTGTGAATAAACAACTTTTTGTTTGATTATCAAACAAAAATTCAATCAGCAAAATAACAAAACATATATTCAATTTAATCTTTAAACAAATCGAATCACTATTCAAAGACCATGGACCCTAATGGTCGAATGCTACAAGACAAACATCTCTTAACACAAACATATACATATTAAAAGAATACCTTATTAAGTTCCATATAAATTAAAATTAGTGTCAAAATATAATATATATAAACAGATGCAATCCTATTTTATAATTTAATTTTGTAGAATTAAGTTGTATCTAAACTATTTTATAAGATGATTTTAGACTCTAACTTATATTTGTTAAAAAGTCATTTACCATATTATTTATGTACCAAGTCCAAAACATAATATATTAATGAACAATCATATTAAATTTAACCTAAACTACTTGTAAGATACTCATCATTTTAGACTTCAACTAATTTTACAAAATACTTCAATTCAAACACAACATGGAATACTAATTTTTGTTTACAAGTTGACAATAACATATACAGTGGAAATTGCCAAACTCTGAGCTTTTCCCCTTCTTTTATTCCAAAGGTTGGCCTTTAGTGACAAGTGTAACATCAAATTAGAATGTTTCAATAATGTGATAGCCTTTGATCATTCGACTCATCACATAAAGTCACTCACCAACATGGTCCATTGGAAAAAAAAAAAACATGCAATGATTATAGCCAGAGGAAACAAGTCTCAGAAAAGAGTAATATACACACAATGTTTAGCAGAGTAAAACTGATATTTTATTTGATCCCAATAAACTATAAACCAAACTGATATACCAATACATAACATTTTTGTATCTTTACTGATATACCAACTTTAAAAGAGATCATATTTCATGATCTTCAAAGTGCAAGTTTTAGACTTTTAAAAGGAAAAGATGTCATCTCATCAATTCTCTAATCTCAACTCATTTGCCAAAATGTACAACGTCAGTTGCAAATCCTGATCAGAACCCACCTTCCCTTTTTGCTTATCTGAACAAGTGATTCTGTTCCTAATATCAATACCCATATAAAATATGTTACTATTATTAATACCCTTTTGTGTGAAAAGCCTCCATCAATCTGACTCAATCTCACCAATATATGCCCAAATGGGCCTAATAATTCCACTTAATTTATAGGGTGGTTACATTTAACTTGTCGTTTCCAAATGGGAACTATACCAAAGACATTATTGGATAAAACACTTGGATTAGTTCAGCTTTAACCAATGTGTTTTTCTTACATTGGATGGTGAAAGATTCCAAACTAACTTAGATCAAAGAGCATGAAAAGGGAAAAGGAATACAAGCATAAACATGTATAAGGAATTTAAAGAAAAAGTTTATACACACCACTTAGAAAATGATTTGGTGAGCAAGAGTTGCAGAAAAGATACGAAGCTGATTCCTAAATAAAGTTATCAGAAAATATACCATCTAGATAAGAAGTCTGAGTGGAATGGAAAACAATTAACAAAGAATATCACCAGTTTAATTCCAAAACCAAGTAAAACTAGTGAACTAAAACAATTCTGTCATGTCAATTGTAATTAAAGTTAGACATGAATTGAAAATTCAACACACCCCATGTGTAATAAAACAGATAAGATTCCATTTAAAATGGTGAAACTGCATTATGCAGTGATTGTTAATTAGTGCTTGAATGCAAAGAGAGTTAGGAGTGAAGTGGCGTGAAGCATGACAGAGGCAACTAAACATAGTGAAAATGGTGTTGAATGGCATTGCATTTGCCTCTTCTTTTTGGGTGTGTGTGTGTCTACGCATCTTCTTTTTAATTCTACCAATCAATACCTACCACACTTGATATTCTTTGATTATAAGTATAGTAGATATGGTTTTTTTTTTGGTCCATTATTTGTGTACATCATTATTATGTTATGTTATGGTTTTGTTTTACTGGTATAGATTATGGTTGAAGGCTTGCTTCTGTTTCCATCTCTTTCTTTCTCTTTGACTTCCAACCTAAAAGTTGTCTACTTCATGCCGTGCTGTGCGGAGTCACGAGCCCACTTAAGCTTCTCACCGCACAACCCTCTTCAACTATAACTTTTTCTTTTTTATATATATTTTTTCAAAAAGTTAGATCTCTATTTTTTAATGCACTATCACAACTCTTGTTACATCTTAACCATTATTTTAAAATATTATAATATCACCAAGATTTTACATTAAATATAATTTAATATAAATCTTACCTCATAAACTAAGTTTATGAGAATAAATTAGATTTAAAGTTCATTTCTAATATTGTATTTACACGGATAAGTACATTAAGATCATCTTTAATCTTTTTTGTATTAACAGTTGATTGATTGTAGCTCCATTCTGATTACCTAAGTCGATAATAATTAATAATGTGCGAGATTCACGATAATCATTTTGACCAGTACTGAAATTCAGTTAAAGATAGACCATGAATGACCGATACTTATCTGATACAAATATAATATCAGAATTTATTTTAATAAAATTGTTAAGTTTATCAAGTTACCTCTATTCGATTATCTATAAATATCTAATTTTATATTTAACTTAAAAAATCAAATATATAAAATAAATACAAATTTCTTCTCATAAACTGATTTTAGGAGAATAATTTAAATTTTAAAATTTATTTATTATATAAATTTAAAATATATTATAATGTTAAAGAATTTAATTTATATTTTAAAAAAGAATTCAGTGTTTTTATCATTGTAATTATTGATGTAAAAAACCATAACTTATGGCTGAAAATAAAATAAAATAAAAAAGGCCAGCGATGTAAACATGTGTGGAGTGCGAAGACATTGAGGTAAGGTAGTGGCTGGAAATGGAATAATGGTGAAAATGTTGGAGATATGTTTTTGGCCATTAGAATTATAAAAATTAAAAAATGGTGATTGGTTACACCCAGATTAGGTTTTTCTATTTTCTATTACTTTACTTAATAATAAAACGACGACACACAACTCAACTTTCTGCGTTTCACCACATGAATGTGTGTCCTCAATTGTTAATGCCAGGTCCCACCATGATTCTCTAGGTACAGATAAATAATAAAGTTAATTAAAAAATTAAATAAAACTAAATCCCATTATTTAATTTATACACTTTTTTTAAAATATTTTATACAGTTGTAAATTATAAGACTATCAAATGTTTCAATAAAAAATATACATACAAACTTCTTAGGTTGGTGCGTGTTTGGGTAGCATTTATAGAATTGGTTTTAAATTAATGCATTTTGGTGGGATTTATTAGATGTGAGTTTTAATAAAGTGCTTTTATTTGAATAATAAATATTAAAAAATTGAGTTTAATAGTTTTATGCTGAAATATTTATAAAATATTTATCTGAAAATTCATTCTATAAAATGTTTGTCTGGAATATAAAAATATCATTTTGCTTTAATAATGTTTCAGGACAATTACAATTTTACCCTTTTCTCATTTTTATCCTAAACTCGGTTTAGGTTAATGATGATGTGTTAACCTAACCATTGTGGACAATTATGACATAATTTACTTTATTTTTGGATTATCTCTTGCTTCATGGATTAGGTTACTGTTTTAAGGATCATGCACAATTGCATATTTTAATTGTGAGACAATTTTATGTTGAAAAATAAAAGAACTATAAAACTTATTTACATTTTTGAAGAAGTAAAAGTAATAAAATATTACTGTAGAGAAATCTATTTTGCTTGTTTCAAAACTACTAATTTAGTAATAATTTATGAAAAGACATTTTACCTGCAATTTGAATTTTGGTCTGGATTCGAGATCTGACCAGTTGGTGATTTACAAGTTCCTAAAACACATTATATATTTTATTGTTTTGAAATGACCTAAAGTGTAAGTATAAATGGAGTAAATGCATTTTATAATTAATAAAAGAAATCTTTTAATTAAAAAATAATTTATATATCCTCTTACATAGATGAGTTATTCTCGATAAGAACGTAATCCGTTAACAGATAACTCAATTTAAGTTCAACTAACAATTTTGTTAACCAGATTATGATATCATGTAAAAAGTGATTACCTACCTAACTCACCCTCAAAATCAGTTAGAAGTTGAGATTTACATCTTACTTATATACTATAATTCAGCTCTTATTTTGTTTAGTAAGTGTAAAATTTCTCAACCTATTTAATATATATTTAAGATATATGAGTGTACGTAATATATTTATATGTAGCTTATTAAATTAAAAAATTAAATAAAAACAATATATTTTAAAAAAATATATTTAATATTATTTTTATTTTTAATAATGCAGGCCATGCTATTGGCAATGACTTTCAACCATTTGATTTGGACTTTGAAAAAGAAAATGTTGTGATTTTTGTTCTTGAGAGAAAGAGTAATGACTCTGTCACATTCTTTCTGGGGTTGGACCAAATTTCTTACCGAAGTTCATAGAAACGAGGAAAATTTGAATAAACCAAATCACTCAAATCCATGAGATATCTTTCTAAATTTTAATATTTCAAAATTGTTTTTTTTGTTTTCTCCAACATTTTCTCATCATGTTGTTAAATTGTTTTATTTCATCAACCTTCATTTTTTCCACTGGTGTTTCTGATGTAAATACTGATTCTTTCATGTAAGATTGGATACAAGAGGTGTTTATTTTAATTGTTTAGGTTATGCTGTTAATTTTTGTGAAACTCTTTTGTTTTTAAAATATACTTTTAAGAAAATATTTTATAACTACAAATATTTTATCATTAAGATATAATAATATTAGAGATTAATTTGTTTTTTCTTTTTAGAAATTGTGTTAAAAATTATTTCACCTAGTTTTATTTTATTTTATTTTTTTGAAAAACTTCCTTTACGTGGCTGTGATATACAATTATTTCTAGTTGATTATTTTTAAATTATTGAAATCTCATTTATTGTGAATTAAAGAGTGTTGTTATTATGAAAGAAAATTGATCATGGTTTAAATTATAAATTAAATAGGAGAAAAAGAGTACTAGAAACATATAATTGAGATAATGAAAAGGGTAAAAAATTCATTATAAATTATAAATTATAATTTACAGGTGTATTCCGAAACCAATTAAATCAAATTCTGTGATTTTGATTTACATTTTTCTAAACACTTAGGTTTTCCTTTTTATACCAGAATGAAAAAAAATGAAATTAAAACAATATAGTCTTAAATCATGACCAATTATTAAAAATGAAATTTACATAATTTAATTATGAAATAATAAACTATGATGATCTCATAACATTATTTACATAAAAAAAAATATAAAAAACCTGATTAAGAACTATTCAAACACGATTAATACATAATGTGAAAGTTATAGAATTATAATTTAATATTTTCAATAAATAAATATGAGGTCACATAATGTTATTATAAAAGTTAAGATTTATACAATATATTACTAATCAATATAAATATATTAAAAATACAACATAACTTGATTTGATTTTCATAACAAAAAGACCAGAACAACAATATTTATTTAAATTTTTTCTATTTTTATGTTACCGGATTTTGTTTGTTGAATTTTGTAAGAAAAATTTAAAAATAGAAAATAATACAAATATATTATGAAAAAATAATTTGGAGTCCATAAAAAAAATTTCACACTTATATGAAAATAAAAGAAAGGCCTGAAAATTCGTATTTTTTTTATCCTTAATCAATTATATACATAAAACCCTAATCAATTATCATCTAATTTTGACCACAAATATTCTGCATCAACGTATACAAATATAATCGATTTTTATTTGTATTTTTTTCAATTATATATATATTATTATTATTATTATTATTTTCTCAGCTATCAACTTTCTCTTTCTCTATTTTGTTTTCATAAAAAAAATTAATCACCCTTAAACTCTTTCTCTATTTATTTTATTTGATCCAAACAAAACTTTAATAACACTTGAATAAGATTAAATTATAATGACCTAAAGTTAATGTTTTTATCTGGAATTCAGCAGTAACCTCCGAAGGTTAATCCAAGGACGATAATTAGGTTTCTGACCACACATGACATAGTCACATACACAAGTTTGTTCTTCTATTATTTTCCTTAAAAATTGCAATTTTAAATAAATATCAACATCATGTCATCACACACGGGACAATATAAAATTACGAATTGGTTTTCACATATAATTAAAAAAAAAAAAACCTAATTCATTTCATTTTGCAGAAACAAAAGTTGGGAAAGGCCAAAAACATCTTCTTGTTTCTTTCTCTTTTTTTAGTGGGTTTTCTTGTTTTTTTTTTCTTCCCCTTAAAAATATAACCAGTTATTATGAAATCACTTCTATTTGATACACACACAGAAAAAAAGAGAGGATATTTTAGATTTTATTATTGTTTGTTGAGAATTCTGAAAATGGATGATTAGCATAGAAGAAAAGTCCATAGTCAACAGGATCTGTGCAATAATATTCCCCTACTCCTCTGTTCCCTTTATAATAAGATGAACTCATTATTTTTAAAATTTAATTTTAATATAACAAAAAAAGAATTGAATTCTTTCAAATAAAAATCAAGAAAAGAGAAAAAAAAGCAAAAAAAGTTGAAACATTTACTTCTTATACAATACAAGAGGTCACATACAGAGACCTTCTCCTCTTCTCTTTCTCCCTCAACATTCTACCTTCTTTTCTTTCCCCTTTTCACAACCATTTATGAGATTCCTTTTCCTTCTCTAGTCTTCTCTTTTCCATTGAATTCTACAATTCGCAACTGCATCAATCCACTCAGTTTCTGTGGGGTTGTTTATGTGAAATTTCTTTAAGGACTGTAAATTTCTGCTTTAATTTTTCTTTGTGCAAACTATCGTTTCTGGGTTTGCCATAAAAGAAAGCATTTCTGCATAATTGTTGTATTTTTCTGAGAAAAAAGATATTTTTTTATTATTTTTTTGTCAAAGGAATAATTTTTTTTCTCTCATTTTACTGTAATTTTTCTTCATATCCTTTTTATTAATTTGCGGAAAAGATTGATACATGGGTAAACAAGGGCCTTGCTATCACTGTGGAGTTACAAGTGAGTTCTTGTTTCTTCAATATATAATTTTCTTTTTAAGTTATTGACTTTTTTTTTTTCTTTCTTTTTTTAGTTTTTACAAAGTTTATCGTTTTGCAAATTGAAATGTGTTGAGGGAAGAGGTGCTGTGCAATATATACTATGAAAAAATTTATGTGCGTTCTGTGTGATATTCTGGATGTATATGAATTAAAAAGAATTCAATTAGTGCTGTACCCCAGAGTATTTGTAATTGAAAATTGTGAAAGATTATATTGGTTTACTACTTGTTTGTGATTTTGCACTCTTTTGTTGGTATTTGTTCCCTTATCTATGTTCCAAATCCAAGCCCATGTCAATGTTGCAAAATTAAGCTTAGAGTTTATTGAATATGGGATTCCTTAATAGGAACAAACCCACTGCTTTTAAGGTCTTTATCAAAGAGTCAACCCACAGTTCATGTGTTACTATTTTGGATGGTAATAAGATAAGGGAATCATGCATTTGTAAAATGCCAGAAGTTAATTCATTCATGTCTTTGGAAAGGCTTTGACAAAATTGTTTTCATTTCCTCTTCGAAGCAGTTTCTCACTGTGCCAGAGGATATTGGAAGCATTGCATTCATCCCTCAGACATTTCTTACTACTCCCTTGCTTTCTATCTGATTACTAATCATCACTTGTGCCTCTTCATTGTCCTCTTTTCAATTCTTCTCAATTTGAAACTATTAATTTTATTTGAAATACTTATTAGTTATCAACTTAATAGAACTCATCCTGCAACTTAAGACTCGAAGATTTTCATTGCTTTGCTTATATTTCCAATGCACTTTTCCAAGTTCTAAAGTTTTTGCAATTGGTTTTCTGCTCAGTATTCTAACACTGTATTTTGCATAAAGTACAATGTTTTCTGTCCTTAAAAGAAGGGAATGTGCCATTTAGACTGTCTTAACTTAGTTATATGTGTGGGACTTTGCGGTTACTGTCTGTAATTTCAGCTGAATTGTAATCGTTTTTTTCACTATCAGCCAACAAGTGTATTTCAGATAAACTGCAATCATTGACTTCCCCATCAGTCTACATGTGTTCGTAATTTTGAGTCTCACCACTAACTCCTTGAGGTTTTTAAATCAATATTGAATTTCTTGCAAAAGGGTATTGACATGTATTAGTCTCAAAGATTTAACACCAGTCTGCTGATAAAAGTAAAATACTCAACATTTCAAGAAGGAATTGATAGTCCCTTGTTTAAGTAAAAACAGACAGATGATGCTATCTGAACCTTAAAGCTTTTTTTGAGTTCAGGTTTCTAGTATTTTCCAGTATCTAACCTGAGTTTTTATTTTTTTCTTTTTTATATGAATCATGAATTGGATTGTCAGGAAAGTATGGATATGTGGTTGTTATTAGTCTATCCAATCTGAGTTACATCTCTATTTTTTATTACAAGGGCTCTAAATTTTTGTAGGTTTCTGACAATTGAGCATTGCAACAGGCACACCACTCTGGCGCAATGGACCACCCGAGAAGCCAGTGCTATGCAACGCATGTGGGTCTCGATGGAGGACAAAGGGAACTCTTGCAAATTATACCCCTTTACATGCTCGAACAGAAACTGATGATCATGGGGATCAAAGGGTTTCCAGGGTAAAGAACATTTCAATAAATAAGAAGAGAGAAGTGACATTGCTCAAACAAACAAATAACCATGATAATGTAGTGTCTGGAGGATTTGCACCTGATTACAACCAGGGATACCAAAAGGTTGTAGATGAAGATGTAAGCAACCGATCAAGTTCAGGATCAGCTATCTCTAACTCAGACAGCTGTGCACAATTTGGTGCCATGGATACTAGTGATCTGACAGGTTGGATTAAGATGTTCATAACTGATTACATCAGAATTGGATATTCATCATTTTGAAACAAGTAATGGTTTTATTGTCTGTCCAGATTTGTATTAGCACAATCAAGTAGTAGATAGTGGAGTGAGGAAAAATGAAAAAAGTATTAGGTTTTGGGAATAGTTTCGTAGTCATTGGTTTTCCTAAAAGAAAAACTAGTGAACCTTGTTGACAAAAGCATTGATGTTACTTGGATATCTTACTACCATGAAGTTCTTATTATAACATTTGCAACGACAAGGTCTATAATTAAACATGGATTATCTATTTTCTGTTCAGTGTATAACAATATATAATACTTTTCCCCCTAATAATAGAATGTCAAGTCTTACATATATGCTTCATCTGTCTAATTCATTATTAATTGACTTTGATCAAGAATTTCTACTTGTGTGTTACTATGTAAAACATATTATCTCCTAGATACAAAGCAGGTACTCTTTGTCTTTTTCTTTTATGAAAACACATAATTATAATATAGATGTTTTGGTTAATTTAGGTCCTGCTCAGTCGGTGGTCTGGGATGCCATGGTGCCTTCAAAAAAGAGGACATGTGTTGGCCGTCCAAAGTCTTCTTCTGTTGAGAAGTTAACGAAAGATTTATGTACTATTCTTCATGAACAACAGTCTTATTTTTCTGTATCTTCTGAAGAAGATCTTCTTTTTGAAAGTGAAACACCAATGGTCTCTGTTGAGATAGGACATGGAAGCATTCTCATTAGGCATCCTAGCTATATAGCTCGTGAAGAAGAATCTGAGGCTAGCTCTCTTTCAGTTGATAATAAACATTGCCCTACGAGTGAGGCATATTCTTATTCTGGTCCCATTATAATGCATAATGAGTCTAGTTACTTGAACTCATCATCATCTCTGGAAATTGAAAAGATCAGGAACTCTGCTGGCCAAGGAATGCGGCAGGAACAGCATAAAAGGCATGCTTTCATACACTAGTTTATAGCATAATTTGCAGACAGCTATGTGTGTATCATTAGTTAATGTGACAAAAATATCCATTCTTATGTTAACCTAAGTAGCATATTTTGTTTGTTTCTGCCAAAACAAAGTCTGTTGTTCCTGCATGTACACTAAAATTTTTCCTTGTGCATGTCATAAACTTACAGAAATTGTATTGAAGAAGTGACAAATATACTCTTTTGACATTAATGTTTCTGTTTTCTAAATTTCAGTGACAAGTCTCAACTTGAAAGAGTACAAATCCTTGACAATCATGAATCGCCACTGTGCTCAGTAGATTTAAATGTGAGTTACATAGTCAGTAAATTGACAAAAAATGTTTATATCCATGTTTGTGTTAACCAATTGGACATGGTTTTACATCAGTTGTGGGGCTTCAATGTTTAGCATTATTTCTTAATAATTTTTTGAATCGTTTTTTTAGATTCTTCATTCATATAACTACACAAAGCAATCAGGCAGCATAGCACTTTGATTCCAAATCTTTTGGAACACAGTCAATATTTCCTTAAACAGTTTCTTTTTAATCTAGTATTCTTACCTTGTTCTGTATAAATGTTTATTAATTAAGTAATATATTATTTAGTAAGACTGCAAGCCTCAAATATGTATAATTGTTAAGTTTAATGTAATTGCTATTATGTTTGGTTAGGATATAGTAAACTATGAAGAGTTTTTGAGAGTCTTGACAAATGAAGAGCAACAACAGTTACTGAAGTTACTTCCTGTGGTTGATACTGCTAAACTTCCTGAGAGGTTAGAATTCTACTCTTTCATTTGTAATTCGTCATGTTTTTGTTTGTAATAGATAGAAAAGCTTTCAAATTCCTATGTTGTTATTCTTAATGAATAGTTTCAAATCTATTTGTAGGAGAGGGGTGGGGGGTTGTAATAGCAAGTTGGAAGTCTAAAATCATAGCTACGGTTGGGTTGTGCCAAGAAAATTAAAGCCATTGCTTTGATTTCTATCTGAATATTATAGGCATTGCTTGAATATTTCTGTTTTTCTTAAAAGAATATATTATAAAAGCAATGCTCTACCGTGCATTACATAAATATAATTGAAGATGTTGAGACTTAAGACTGAGACCATTAACATTGACAATTTGTGTTGTTGTGCGCGCAGCCTTAAAGTCATGTTCAATAGCTCTCAATTCAAGGAGAACTTAACTTATTTTCAGCAGCTTCTTGCGGAAGGAGTTTTTGATATCTCTTTGTTGGGGGCAAAACCTGAAGATTGCAAGACTTTGAAAGGACTTGCACTATTCAATCTGTCAAAGTCAAAGTGGGTTGAACACTATAATTTTGTCAAGGTTTGTACTATGTACTAGTTTTTTATGTCACCAATAGATATCGTTTTGAGTATATTGATACTTATACGATATTACATCTTTCTTCAGAAATGTAAAAACGAAGCTAGAAAATTGGATTCTTTTGTATCTGCTGGTACAGCATCAACTAATGTTGGGAACAGCAAGGCTTCAACTAATGTTACAAACAAGAGAACATGTGATAGCAGAAATCAAAACTTTCCTGGTTAGCTGAAAATCTGATATCAAAGACCAAGAAAAAATGTTTCATTTATTTTCTCCCTAATGCAACAATGATGATGTGATTGTTGTGTGTATACCTCGGACACCAGAAATATTTTGATTTAATTTCTTTACTCTAGCTCTTGCAGGTTTAAAATGCATGGATTTAAAATTATAAAGTTTTGGTTGATAACCCATAACCACAAACATTTCTTATTAATATAACCAAGAATAATGAAATATATTAATATAAAGTACTACTTTACTATGTTATGATTTGTAATTATATTTGCTGGAATACTGAAAAATGTTAGTAGTATTTAATTTGTGCTATCTATTGGAAAATCTCACATCACCTCTACAACTTATATATATATATATATATATATATATATATATATATTTTGAATGACTTTATTTAATTTTAATTAGTTTTAAGTTAAAATTTGATATGATATAAGAACTTATAACTTTCATTTTAACTCGTCTAGTTTGATTGACATCTCTGAAAATGAGGGGATGATTGAAAGTCCCTACTTCACCACCTCAATTCTTAAAGTATGATTTATATTATAAGTCTGTTGAACAATTTTGTTTAATGTAAATATTAATTAGTTTTTAAGATAAAATTTAACACTATCAAACACTTAACACTCGGATAAGAGCTTAATAGGTATTCTTTATCTATATTTAAGTTTTTACATAGTCATGCAATAAGAAGTAATTCTTAGTATGCATTTTGAGTA
Organism: Macrotyloma uniflorum; assembly: GCA_016859785.1. Classification (NCBI taxonomy): domain Eukaryota; kingdom Viridiplantae; phylum Streptophyta; class Magnoliopsida; order Fabales; family Fabaceae; genus Macrotyloma; species Macrotyloma uniflorum. The sequence continues at coordinate 2,655,853 of BDMB01000002.1, forward strand.
GATAGTATATGGATAATTTCTTTTTGCTATTGACATATTGTGATTGGAAGGTAATGTTCTGTTTTTTTATTTTTTATCCTTGAGAGATGTCTAGAAAATTGTATTACTGTTGTGAACTGGTTAAACACATAGTTAGTTATAACTTTCTTTTATAATTTAACGACTAATAATCCTTAACACTTATTTCAGAATTCAAGACAATAATGAGGAGCCCCAAAAGAATGATCACAAAGGCTGGTTGTGAGGGCAAAGAAGCTGTAGAAGATGGTGCTTGCTATAGTCCAAAAAGCCTATTTGCATTGCCTCCTGATGCTGGTTCACTCATGCTTGGTTCTTTAAACTTTGTTGAGGAGAATAGTGATCAGGATCTGCTGCTAGAGGTGCCATCTAACACTTCTTTTCCACAGGCAGAGCTCTTGCACCCAAGTTTAAGCCTTGGTGCTCAAGCCAGCACTAGTAGTAGTTCAGTCTACTCACATCTTATTCATCATTAAGTACCAGCACTTTACCAGGTCATTTGGATGGTTAGTGATGTGCTCCATCACTGATGGAGCATATTTTACAAATTAAAAACATGATGGTTGTGCTTTTCTTTACTTGCAAGTTGCAACCTTCTTTAGCTTGGATTGCCAACTATGGAAGTTGGGATGGGTTTATTTTATTTCTTTTTGTATAGGTTGGAGTAAGATTGTAACATATAGCATAAAATGAGGAAGGATTATAATAATAATCAGGGTTTTGTGTAGTTTTTGTTTTGTGAATAATTGACACTTTTTTTTACCCCGACAACAAATAAAATGAGAGGACAACATTATGGGACGTGTGTGGAGGAACTAAACAATGATAGTATCTAAAGCTAACTTTCAAAATGTGACACCCTATACCCCGACATTCTAATGGCACATTAGATTTGATGCATTCCTTTGTCGAATCCTTAATTTTGGTGGACGAAGTTAAAGAGTGTACCATGAAATGAAATCATGGGTCCAGTGAAGTTTATGGTTGTTTACTGAATTATCTGACATTTTTTAAAGTAACACAACCAGTGTTAATGTTTAGGTTATAATTGACTTAAAATGTAAATTCAATTAGTTTTGTAAATTTTATTATAATTTTTTTTCTTTTAATTAAGTTTTCAATTTTTACATATTTTACTATTTGACCTACTTTATGATGTTGATAATTTGTAAAAATTAGTGATAAAATAATGTTTTCTAGGGTCATGTACTTTCTTACATATTTAACAAATTGGTGAAATATGATTTTGAAAAAAAATTACCTAATTTAACTATTAATATAAATTTTAATTTATAACTTTTCAAAATTTAGTAGAGAAAACACACAAAGGAAGCTTGGATGGCAGTTTGGGCTAGTAAAGAATTAAGAGAAGAATTTTTATTTTATTTCAACAAACTGCAATACACTTTAAAGATAAAATATATAATAGTGAATTACAAAATTAAAATTAATAATTAATTTTAGATTTCATATATATATATATATATATATATATGATTTTGAAATGATCAGTATTTTCATCTTTGTATTTTTCTCACTTTACACTGATAAAATTCTTAAAAACAAAAATTTCAGGAATGGAATTTGTAAATTTTATAATTAACAAGTAACAATTAAAAATAACTATTTTAATCATAAAACACTTATAATGTTAATTCTAACCTAATATTAGGTTAAATATAAAACAACAAAAAAATAATTATATTAAACTAATGTACAGATAAAATCTTGTAAATAATATCTTATTTCATATATGATATTTTCTTCGATATTTTTTAATTATTTCTTATTTTATATATTTTTTTATATTTTTAAAAGGATATAATATATTTAATCTTAATATTCTTGTTAATAATATTAATATGCATCAATCCGTGCAGATACAGTTAAACAAGTTTTAAATATAAAATCAAAATCATTACTATAATTAATTATTTTAAATAGTAGGATAACATTAACTTAACTGTTACAAAAGAAGTTGAACAAATATTTAAAAGAATTTAAATATGTTTTAAAATTTTGATAAAAATTTCAATTTTTTTTCTCATATATATATATATTATTTTTTTTTCATTATCAATAAATATATTACATTTTTTATTCCTAAATTTGTTTAGGTAAGTAAAAAGATTTCAATAATACTTTAAAAAAAATTATTAAAAATGAAAATAAAAAATTGAAAATTATAAGTAATAACTTTTTAAAAGTCACTGATAAATTGAAAATTCTATAACGTATAGATTATATGAACTTTTATTAATATTTATATGTATAGATTCATGTAATATATAATTTTAAAAAAATATAAAAATAAGAATAATTTTATATTTTTTATTTCTGTCAAATATAAATTTTAATATAAATATATAAAAAATATAAAAATATAATTAAAACATTATATTGATAAAATTGACTTTTTATGTAAAAAATTCCATTGATATAACAAATGATAAAAATTTCATTGATAAATAAAATCTAAAATTACTAAATATTTAAACTTTTTAAAAATAGGTAAGCTAAAACATCTTAGTAAATAAAGATAAAAACACCAATACGTCGTGACTGTCCCATTCCAATTCCTCTCTTGGCCGTAATTTCTCCTTCAAGGGTTCCTATGTAACCACATTTCTCAACCTTTGTTTTCGATATTGTTTTTCTTTTCTTATGTTGATTCAATTTTGCACTGTTTCAGATCGGAGTTGGGAACTGAAACATTCTGATCATCGGTAACCACACTCACGGGATCCATTCCTATTTCTCTTCCTCCCAGAAGGATTTTGTCCAAGGTACCATCTTCTTATACCCTAACATCCATCCACTTTGCATGTTTACGGTTTCTCTTTCTCTATGATTATGCCTGAATTATTGATCCTTATTCTCTTTAACCTATTAGATTATAGGGCTTTACTTTAACTCCTTTGGAAGGTAAAAAATTTATCATGGGAATTGAAAGTACATTGTAGTGTTGAATGAATTCTCGACAGACTGTTTGTTTTACATATGTACCGGTAGTTCGTAAAGCAACCAATCTAGATTTTGTTAAACCATCTTTTACTCTTTCATTCTTTTCATAAAGTTATGATTGAGTTGTTAATTTATATGGAAATCTTGATTTTTTTTTTTAATTTGAACACTATTCTTTGATAGTGCAATTGATTTTTGCTATCTCTTGTTGAGAGAATTGGAGTTTGAAGATCGTGCTGAATCCAGAACCATAGAGAGAAATGGCAACACCCATTAATAATGGTCATTCTGGAGAAGAAAGATATGACAAGTCAGTGATGGAAAGTGGGGGGCACACTTTCTTTGTCGGACCGGTGTATAAGCGGCGAAAAGTTTCTGCAGTTCGTGATTTCCCAGATGGATGTGGACCATCTGTTTCAAGGATTGATCAAGTGATAAACATAAATACTGAGGGATATGGTTCTGGTAATGGTACAATTGCGGATGTTACCAACAGTGAAGATTTAGGGGGTGAAGCTGTTAAAACCTCCACCTGTGAAAATGATGGTTGTCATTCTAAGGGAAAAGATTTGCTTTTTACAGAGACTATCGGCCTAACAACTGACACTGGTTTGGATAAGGACAACCCTGTGGTCTCATCTAATCGAGTGGATGGCTTTCCTGCTGAAGATGAACCTGGAAAAGTGACTATTAGCCAAATCACTGATTATTTTTTGAACAAGGAAAACCCTGTAGTCTCATCTGATAGAGTGGAAAGATCTACTGCTGAAGACAAAGCTGCAAAAGTGATTCTTGGTCAAACAATTGATTGCAGTTTGAATCAGGAAAACCCTGTGGTCTCATCTCATCAAATGGATGGGTCTATGGTGGAAGATGACCCTGCAAAAGTGATGCTTGGCCGAACAAAGGACTGCAGTTCGAATTTGGAAAATCCTAAGGCTTCATCATATCAAGTGGATATGTCTATTGCAGAAGATAAACTTGCAAAAGTGATTATTCACCAAACAACTAACTGTAGTTTGAATAAGGAAAATCCTGTGGTCTCATCTCATCAAGTGGATGGGCCTACTGCAGAAGATAAATGTTCAAAAGTGCCTTTACTGGACCAGGAAACTTTGACTACAGAGTTTGCAAGAACTGCAAACACTGGAAAATGTGACTCCTCTTATATGTTTAAGACGTCTTCCGCGGGTGAGATGGCTGTGCCAAGTAGTTCAAAACCCTTATTATCCAATGCCAGTATATCTGCTTCCAGTGCTTCTATGGTGGAGCCTGTAACTAGAAGGTGTCTTCCGCAAAGAAAAGTTTCAGCTATTAGGGACTTCCCTCCTTTTTGTGGACAGAATGCTCCACGACCCAATAAGGAAAAGGATGTGTGTCTAGAGGGTACCTCTTCTTTGAATGACAAGACAGAAGGTGAACATAACCTGGCTGTAGATGACAATCCATTGAAAAAGGTAGCAGCTACTGATGTAAAAGAAGGTAAAAGTAACATTCGAGATGAATATGGTCACAAGAGAAAGTTTGATCAAATTGATTCTGAAAGAAATGCTGCAGAGAGAGGAAAGAAGCTGCTTGCATGTGAATCATCTTCTGAAATTAAGAAGTCACAGGAAATTAAGAGAGAAAAGTATGCTACACTCCCTGAAAAAAGTAATCATCATCAGGTTAAAATAAATTTGAAGGCGGTGGTAAAAGAGAAAAAGGATGGCACAAAGCTTTTGGATATATCTCGTTCTAAGCATAAATTGAAAGGGAATTTTAATAGAGTGCAGGTCTCATCAGACAGGAAAGTGGTACTAGGTTTGATGGCTGATTCAGAATGTCCGTGGAGGTCTGCCTCCAAATTTAAGTTGGTTGGTGGTAACACTAAAGGCAAGAGAAAGAAAGTGGATTCTTTTGCATCGCCTGACAGGTCTAAAACAAATATCAAGTCTAAAGGTGCACTGAATCATTCTGGGAAGAGACCTCTGAAAAAGAAAAGGGGAAATGCTGTTTCTGAAAGTATGGGTGAATTAGTACTTTGGAGAAAAGAGGATTGTCTTGACCCTAATGAAAATAGTGAAGCTCTTCAAATTGTTCTGAAATCAAATGAGTTTGATGTAAATGTTACTCCCTCTTCTCGTTCTAATTTCACTGGTGATGAGAATGACCCTAATGTGACCCGAAAAAAAGTGAGGGAAACACTACGGTTGTTTCAAGTTATTTGTAGAAAGCTTTTACAGGAAGTAGAATCAAAGTTGTTGAATGAGCGAGTAAATAATAAGAGGGTTGATTTAGTTGCTTCAAAGATCCTTAGGGAGAATGGGAAATATGTTAACTCAGGCCAGCTGATACTAGGCCATGTCCCTGGAGTTGAAGTTGGTGATGAATTTCAATATAGAGTGGAGCTTAATATAGTTGGCCTTCATCGTCCAATTCAAGGTGGCATAGATTATGTGAAGCACAATGGTAAGATCCTTGCAACCAGTATTGTTGCTTCAGGGGCCTATTTTGACGATTTGGATCATCCGGATGAATTGACATATACTGGGCAGGGTGGAAATGTGATGAGCAGTGATAGGGAACCTGAAGATCAGAAGCTTGAGCGGGGCAATCTTGCTTTGATGAACAGTGGTATTGAAAAGAAACCTGTTAGGGTGATTCGTGGCTCTGAATCAATTGACGGGAAGTGCAGGACTTATGTTTATGATGGACTGTATGTAGTTGATAGAGGTTGGCAAGATGTCGGACCACATGGAAAGCTGGTTTTTAAGTTTTGCCTGCGAAGAGAAGCTGGTCAACCAGAGCTTCCTTTGAGAGAAGTGAAGAAATCTAAAAGGTTCAGGACTAGAGAAGGTGTATGTGTTGCTGATATTTCTTTTGGAAAAGAACGAATTCCCATATGTGCTGTGAACACCATCGATGGTGAAAAACCTCCTCCGTTTAATTACATAACTAGCATGATATACCCCAATTGCCATCTCCTTCCTTCCGAAGGATGTGATTGTATTAATGGATGCTCAGATTTGGAGAAATGTTCGTGTGTAGTAAAAAACGGGGGAGAGATACCATTCAATCACAATGAGGCTATTGTACAAGCAAAGCCTCTAGTCTATGAGTGTGGACCTACTTGTAAGTGTCCTTCAACGTGCCATAACAGAGTCAGCCAACTTGGAATAAAGTTTCAACTTGAAATATTTAAAACCAATACAAGGGGATGGGGTGTGAGATCCCTGAATTCAATCCCTTCCGGAAGTTTTATCTGTGAATATATAGGAGAGCTTCTTGAAGAAAAGGAAGCTGAACAAAGGACAGGTAATGATGAGTATCTTTTCGATATTGGAAATAACTACAGCAACAGTACTCTCTGGGATGGACTTTCGACTCTCATGCCGGATGCACAGACAAGTTCCTGCGATGTTGTGAAGGATGGTGGTTTTACTATTGATGCTGCTGAGTTTGGCAATGTTGGGCGTTTCATTAACCATAGTTGCTCCCCTAATATAATTGCTCAGAACGTCCTTTATGATCATCATGACACCAGAATGCCTCACATAATGTTCTTTGCTGCTGATAACATTCCTCCTTTGCAAGAGCTGACTTACGATTATAATTACGAAATGGATCAAGTCCGTGATTCTGATGGCAATATAAAAAAGAAGTATTGCTACTGTGGTTCTGCGGAATGTACTGGCAGGATGTATTGATGGCTAACAAGGTTGATTAATGGAATCGTGTTTTTTGTAGTACTAGTGCAAACTTTCAGTAATATCCAAAACAAAACAAATTCCATCTTCAATGTGAGAAATTGCTGTCTATAACTCTCTATACTCGAAGAATCTATCCAAAACAATAAATTGAGGTTGTTTATAAATTAAATTACAAGTTATGCATTTTAACTTTTTACAAAATTCTCATCCAACTTTTACTTGTGAAAATGTTTGATCTGTTTTATTTTTATTTTCGTTTTCTTATATAAGTATATTCAAAGCGAACCGTATACGGTAATATTGTTTAGATATTCTGCCAAATATTTTGGGTGAGTCAGCTAAAGTTTAAGGTATATGTGAATGAATGATGATTAATGTAAGGAAGAGGAGTTTTAGTGACCACTGTTGTTAAATAGAGCAGGTTTGCTGGAAATTGATTGGTCACCATTTTATGGTGGTGTCTGATCTCAACTTATGGACTAAGTAAAAAAGTTTGATAGTTCAACCTAAAAAAGATAGAACTTTCCCTTCAATAATTTCATTATTCTTTTAGTCTAAAATTACCTTTCATGTTCAAGTAAGACTTTAAACGTTTTATTTATTCATATTCTGTGATGATTCATACGAAAAGTATATGAATTCTCACAGATTTAATTTACAATACAAAGAGTACTAAATCCACTCACCACAAAGAAACTTTCTCATAATTACACAAACCATAAACAGTAAAACACTAGTAATCTAGTCACTATCGATTACTATATTCGTGAAATCAGAAAAGTGTCTTTTCCTTTTAACCAAGATAAATTTGTGAGTCATAAACAGCTCCGGCCTCCCAATCACCAGAGATAACATTCTTGGATTGCACCCAATACTGCCCTGCATTACCACTCAATTGGAACCTCAACTTGATGTCACCCCTTGGAGGGTTCTCAGCATCAAACACAGACCCAAATGCCCTGCGCATTCGCCTCCACTCTTGGCACTCTTCCTAATCCATTAACATTTCAAGAACTCAATTCAGTTTCAAGAAAAGTTATCCAATTTAAACATCACTCATAATACAAGTTGTTGTATATGGAACAATTGTTGTGCCTCTAACCCCCTTTAATATTAAATTTCTGATTCAAATAACGAGTAAATCATAATTTATTAGGCATACACCATCAGTGTAAATGGTTAGTCAATAACAAATAATCTCTCTTTAAGATATTTATTACAAAATCAAATATTTACTCTCCGTAACGTAGTATGATTGATTTGGTAGTGGTATAGAAAAACTTCAGTATTTATTTATACCTGCCACAACTCAACAGCAGTGATGTCGTAAGTTCCACCATGGTAGAGAATGAGGATGGCCAAGTAGTGAGGGTTTCTGCTCTGTTCATGGACCTTAACCAAGAGATTATAGCCACCATATCTACAGGGGACCCTTCTGTATTCTACATCCACTACACCGTATTTGAATAACTCAGCAGATGCAACTATGTTTCTCCCCAATTTTGAGTAGCCACGTGGACTCATTATAAAGTCTGTTCTGTCTCCCTCACCATAATCTGTCACCACCACGTATACTCCATTCTCATCGCAGAATTGTGGTATTTTGCACCTAACCTGATTATTCATCACCATCATCACCCTTTTTTATTTCACAAATAAAGCATGTTGTGAGGTGCTAATATTTTCAAATGAAAAAGGCTACAACAGTGTAATTTTTCTTCAATAGTCCATAAAATAAAAGTGATTTATTGAGTACAGCAGTAACCTGATAACATGCTCCACAGCCAGATCCATTCTTCCATAGCCAAGACACGCCTGCGACACTGCCATCGTTTACTGTTTTTCCATATTCTCCAAAGCCACAAGCTCCTCCTAAAACATTATTAATTGACCAATCAGATCATGTGTGTTCAAATGCAGTAACATTTTATTGTCTAAACTGTGCCCTTTATCCTAAAGGAGGAGCATACATGTCCACAAGCAAATTCTTCGAACAATTATAATTAAATAATAATGTAAATAAAAACCTACTGTTTAGTTATCTAAAATTTTGTAAAACTTACTTAATAGGAGCTATTAATTATTGAAAGCAACATCTATATGTCATCATTTGAATGAATTTGATGACACGGACACAATGGATTTATGCAAGTTTTGTCCATTATTTATGCACAGACAATATAAAAAATGTGCTTTGGTACATATCAAATATGAACAAGTGCAAGAATAGATAAAAAAAAGGCTCATACTTGGATTTCCATAACAATCTGGGCTACCATAATAGGTTGCTCTGGAGCAAGTAAAAGAGTCCTGAGAGGTACACGGGGCAGGTAAGAGCAGTGTGACACAGAGAAGGCCAAGTAGGTGCTTAAAATTAAGTCCCATGTTAAATGACAAAGTGTCAAACAGAAGGAATAGAGAAATGCAACTACTATTAGGACTGATATGCCAGAAAATATAGCATATAAGTGAAGCAGGAATAACTAGGAACAAGAGAAAGATTTATGGCATAGAAAGCAGAATAGAGTCATATATATAGTACAGGTCTGAGGGCTGAGGGCTAGGTGGTAGGCATTTTTCTTCTTGCACTGGGGACTATGGAATATGGAAGAGAATTGGAACAATGAATGTTCATGTAGACCCTATTGTTGACCCCTCAAGGGCGAGGTTCATCATATCATATGTATTAGAACCAATTTCTTATTACAGTGAAAAAAGGCCTAACTTTGTTTTATTTTATAATTTTTTTTGGAGAGATATGATCAATGTACATTTTACTTTACAAATCAGTTTAAAAAGGTTAAGTTAGTTACTTCATATTTTTCATATCAAATTTTAATATGGTATTGTGAGCCTAGATGATGAAAGATAATGGACAGAAGATAATGGTAGATACTCTTCGATGTACTACCTCATGCTCATAATTTTCTTCCTTCAAATTCCATGATAGATTCAAAGGATAAACAAGAAAGAGTAATATGCAAACTTAAGCTACCTTCACAATCCACCACGTGCTAGTTCAGAATAAAATGATAAGTGTTTAATGTTCCTCTCGATTTAAAACAGAGAAGACATAAATACCTTATTTGTTTCAATAATTCAAATACTATGAACTGTGGAAAAATGACACACCACATTATTCACTAAGAAAAGGGACGAGTTCATTTCCTTCTGTAACATTATTCCCACACCAGAATCAAATTACCTGCTTCTTTTGTATACTGTGTTCACCTGCAACTAAAAACAATACCTCTATGAAATTAAAAAAACTTAAGAAATTTATTTTAAAAGGAGTTATAGGGAACAGGAAAAGGGTGATTTTCTTTCAGAATCCCCTGTTAGTAGTGAACTCAGTTTAACTATTCATTTTATTTGTAACAAAAGCTAATATTGATAAAATCTGAAATTTGCAGAATAAATTAACAGATGAAGGAATGGAAGTAATGTAATAAACAAATGGATTAGATTATTGCTTCGCATGAAGTCACTTAAATATGTAGGTGGTAGGTTTGGTTGTCACGCACAAAGTCCACTGAGTAATGATTCGTTACTTAGTTTAGTATGAGCACAACTTGTAGGGTAAATCAAATCTTCTTAAAGATGTATAAACATTTACTATCACAATTTATTGTAATGTGTTTGGAAGACCTACACAATTTTATAATGTTAGTAAATTATGACAGATAAAAAAATGTGTTCAAAAAGGTATAAAAAAAATTCCTTAGCATTTCTCATAACAATATATAGAAGCATGTTTTAGAATTTTTCAGAAGCTAAGGTAACTTGGCCATAAGTTTCTAAATTAAGTTTGTATTGTAGTTTACATGACAGTGTTCCTCCAATCCAACAAAATCAAGAATTTTGCCAAAATTAGATACAAGCATACTCTCCATCAATGGGTGACAAAACACTTAAATTGGATAGTGCAGAAGAGACAACATGGTCATTATTGCTATCTATCTAAAGAACCATCCTTTGTGCAAGCTTCATAGTGTCAATGTCTCACTTTGCACATACTCCACCATGTGTTTGGAAACTACAACATATTGGGTTAAACTAAAAAAACAAAGGTGTTATGTGTCCACCAATGCAGTTACACACTTAATCTGAATCTAGCAGCCATGGTTCAAATATGTTATGCAGATGCAACTTACAGTGACTAGGTGTAGCAAGCAACAACTTTTGTAAGATATTCTTCTACGTGTCCCTTTTTCTTTTTCATTTTTTAGAGGGTGGGAAGAATAATTGCATGGTTTGTGTAGCCATGAAAAGAACAAGCAATTGGTCTCCAATTGAAGAACCTAGTCTAGTTATCTTGCACTCACTAGTGGAATAGAAAATAATAGAAACCAGAGAGGTTGTGGATGTCATTGTCAAATACAAGATTAGTGTTGCATCATTATTAAAAGTAAGCTTTGAGAGCATCACGTGTTCAAAAAGTTCAATAACTTATTTGGGTGCTTTTCAGCTTCATAGTTTCACAAAAACCTCAATTACACATTGCATTCCACAAATATGGCAATTAACAAAGATTTTTATTTTTATCAAAAAAACAACAACTGTAAACAACTTTAAATAACCTCTACTTTTAGTAGTTTTAAATAAATGATTTTTAGTCTCATCATCTTTATCTCACATTGAGTTTTCTATTAATAAATAGAAGAGCAATTAATAAATATAATTATACCAAAAGTATTAAGAACATGTACTAATTTTTTCCAAAAAATTATTCAAAGAATTCAGTCTACATATCTATCTTCCAAACTAAAGGCAAACTCATGCTTATGCTGAAAAATATCAATGATAATCATAGATAAAAATTTACTGCATAATTCTTTTTCATCCTAAGGTGTGAAACCATGGAAAATAGCTAACAACTCTGCATGAGTGCTCATTGTGTCTCTACAACAACCAATAAAATCTATAGATTTAATAGATGAATAAAAACAGTTAATGAAAGAAAAAGAAACCTAATTTCATAGTCTGAAGAAGAAAAACAATTCATTCATTATTTCTATTTGCCTATTAAGTCTTAATCATGAAGCACTAGTTTTCTTTATGTATATGACTTTGATAAACCATATATATATATAGAAGTGGGTGTGAGCAGTGATTCATGGATTTGCTGAGTTGGGTCTCATTGTTCTATCCAGCACAAAATTTTAAGCTCAAACTCAGTTCCATCAAGATACAGATAAATGAAATTGAGTTAAACCAATTTATATATCAAATTTGTCATTATTATGTATAGTTAAATAGTAGAATAAATAAATATAAAACTTAAATTAAGTTAAATTTTTATAAATATATATTTTAAAATTAAAAAATTTATTATAAATACAATATCATGATATACAAAATATTTTATATTAAATACAAAAAATTATTATTAATATAAAATAGTTAAGGATTTTTCTTTTTTAAGAGAGCTCATCTTAAAAAATACAATGAGTCTATTTTTAATTTAAACTCGTTCAAATCAATTTTGGACCGGGCTGATAGATTCTGTTGGGCCCTGCTGGTAATTTGAGAAAAATAAAATGAGGGTTGAGTAAATGAAAAGGGGAGTGTCAATAGTTACGTGTATTAATGGTTTGGGCTAAGCCCTGTAGCCTTCAGTTTATGGACTGAAAAAGCATGTCCTAAAAATGCCCAAGTAATTTTAACAGACAAGCTTTGGTAATTTTTAATTATCATAATTCCACTTAATAAATTGTAATAGTATTTAAATAAAAACTATTTATAAAATTTGAAATAAATATATTGTACAATATAATTAATTACTTTTCTTCGTCGCATATTCATGATGTAGATCGCAGAAGTTCTTATTTAAAAAAAAAAAATCTAATTATACGAAAAACATCACACCTTATTTTATAATTTTTCATCAAAAGAATATTATAATTTCTTACATTTGATTACACAGTGCAAGAAGAACATAAGAAAATAGTTTAATAAACACATACCTTTTGTGAATTTATTTACAAAGCCTCAAATGAATGCTTAAGCATTAATTAATAGAAAATGAAGGCTTAAATAAAACATAAAAATAGTAGTAATTTAAATAAAACAGCATAACAAATAGTAGTAAAAGTCAAACATTACAAATTTCGAACTGCATCAATTAATAACTCTTGAACAAACATACAAATTCTGAACTACACACCTAACTTGATGATGATAATGAGAATTAAAATCTTTTGTCACATCTCTCTCCCAGCATTCAAATTTGGACACATCAACTAAAAATCACGCTTGCACTAATTTCAGTGTTCGATTTAGATTGACAATGAAATATAAAAACAAATAATTCAATCCAATCTAATGAAAACTTGCAACCCATTATATTAGTTTATGAATAGTTTGAACAAGGTTTTAAATATCTTAATTTTTCTGTAATTCTTTTAGTTTTGAAGTCTGTTATAGCCCTTAATAAATCTCTATGGTTAAACAGACCTAAATTTGATTACATAGAAGTAAAGATTTTATTTTGAATGAATAAATCAGTTAAAAAGCACAGACCAAACTTTAGTGTAATGTGAATGATGGATGTGTGTGTATACTGAAACTTTACTGTAGTTCATCTGAGACCATATAAAGTAACCATGTTTGGTTCATCTGAGTCCTACATTTTACATGTAGTATTTGTTTTTTCTAGCACTTTTCTCTCCTCTTGTACATTTTTTTAACAAATTTGTGGCAAAAATACAATCAATACCTTTTTTTTTTGAGTATCATGCAGAATGATAGGGTTTTTTATGGCTTAACTGGAGTATTTGTATTTGATCAAATGAGCAAGTTCTTCTGCAAAACTCTTCTGTTCACAGCAGTGACTGCAATACTTCTGGTCCGAAAGAATGAGGAGATTGGAACTCACAAGCAACTTGGCATGATGAAAACTCAAGTACTCCCAGAAAACATTAAAGGGTTTTCCTTTTGTTTTGTCTCTCTTGTATATGTCAAAGAATGATCATAAATGTGTGTGTGTGCAATGAAGAAACTTTCTGGTATGGAAGCTATGAGCTACTTAATGCAGTTCAAGTATAAGTTGGATTCACAAATAATTATTAGCTCAATCCCTATGATTTTGGCAAAATGTAATTAGTTTATTAAATTTATTGAATATAAAATACAGTAATTTCTGGGAAAGAATATTCTCAATTCAAATCGATAATGTGAAGTGAGTAATATGATAAAGTTTCAGTTTAGTTAAATGGTAAAAGTGAAAACATGGAGGATAAATGAATTGTACGAATGAGAATGTGTTCACATAAAAGTTTTAATGATTGATCATTTTAAAGTGTTAAAATTTATTTTAATTTAAAAATAAAATGATAGGGTTATAATTCTCTTGAGGGATTAAATCAATTAATCTTGTTCACTGTTTTTGATAATTTTTGCTGTTGATGCACGTGTTGGTATTTTTCATGTTAAAAGTACTGCAATATATATGTGGCTATAAACGAAGGTCAAAAAGTTTATGTGTGCATCATTTGGAAAAGAAATATGGGAGGGAAGAACTGTTATGTAAATGTATTCCTTTAGTTTTTTTTCTTTTTTTCTAATTCTAAGTATGGTATTTTTCCATCTCAAATAGTGACTTTTAATACTTAAATTCTTCACTGAATTATATATTAGTGTAAAGCCTAGCTTGCACTTTGGTCTCCCCTAAAATTTGGAACAATATTTGTAAAGAAATGAATGTGATGTAAATAAAATAATGTGTAAGATTCAGCACCCAACAATGCAAAAGCCTTGTGAGGTCTCTGCATGATTATAACTTTGATCCATTCCCTCCCTTGAACTTTGGCTTTTCATTATAATAAGTTAATTGCTAATGAAGCAATAATCATTTCCTATGAAATATGTTCCTTTTACTAGTAGTACTTTATTGAACCTTGAAATATGACAATCATGTGAAGTGCATTCTTATTCCAAAGCAGCACTTGGTAGCATCATTTTTGGTGTGGATGCATGAACAACCTGACATAATAATTCATATTATAGCTTTATGCCTGTAGCATGAAGACTTAAAGATTGGTTTAGTTCTTCCTTTGGCTTGTAATCAGATTTCAGAACCTAATCATTACACATTAAAGAGTGCAAAGTTGAGAATACACACTTTCCCATTATTGGGGCTTTGCATGGATTGCTGAAAGGAGTGTGCCTCTATTCAACTTTGCTATGCCTCTCCTTACAGTAGAATTAACCATTTTCCCTGCAAGTTATTGCTTTGTAGGACAATGATGCATGCATGTTATCATGTAATTAGCAGTAATATATATTTTCAACACCAGCTTTATAAAGGGTATAATATAAGGAAACATGTATACATAATAACAGAATTTTATGTGTTGGTAGCTATGGTTATTTCATTGTCCTCAAATGAAGATATGAAACAAGTTAGCATGCTTCATATGTTGAATTCCTTTAAGAGGGCTTTACAGAAAGAAATATGAAAATGTAGAAAATTTGATATGAAAATATAGTATTATATATATTAATTCTTACATTGAGATGTTCTAATTTGAACATGGATTTAACATGTTGAGATTTCCCAACTCGAATGTGAGCCAACATATAGGTGATTCAACAATTCGCCAACTCGAACATGAACCAACATATAGGTGATTTAATAATCTGATAGTAAATGATTCAATAAAACTAACAAATTTGTTAAGATAAACTCTCATATCATGTAAACTTTAAATCTAATTCATTTTTATAAAACCGTATCAATGAGATGAGATTTTACACTCACCTTATATGCATTAATTAGGTCTCATGTTTAATCAATACTTAATTTGTAAGCATATACACCAATAGAAAGAGAGGTGAATTGAAATTTGGATGATAAAGAAAAAGACTGGCCCTGCCTTGTCTGCCGCCGCCCTCCCCAGTGAAACATAACTTCCAATCAAATTGAAAAGTAGTAAAACATAAATTCAAATTCCACTCCCAACCTATGCTATGGCTACTACTAGGTGCTTTTCTTCTTAAAACATCTGAATATGCTTACCACTTTCTTCAATAATGTTAATATATAATCTTTTCTCAGTGGCCCCAAATGTAAAAAGCACAGTTAGCATCATGCAGACTTTTTGTTTTGCATAATGCATGGCTCTAAATGCATTGGTTTAAAGCTAATTGTCTAATTATTGCATAGATTTGGAGAAGAAAAGGGCAATCGTGTCGAAGAGATATAGATGAGCCAAGCATCACCAGAAGACGGCTATTAGCAAGTAATTATCATATTCATATATTGCAGAATTAAATCAGCTTTAGTTCACTATGCTTTAAGATTTATCATTATATATAGTACCACTTTATATAATCCAATTGAGATATATTTACTAGTTTTTATTCTATATTGTTTTAAAATATCTGTCATTTTAAAAATAAAAAGTATTGACTATTTTCTTTTTATGAAATTGTGACATGAAATTCCTTGTAGCTAGTATTTACCAAATTGAGAGGATGGAGCTAACTTTGTCAGATAATGAATAAGCTGTTACTCTGCTTGCCTGCAATGAAATTCACTAAGAGGGTTCTTCTTACAGATAACTTCGAATAGTGTGCGTTTAAATGTCTCAACGACAATATTTTGGCATGATCTTTTAGACGTTGAAATGTGAAATTTGTATTGTTAGATGTCATGTCACCTTCCATATTGCGATGGGAGTGATCATCATTGAAAGGAAAGGTAGCTTGAGAATTAGATTAATTGGAGTGTTCACAGCATGTGATACTTCTCGTTATCTTGTTCTACAGCATCCAAAACTTTACCTTGTGACTCTGATCATGATGCCAATTTGAGCCAATCTTTTTAATGATTAAATAACCACTAACAAAATCAAGGACAACTATATGATCCAGACACTTCTCAAAATTGCCAAAGTTTTAAAATAAGAACCAACAGCAATAAGGATTCTGAGGTTTCCCATTGTGACACGTGCAGATGTAAGGAGTAATGGACCACCCTAAATATATATACACTTCATCTGAGAGAGCAAGATTTACAGCATACATAAATATTGACCTTACCCTTTTCATTATCAACTGGGCTTTTGGTCTTGCCAATATGTATATATTTTTCCTTCTGATACAGAAAAGGCACAAAATTTCTTGCTTGATTTGAATGTAAAAACAAAATTATACCTTTAACTGCTAACTAATAAGGGATTTTCATTGATTTTATTTCTTTTTTGAGGAAGTGTTTAAGTGCTCTATGCTTGGGAGTGTAATTTAGATATATATACACTTGTTGGTTGAACCAGCCTAACTTGAAGGCAACATCAGAAACTTTTTGATAAAGTTCTCTACCTAGCTTACAGTAAACTTTTTAATCAGTATCACAGAATTTCGTATAGGTAAGTAACTGATAGAATAGAAATCCACATAATAGAATTTCATATGTAATCAACCGCACAAGTGTACTATATATCTCAGAATTCCGTGTGGGTTAGGTAACTCATGGCATAGTGGGAGATAAATCTTTGAGTATGTAGAGGTGTACATTCATGAAAATCACAATCTATGTAATGATGCACAAACATTAATAAGGATTTGGCTTTAGGTTCTACATTCTGGGAAGTCAAATGCCAATTAACAGCATTCTGATTGGCCTAAAAATTTAGAAATAATATTTTCTTCTTTACAAAAAGTGTTTATTTCGAATGCCCATCAGTGATTGCAAGCAAATCTTCTTTGTATCAGGAATTCAAAGGACTTATCCCCTCAACACATTCGAATGCCCAATAATTCGAACTGACCCATGTTTCGTTTTCCTAATAGATATGTTATGCTTGGACCAACTTACAACTGTATATAGTGGTAACTATAGAATGTGATTTTTTGTATAAAGAATCAAGTCAAATTATTCTCGAGTTAGTTAAGAAATCATTTTTTGTTTTGTGGATAGTTTCATCTCCAGGAAAAATTCCAGAAGACTGGGTCAAAGAGTCTCACAGTGATGATATTCCTCTTCGAAGTTATTTTTTTAGTGATACTTGTGCCATTTCAATACCATTGGTCATTTTAGTTATTCTGCTATTTCCCATTGCATAGCTTCATCAGTAAAAGTTCGATGCAGGTTTTGGGCTATTCAAGTAATGTGCCTATAGGCCTGAGGGTGAGATCTAAGAGTAAAGAGATTTGATAGTCAATATTCAAAATACTAATTCAATTTGGTATCCCTTAAAAGTGGAGAAAGTAAATTTAAAAGTCAGATTAGAATTTTATTGCAGATTGAATAAAATTCACTCCATTTTTTAAGCACTGTAAACTTGTCACAAGATTATATTTGAAAGACAATCTTGCTCAAATAGAATAGAAAAATTTGTATCATTAGAATATATTTGATAGATAGAATGGAATATCACTATTTGTCAAGTTATTAGAATTGTTTAAAATAAGATGAAATAGAATGAAAAATGAAAATTGTTGCTACAGCTGACTTTATCTAATATCCATAAACTTCTTCCCCCACTTTAGGATATGGGATGAAATTAATCCATTGATTACTAAAGTCTTGTCATTCCATTTACTTCCTAAATAACTAAATGAAACCTTTCTCCTATTTCATTTCATCATAAAATATCTAGTATCTAATCTTATTTCATCAATTTCATTCACCATTAAATTTCCAAAAAGCCAAGAGGATAAGTATGTACTTTCAAGAAATTCTAAGGACATATGAGACATTGGATAAGCCCCTCATCAACTCAAGAAAGAAATCAAGCAGTGTTCCCCTCCCACATGCATATTTAAAACCTTCAACCCATCTACTAAAGCCAAGAAACTCATTGCTTATACATACATAACAATGGCTAACACTGCAACCATCAACAAGAGAACTCTGTCAAATTATTTCCATTCCCTTTCTCAAACTCCTCAAAGACTGAAAAAGAGAATGCTAGCCACTTGGACCCCAGACCAGGAACTCAACCAAGTGAGGCAAAGATCTGGAGCAGACATGAAAAGGAGTCTCAAGTGGTATGATCTGGTAGCTCTTGGACTAGGTGGAATGCTAGGCGTTGGTGTGTTTGTTACAACTGGTTCTGTAGCCCACCATCAATCCGGTCCTTCAGTTTTCATATCCTATGTTATAGCTGGACTATCAGCTCTTCTCTCCTCTTTATGTTACACTGAATTTGCTGTTCAAGTCCCAGTAGCAGGAGGAGCTTTCAGTTATCTAAGATTAACCTTTGGTATAAAAAACCTTTCTACTGATTTTTTTTTCACTTGATTATCTATCTACCTAGTCATTGATTGAATTTCACTTGTTTCTTATATCAAGTCTTTTATGTGGTTGGTGTAGGAGAATTTGTGGGATATTTTGCTGGGGCAAATATACTAATGGAGTATGTGTTTTCCAATGCTGCTGTATCAAGGAGTTTCACAGAGTATTTGAGCTTTGCATTTGGAGAAAATGATGCAAACATGTGGAGAGTGAAAGTGCATGGATTGCCAAAGAACTACAACATGTTGGATTTCCCAGCTGTGTCTCTTATTCTTCTTCTCACTCTCTGCTTGTGTTATAGGTGATTTTTCTCACTTTTTTCCACTACTAGGTGTGCACTTTTCTTTTGTCACTTTTGTTAGCTTGGTGATCAAGTTTTCATTGGATAAACTATTTAATATCATATCTTGGTATCTGTTTTTTGGTTTTTTCTCTTAAAGTTCTTTTTATCAGGCAATTCAGCCGTTTTTGTTATTGTTGACTAGATTTAGTTACTATTAGATAACTTACAATTTCTTTTTTTCAAACTATACTAATTTTAACTTATAATATAAAAGCTATATTTCTTTTATCTTCCTTTTTTTTATTATAAGAAATTTGTTCAAAGCATATATGCTTTTTGGTTGATTGCAGTACCAAGGAAAGTTCCATACTGAACCTCATCATGACAGTCTTCCATGTAATATTCTTTGGATTTATCATTGTGACTGGTTATTGTACTGGAAGTGTAAAAAACTTGGTCAGTCCAAAAGGGATAGCACCTTTTGGTGTGAGAGGTGTTGTAAATGGAGCAGCTAAAGTGTACTTCAGCTACATAGGCTATGACTCGGCTTCAACCATGGCAGAGGAAATCAAAGATCCTTCTACGAGCCTACCTATTGGAATTGTGGGTTCAGTTCTGATAACCACAGTGCTATATTGCCTAATGGCTCTATCATTGTGCATGATAACTCCTTATAACAAGGTCAGTTCTCTATTTATTTTCTTCCAAGCTTGAAACGTAAGGACTGAAAACATGTTACATTACATACAAATAAATATATAAATGTTCCATTGTTTTAGTGATAAGTGATAAAGCAATTATTGGTGTTACTTTAACAGATATCAGATAAAGCATCATTTTCAGTCGCTTTTGCTAAGATTGGATGGATGTGGGAGAGCAATCTTGTTGGGGCAGGTGCAAGTTTGGGAATAGTGGCTTCTCTCTTGGTTGCCATGTTAGGCCAAGCTAGATACCTTTGTGTTATAGGAAGGGCCAGATTGGTGCCATCTTGGTTAGCTAGAGTTCATCCTTCCACAGGCACCCCATTGAATGCCACACTCTTTTTGGGTAAGTTTTGTTTTTTTCTTCTAACTAATTTCTCCAAACATCCTTAATTTTAACCTTTTTTTCTCCATCATCTTTCCCACATGTACACTTGACAGTTCTTTTAGTTGTAGTTAGTGATCTTTAATTACTTATTCAAAGTTGAAATATTTATATTCGTTCTCCCGAATAATCATTATATTCCTGTATGTATTTTTTCTTGTATAAATATTTCTTTGAAAAAGTATGGATTGAATAGTGATACGAAATAAGACTCAAAATTCAGAAATCATAATACCCTGTCTTCAATTAGGCTAAAAGTTCATATATGAGCCTCTTTTCTTTTCTTTTTTTTTCTCTGAAGACTTCGCCATATTTAAAATGAAAAGAATTACGAACACAGCGAAATTTTCATCAGTATTTCAATAACATTTTTGCTATCACATATTAAAAAAAAAATGATTAATTTGCCACATTATTTATCCTCTCAACATACTCACATTTTTCGAAAAAGATTGAACGTCACCTAGAGGCCAGATAGATGAAATTTAGTGACACATAATATACTATTTGACGTATAAAGAAGTTACATACTTTTTGGTAATATATAAAGAGTTACATGAGAACTTATAATTTCTTCAAATAAAAAACATATGACTATATTCATTTATAATAACTTTTATAATTTGATATCGTTTAAAAAATACATTTTCTTACAATTGCAATGAGAAAATAAAAATACAATCCAAGCAACTTTTTGAGAAAACTTACAGAACACTATTTCTAATTTAAAAACGTAATATTTCTAAATAGTAATTAAAAATTAAAATAATAAAAATTTTGAGCATTATTATGAGCTTAGCTTGAGTTTAATATAAGGAATTAGTGGTTCAATAAAAAAAACATAAAGTTAAAATTATATTACAAGTAAATTAAACCTAAACTATAACTCAACTCATTTGATTTGTGAACTCAAATCACAGCAACCTTGAGATGATAAAAGGAGAAAGCCACCCAAATAGAAAAAGGGGAAAAAAAGGACCTAAAATTAAAAAATAAGTATGAAGGAAAGCATAAATATTTATTTATTTATTTTGCTTGGTGTAGGATTTTGCACAGCATCAATTGCTCTTTTCACTGAGCTTGAGATTATAATCGAGTTGATCAACATTGGCACGCTGGTGGTGTTCTACTTGGTGGCCAATGCTCTCATATACCGTCGATACGTAATCACTAGCCACACCCCTCCTTTCCACACTCTCCTTTTCCTGATTCTCTTATCACTTAGTGCTCTAGGCTTCTCCCTTTCCTGGAAATTCAATCAGTTTCAGTGGGGTCTTCCACTTTTTGGTGGGCTCATGATCACTATCACAGCTTTCTACCACCACAAGGTGCCTCAAACCCATGCCCAACATGCTGATACTGATTGGTGTGTGCCATTCATGCCCTGGCCACCTGCCCTCTCCATCTTTCTCAATGTTTTCCTCATCACCACTCTAAAGCTCCTCGCTTTCCAAAGGTTTGCTATGTGGGCATCCTTCATTACCCTCTTCTATCTACTCTATGGTGTTCACTCCACTTACCAAGCCGAAGAGATTGAGATTGGTGCTAATCAAGTCAATTCAAGCTCTACCATCCAACAAACCAGTAAGGTCGAAGTTCAAGTGCTATAGTGGAAGAAGATTAGTTCGTGTACCATTTCATTTTGATTTAACTCTTCTCCCTTTACTGGCCTCCTCCAAACAACACTAATATCAGTTCATTTTATTAAAAAAGTTTAGTTAAAACATGCATGGGATTAACCTTCTGTGTATATGTAACTTGCGTGATATAGAAAATGATTAGGATCAACTACGACAAGGATGGGGAATGGCCAATGGTGGGGCAATAATAATGTGAGGAGTGCTAAAACACTTCTTTCATTGTATCTTTTCGGCGGAACATATCACATACATGGGTGATGGTCTATATCTGAGTTAGACAACTTGGACATGCCAATTCTCAATACATCGACATCAATGTCACTTCAGCTCCTACGAAGCCAAATTGGTCATGCACCTTGTTAATGAACACTCAACTGTCTCCGATTTAATGCATTTAGCCTTAAAATCTAACATATTAAGTTTAAATAATTTTAAAAAAATAATAATAATTGAAAGATTGCAGATTAGACTGGTTCACTGCAGGCTATTAACAGAATACGTAATAATACTTTCTACATAAAAACGAAATGTAAAAGTAGTTTCATCTAGAAACTTCCAAGCAAAATCTGAATGCATTATAGATTATAAGACCACGCAGAAAAGTTAATTAACCTCCATTCAGGTCCACAAAAGGTCTTAGAAGAATAAAAAGTCCGTTGCGCACTTCATTGCTGTGTATAAAAACCACACATAATATATATCTGAAGACTCGTCCAGGATTGACGTCAAGATCATAAATGTTCTAGCGGATAACTTAAAAAAATGATTAAATTAAAGAAGAAAAAAAAAAAAAGAGAAATGGCAATATAAGAGAATGAAACTCTAAACATATACAACATCCCAGAGTGGACGAACTCCCCTATTGTGAAGTAATACAGTATTGAAATATTACAACAGAATGAACCACGAGAAAGGGGATTTTTTTTGTCATAAAAAATTACAACAGACTGAACCACGAGAGGGAAATATTAAATAACTGAATGGCCTACAATGGATTCCCTTGTAACCAATCATGTAGAATCTAAATAATAGAGAAATTGAATGAATTAATAGTACCTTTTTGTACAAATGAATTGTTCTAATTAGCCTCACAACAAAGTTGGGTATTTAGCATCTAGAAAGTCTCTAAGAGTCCGAGCAGCTTTATGACCACCCATTAATTCCGCTAGCTTCTCCACAGGAAGAAGTGCAAGTTCTGCCATGCTCTTACACCCATCCATTATGGCCCTGTAGTTTGAGTCTGTAACACCAGGAAGTCGTCTGAGAAACTCCACAGCGGATGTATTGTAATTTTCAGCCCTGTGACAGCAATAAAACATTTATATTGTGACGAACAAATTAATAACTGCATAAAAACTCATTAATGATGACACAAATTGATACCAAAGACTCTGAATTGGAGCTCTTGCGCTCTCAAATTAGTATAGTAATGCATAGAGTCCGTGCATATTTATAGGCATATATAAAGGAGCATGTTGAGCCCTGACAATGCTAAGTATTTAATAGCAATTATAACTGAAGTCAAAATGTCTTAATAAAATATGCCCCCGAATCTGCCATTAACAATAACATAGATCCATATCATTTTAGACTTGAAGGCTGGAGGTGCACCTCCATGCATTTAACACTATGGGAGAAAACAACTCGTTAATGTTTTGTACAGTTACAGCACCGTGCGATCTCCACTACCTAAGAAACACAAGTTTTAACTTCATCGTTGGAAGCAGAAAGTGATTCGTTAAAACCATGAAAAAAGCAACTTACCTCACATCATTTTCCACAATGCCTTCTTCGGAGGGAACACCCACTCTGATTGCTTTTGTTTCATCTGGCTCGTCTTGATTTGCCTTCAGTGAAGCAAATATTTCAGCAGTAGCATGCAAACTTCTAGACCAGATTATCCGTAGCCTGGGGAAGTGTAGAGCAAGCAAAGACAACTTTGATATAATGCTATTTGGTGTCACATCATCACCAATATCGCTAGCAGACTGCAAAAAGATATCCATCAAAGGTTTAATGCCATTCATAATTTCACATAAATATTGCTCATGCTATGCACTACAATATAAATATATGATGTTTGACTAATCACTTCAATCAAAGGTGAAAATAAATACTTTCTAACAGCACAGCTACGCCATATTAAATGTGAAGCCCAGGAATTGAAACACTAATTTGGACCAAAATATTAATGGCAATCTTTCTCAGAAATGGGCTGCCAGTCAAACAAACTAAAAGTAGTAGTTTCTCAGAAATGACCACTGCAGGAGGAGGAAAAGGAGAAGTAGAAGTAGAAAAAAAGGAGAGATAGTAAGAGCATTGTGGTCAACAAACCTGGAATGAAAAGCTCTTATCCTGTGAAAACTCAATCAAGAGTACAGGTATTCTGTAATATCGTACCATTGTCTCGACCTGGTGGTATAGACGACCTGAGGTGAAGCTCATAAAGAGATCCTGAATACTTTTTCTTTCCACACAGATTAAAGGTGATAGGATATAGTCACCAACTTCTAGGGTCACTGGAATGATGCGCATTCCCTTCTGATGAAGAACATTTGGAAGGCTGCTCATGAACTCCCGCATGTCTACAATAACCTGAAATGTTGAAATTCCCAAATTATAAATGCCATCAGTTATATGATCATCATGAATAAAAAAATATCACAAACCTGCATTTCTTTATCAGCCTCCTTTCTCCCACCAGCTTTTCTGGTTACTGAGTTTTGAGGAGTATTGAAGTCTGATTCAAAAGTAGAATTCAATCCTAAACAGTGCCCACTCTGATTGACAGCAGGATAAATGCACCAGAATAAGAAAAAAAATAATTGAATTGAAATCACCAAAACAATGGACACAAGAAGCAACCAAGGCATAAAAGAGAAACATGAGGTAAAGAAGAAAATTATCAAACAAACCTGGTCAACTGGAATCATCATCATAGATTTTTGCCTAATCAAAGATTCAAATGCTCCATTCTCTCTACGTATACTTGCCTCAAACTTCTGAACCTCGGTTGAATCTTCATAGAAAAGAAAATATACTTTCAACCTTTTTGAGGGATTCTCAGCTTTGTAGACTTCGATTTCCCTAACAAAGGCCATGTCTGGATGGTAAACAATTAATATGGAAGGCTTTAATATATCCAGTATAGGCTGATCACTTTCTAGGGCATAAAAATGCACTGGTGGTAGTGGCTTCCCATTTGTTGCTGCAGCATCAGGATTAGTATGCTTCCGAAGAACTATGTTTTCCACAGATGTCCCTTCCTCCATGGTTTCAGAAAATCTACCGGCACTGATAGGATGGGTCTCATCTTCATTGAGTTTATTTATTGAATCAGACATCCCAATTTTATTACTCACTGAGTCCTCTTTATCGTTCTGAACTCCAGAGCCATCAAGAACAACTGGGATATTTCTAGTCCCCAGTTTTCTCTTTCTTTTACCACGACCCTGTCCACCAACATCAGGCTGCAGAGGGTCCTCAACAACATGGTCATTTTGAGAAACATTTCTTAGTTTTGATGCAGCTGCCAAAAGCGCATCATGTTCCTGCTTACCAATGCTGGTGGTTTCTGCATTCTGAGCAGGTGCTACGGGAGTAACTCCATCAAGAATCCCAAAACCTTTGGGTTTAGGATCCTTAGGCTTCTTTTTCTTATTCACTATATCCCGCAGCTGTACTTTGTTTAGTAAGTACTTCTTCCATTCTTCATGCATGACCTTCACAAATAATAAACAATAAACAGGATACAAAAGTCAGTTTCTTCAAATCTTGTTCACTATCAACCAACAAGCTATAAAAGGAAATCTAAACCTGCAAAACTCCATCATAATTACAAAAGTAACACTTCAAGCTACATACAACATAGACATAGAACAATAAGTAACTTCTAAAGCAATCTATAGCAGGCATAACATAAAATTGTCAAAACCAATATGAAATCACGTCAGAGATAAGTATACCAAGCATGGCCACTTCATTGGTCTTAGCTATATATTGAAGTTAATAAAAGCAGCACAAAGTTGAGTATTTAGCATCACACGGAAAATGAAGCAATTTTGTTTCCCAACGCACTAAAATCCTGTTGTAACCTAGTTCTGGTACTGGCTTAGTTTGGTAGTGTGCAGTGAAGCTAGTGAGCTAGCAGACTGTATAAATTTTATTACTAATACCACTTAAACCATGTGAAAACAAAGTACATGTAGTGACATGTAGGTCACACTTTATATCAAGGACAAGTGGAGAGACAAAAACCTTTTTTGGACTGTTGATGATGCATTCTTCAAGTTGCAAGCATGACCTTTCATCTTTACATGCCACTAATACAATGCCATTATCGGTGTCTTCACCTTCAGCAAATATTTCTTCCCTCAACATACCTTGCTTTTGTCGTTCCTCTTCTACTTCCTCAAGAACCTCCTATAATGATATAATCAAATCATGCTTCAGCCTAAAATATCCTACCTTCCTGATCAAATTCAACTCTTTTCTGCTTTTTTTTTCATAACTTTCTTCAGGGCATCATATGTTGAAACAACAAATAGACTTAAAGCATATGAATTGAAACAATGCCAAATTAATGTTGCCAGTCTCACGTATCAAATCTAATAAATGAACATTGCCCAAAGACTTTCTAGAATTGGAACTCACTAACTCACACGTAAGACCTTCCACTTTGGTGCTTCTTCCAAGACTTCCTCCAAGACTAAGCCGGCATTCGAACTAGATGAGGAAGTACCATCAACTGCTACACAAGCATATCCGAATTAAAAGCTGAAAAAGGTGTCATCCCTACACTTGGCATAGAAAATCTCATTTACTCTATCCCTCTATTGTTTACAGTAATAATCTATAGAATTAATCAACGCAACAGATCAAGATACATGCCAGAATAAGAACACCATACATAGTATTAATATCTTACCTTCTTCAATGTCTTTGTCATCACCCTTACTTTTTCTCTTTTTGTTTTTTACACCCTTACTCAATTCATTAAATTTCACGCCATCTGACCTCACAAGATGAAAAACACGCTTCTTTGCATAATCAAATATCTTATAGCTTGCCTCCGCAAATATCCAAACAGAACGAAAACTCTCTGACACTCTCAGTGTATCCAAATATTTCAAGTAAGTTACAGCATCATACCTGTCAAGGGGAAGTCCCACAATCAGTCCCTATCACAATAAAAGCACTACATTCTTCAGATGAACATTTTAAATCTAAATGCAACAAGCTACCAAGATTACTCAATCTAGAAAATCATTAAAGATATTGCAATATATACACCCAAATATCAAGGCAATTTATCCTCACAACTCACTATTTGAAAACTAAACTTTATATGAAAAATTGTAAACATACACCTACTTTTTCTTCCTATATCTGTTATTTCTCATCACATCACTTGTTGCATCTGCCACCCTCCACTTTTTTTTTCTTTCAATTTCTCACTTCCTTTTACATTTAAGCAACCCCAATATGAGATGCAAATACTCATAAAAATAAATAGTATATGCACTGGTTTATAAGCTGTCATCCAGTTATAATTTGTCATGTTATAATAAGTTTGTAGACTTTTAGAATAACTAGTTTATAAATCATATGATCCATTATTTCTTATTAATTGACCGTGTAAATTATACTGACGATGCATAGAAATAAACTCTTATCATAACACACTTAATATTATAGTTTATTTCACAAACATGAACAAAACATGCAACGAAAAGACCTGACTAGATAATCCAAGAGTTTCCTCAATGTCTTCAGGTCTGAGACAAGCTGCTTGGTCTTCTTCCCCAAAGTGTGCCAAATTGGATCCAACTGCCGCCTCACAATCTCATCAAAAGACTTAAACAACCCATTCTCCACCGTCAAATCCTCCACGTCGACCTTGTTGGTCTTCCTCATCTCTTTCAAACACGCATCCATGACCTCAATAATGGCCTTCTGAATCCCCACCATATACTTTGTCATCGGCACCCTTATATCCACCACCTCTGGCGGGTCCCTCTCCAGCTCCTGCGACACGTAGACCTGAAACCGCGGCCACAGGTGCAGCTTCCGCACGTGCAGGCACTTCATCGTCCGCTCCGCCTTCGCGAACCCCGACACCATCGCGTGAGGCTTGTCGGAGAAAGCGCGCACATACGCGCCGCGGTTGAGCGACCGGAAAATCCGAACGATGAACGCTTCAGTGGACGTCTCGGAGAGCGAGTGCGCGTTAAGGACGAGGATGCCAGCGATTTTGGAGGTCGGTAACTTGTTGGTCAAGAGGTCGACAATTAGGATGCGCGGCGTGATGAAGAAGGCATTACCGGAGGAGTAGAGCGCGTGGCGGTGGTGCGCGGGGAGTTCGGCAGTGATTTCGGCGGGGATCTGGTTGAATTGGGGGTTTAGGGTTTTGAGGTGGAAGTTGATTTTGGATTTGAGTGAAGTGGAGGAAGGAGATAGAAGAAGGAGCGTTCCCTCGGATGAGGAGTGTAGAAGAAGGAGAGAAGAGACGAGTTTAGAGAGAGAAAGACCAGAGGAGAGAACGACGAGACCGCCATTGGAATCTTCTAGAAGCTCTGTGATGATGTGCTCGTGGAATTGAACCATCGATTGCTGGGAAGGGTTTGCGCGCGGGGAAAGATCAACTTTCAACTGTCTCGACTCTCACCAATCAACTACCTACAAGAAACGAGACTGAACATGTCAATTTGGGCTAACGTGACCCATTATTCAGATATTGGGTTGGCCCAATTTATTTTAGGCCCATAAAATATCCTTTTGGTTCTCATTTCTCATCGTCATTCTATTTATGACGTTGCGTTAAAGAGTATATGTTTAGTGGAAGAAATGGGTTTAATTTTAGGATTAAAAAGACAAAAGAATGAATTGATCATAAGATCAAAAGTGCGTGTTATCTTTGTTAGAAATAGTTAAAAATTTTATATTATTTAAATATATGATGAAATTAATATATATATATATATATATATAAAATATATAAATCTAATTTTATAATTTTCTTTTACGAAATTGAATTAAGATTAAAATACGTAATATTAAAATATATTTTAATAAAGTTGTTATCACATAACTCCTTGTTTATACACGTTTTCTGATAAAATTGTTAAATCTATCAAATTATTTTAACGGAGGTATATTAAAGAAAATAATAAAATATTTTGTTAATTTTATGTGGTTTGCAGAGTAAGATCAAACTTTTTGGTAAGGTTAGGGTTTTTTTTTACGTTTTAGCAACGTGCGAGGACCCAAAAACACGTGAAAAACAAGAGCAGTACTATTGGAAGGAGGGGTAGGCTTTTTTTGGCGTTTCCAAGGGAAGCAAATAACACGTTGTGGAATTTTCAAAACACAAAAAAGAAGACATCAAATAAATGACGAACGAAACGATTTAACAACACAAGTTGACTGACAACCCCAGCTGACCTGTCGTTCTTGCATCAGAGGCATGCAGCTGTCCTTCAAAAGTTATAACACAAAAATAAACCTAAAATTACACACATGTATTCCTCGTGCCTAAATTCCACCTCCCCTTTATAAATTATAGAATGAAGATAAGGTTCAAGCTCATCACATCCAGTGCTCTATCTCTCAACCACCTTCTCCATTTGTAAGAGGAGATTTAATACTAGCTCAAGATGGATCCATGGAATCTCTCAACTTCCAAGCTACTCTCTACACAAGTTGCTTACCCTTCTCAGCTCTATGCACAAGAGATTCCCAACATGGGAAATTCCAGGTACCATTCTTTTGCTTCTTCACTTTGTTCTTAATCTTAAGTCCATGACTTTATGGCTTCTTTTGATTAAGTAATTAATGTATGATTTTCCATCCTATGAACAGTGGTGTGACCAAGGGGCCTAGAGGTTCACAGATGACAATTCTTTATGGTGGCCAAGTTGTGGTCTTTGATGATATTCAAGCTGACAAAGCCAAGGACATCATGTCTTTTGCCAGCACAGGAATGTCCCAAAACAACAACGACTATGCTTGCTCATACCCTGCTGCAACTCCTATCTCCAGTAGACCGTTTCCTTTTCTCATGAATATCATCCCTACCACTGCCAATAATTCGGTTCAGGAGCATCCTCAAGCATCATCAAAATCTGTTATATGTGGTAATTTTTTTTTTTAATCTCTTTTGTTTCAGAAGATGGGAGATTTTTGTGTCGGTTTATGTGTTTCTGATTCTTTGCTTTGTGCTTCTTTTTATTCAGATCTACCTTTGGCTAGGAAAGCTTCACTTCATCGGTTCTTGGAGAAAAGAAAGGATAGGTAAGTGGGCTGAGTCATGGAAATTAATGCATCAAGAAATGTATAGCCTTCAATTTTGTCTGAAATTGGTTTTAATGCTTACATTTTAAAACAGTGATATTGGTCTTTGTAATTTCTAAGATGTGGTAAATTGAGTGTCGGTTGTGTCTAATTGAAGTATAGTTTAAGGTACCACATTTCAGAAATTTGAGGACTAAAATGGTGATTTTTAAAACTAAAGCCAATTTTAATCAAATCTTTGGGACGAAAAATAGATTTTACCTCTTTTTTTTAAACTATGCAGTTTTCGATCAATTGATTTATATATTATTAATGTTTCTGCAGAATTGCTGCCAGAGCACCATATCAAACAAGCAATCACATGGAAGCCCTCAAGAAGCCAGCTGAATCCATGCCATGGCTCACCTTGGCACCTAAATCACCACAAGAAGAATCTGATTCTGATAGCAGTTCCAGCTTTGTGTTATTTTAATTACTTTTCTTGGACAAGGTGAAGATTGTAGTAACATGAGCCATGGATACATCACTTCAGCTAAAAAGGAGACTTCATGGTTGTTATTTGATAAGCGGAATCTACAGTTTACGGGCTTCTCTGTAGCCCTATGCTGATTTTTTGCGGGGCCTATGATCAATGTTTTTGCCCATGCTTACTATTATCATAATTAAGAATATAATTTTGGACAAAAAAGTACTGTATATGTAGCTTGGTTAGCATAGTTTCGGTATAATATTGAAATCATTTCTTCTCAATTCTCACTATCACATATACTGTATCTAATTATGATCATACTCAGTTTTGTTTTATTTCAATTGGTTTCCTACGAGTATGTAAGCTACACATAATCGCATTCCATCTTTTCAGTATATTTAATTTTTCTTCTCATCTCTTACATGTCTTCTCTCAAATTACACTACTTCCTGTCATGCAGCAGAAAATGAGGTACTGTGAGCTGTGATAAGAATAACAGTGGATAAAATTGAAATGTGAAAAAGTATGTGTGCAATTATCATTTAACATAGTTACAAAAATGTCCTCGGATATCATCATTGTTCTTCCTAGAATTTCTTCCGGTGACATGAAATAAAAGCATTGTATTCCCTCTTTTATTGCCTTTCTCAATTAAAGTTTCATTAACTTAACTTACAGCAAACAATGATCCAAAAAAGTAGTAATACTGATAAGGTAAAGTGAAGAAAAAGTTTAGCCAAAACAAAAGTGAAGTTACAGCAAAAGTTAACTATAAGCTTTGAAACCAAAAAGAATTTCACTCTACATGGATGCACAGCTTGTTTCAAATTTCATCTACGTGGCTTTTCTGGATTCTACGGAGCAACAGGGGAACAGGTTTTTCCAAAACCGTCACGTTGACATTGTTCCACACATCAGCTATTGTGGGGAGTCTAGAGATTTTCTCAGCGATATGCATGTCTTCTGGAAGAACAGAACCAAATACAGTGTATTCATGTTTCCACTCTGAATGGTCAGCAAGGCTAACGAAGAATTCAGGACCAGAACCAATCCAAGCAACAGAGCCCCTTCTAAGGATTGGACAATTTTCCACAGGAAGTTTATTGAAAGCTGTGCCCTGTGCTTCTAGTGTCCCTTGAATTAATGCATAAGGGGGACCAAAACCAGCCTGCAAATGAGGACCATAACCATTTATGGTTGCTGCAATCTAACACCACAAAGATTTCTTGCACCGAGAACACTACTCTGAATATGCAAATAAATTCATTTTTTTCCCTTGGGAATAATATGTGAATGGCCTCAGCTTGAGACGATAATATTTTCTAACCTCATTTTTGTTTTCTAAAAAATAAAAAATAAAATAAAAGTCTTTCAATATTAATTGAAAAGGTTACATATAATTTGGTCTTTGAAAATATCATGTATTTTAATTTGATCCTCAAAAATTGTAGAAATTATGTGTTAGGAAGTCACATTTATGGGATGTCAAAGTTTCACTTCAAG
Organism: Macrotyloma uniflorum; assembly: GCA_016859785.1. Classification (NCBI taxonomy): domain Eukaryota; kingdom Viridiplantae; phylum Streptophyta; class Magnoliopsida; order Fabales; family Fabaceae; genus Macrotyloma; species Macrotyloma uniflorum. The sequence continues at coordinate 2,688,041 of BDMB01000002.1, forward strand.
AATTGAGCTTCTTTATGGGTAGTTAGCTTTTAAGGGAAAGTTTCTCACGTAATAAATGTGCTTTTAAGTTTTTAGTAAGTGAAGGGCTCAAAACACATAATTTTGTTAATGCATGAGAGTGAGATTTTAATGCAGAAATTCAAAACATAATTTGCTCAGATAACTGCATAGTGAAATAGATGTATGTGTATCTAATCATCCATCAGATGGGAAAATCAGTCTTACATTTTCTATATGGTTTCCTTCTGAATCCCATGATTGACCTCGGCTCTCTGCACGGTAAAATTGGCAGCCAGCACAATGGTGCAAAGACAACAATTCCAGAATGTAGGCAACAGAATGTGGAGCGCAGTCAGGTAAAAGCTGAAGTGAATAAAGAATTCACTCATGATTAGGCAATTTCAAAATACAAAGCAACAGGAATTCTTAGTGTAAGCAGAAACAAGATCCAGTCAATATACACCAGGTATTAACAGAACAATAAGATGCAGTAAGCAAAACTAACATCAAGGATTGACAGAATGTCAAGAACCATGAGCATCTCGTTTCAAAGTCAATGAACTCTGTGTGTAATTATTTATATCAGCAAAGACGGACAATTTCTTACTTTACTAGTAATACTCCATCTTATTTATCATCTATTCAAATTGTGAGGTTCTCCATATTATCCAGCAAAGGTTCAAATCATCTATCACATTTGTTAAAACCATACGGGAAGTATGAGACAGGCACGCAAAAGCCACACAAAGAATTTCCATAACCAACAAAATTACAACATTGATGTATTTCCTTAGTATATATTTCTCATGAAGATTTTGTATTCAAGTAATAAATTCATCATCTGCTATTTAAATTACAGACACATACAATTAGATATTTGGTGGTTCCCAAGGACAAGGACATCAAAAAGACCACAAAATGCATGTACTTCCATTTGCCTCTAGAACTCTTGTTCCTTCGAGTGTACCCTTGTGCTTCTATATATAATATACAAAATTTACAAATACCTAACTTTACACAAACTACATGTCATTGGTGCAACTGCAACATGAGAGAATGAGCACTTACTTTAATATGAAGAGTTCCATGTGCAGTTTCCAGTCCAATAATACCCTGAAAATAGATGAATTAGAAAGACCATTGATAAATAAGATAACCTCACAAGTTGATAAAATTCCAAACAGGTAACACATGACAAGGAGGTTGGAGAGATATAACTATCAATGCAAAGAGAAGACACAATTTTATAGCATAGGTAATTAGCCAAAGATCCAACTAATTACATAATAGTTGTCATAAGTTAGTTCTCCACTTATATACTCTTCTGTCTCGTTTTATGTGTTATCTAAGTTGGTGCTCTACTTATATACTTTATCTCATTTTATTTGTAATTTAAGTTGGTGTTCTACTTATATACTCTCTCCATCTCATATTATCCGTCATTTAAGTTAATGCTCTACTTATATTCTCTCTCAGTCAAACTTGGATTTCAGGTTATGTATCTCATGAGTTGTCCCTCAAGTGATTGTGCAAAATAACTTACTTCCTAATCATAGAATTTTATATTTAAAATCATATTATGTGTTTATTGGGTGCTATCATGAATTCACAATAAAATTAAATCTCGACCCCTCGGGCTTGATGCTAAGACATTACAGAAAGTGAGTGTTGCTAGGTCAAAGCACACAACATAAATAGCAATAGCTCGTGAACCACATGGTAGGTGGCTACAAGGGTTCTCCTCATCCCTAGTGAAACCCTTCCCCATTCCTAGTATCCAATGTAATACCACTATCTATGCCCATTTCCCGAACCTGTCTCTCTGAGTCAACCTTCCCTCACTGCTTCAATCAGATCCATATTGTAACAGAATCAACAAAATGGTTGAAGTAGAAAAGAATGAGAGAAAAAACCTACTACAAACAACAGAAAAACATGCATTTTGGAGATAATTAGCATCAAATCCCATTTAAGAAAACACTTGGCAATTTATTTCAGGTTCAGGATGAATTTCTAAGCCATCTGAACAAGAATATTAGATCACACCAGTTCAATGTAAACACTTCTCCAACACAATGATCATCAAATCGAATTTGCAACTAAACTGGCAAGCAACAATTTAATAAAGTTAAAAATGGAAAAACCAAACTTCTCTCTTACCTCTCCTTTCCCAAAGATAAGACCAGAAGTCCAGCCAACCACTTCCCCTAGAGGCACTCCTTCTTGCCGTTCAGGTGCCAAGCTGTCCTTCTGTTTCTTCAACCAACACTGAACCACAAAATTGAATGCTATTATGCTATGACTTCCAAGTTCCAGGTCAAAATTTTGATCAAAAGAATAGTAACTTCTATGCAAGTCCTCCTTAAAACACTCTGACTTTTAACTCTCCTTTTACTTTTCTAGTGACGAGGAGATTTTAACTTATAGAAAAGTTCAATGCATTTTACTTTTTTTTTCTTCTCTTATGAATACTTGATAAAGGAGTTTGCCTAAATAGAACCCAAAGTTCCAAGTCAACTCTAAATAGCAAGAATGAATTCATAAAGATCAACCCAAATGGGAGATCTTCATAAGCTAAGGCAACTGCAAAATTAGCAAACCTAATCAATCTAACTAAGATTCTCCATAAGTAATTTTAGGATAAGTAAAAATTAATAAACTTCTTCATAAACTAAAAATTAGCATATATATAAGTTAAAAATCATTTCCTAGAAAAGTTAATACCAAAAAACTTCTGCAAATGAACTTATACATCAATTTACCAGAAAAAACATCCATTTTTTCTTTTTTCTTCCAGAGATGTTCATAGACAATATCATCAAATCACACACTAATTAAATTACCTCACCGAACTTGGATCCGCAGGCCTTACGATCCCCACAAAAGACCCAAGTATCACAGAGACAAGGCCCATCTTTCCCTGTACACATAGATTTGCACGCGTTGCAGCATCCTTCAGAATTGTTGAACTTAAACTCAGAACCCCACTTCACAGCTGCACCCCAAAGCTCCAAATTATCAATCCCCCTACAGCACCTTCCCTCATTCTGCGCCGCCACACCCTCTTCAACCAACCTCCCAAACTCTGAAACTCTGCTTCTGCCGTTCGCGAGCAGCGCAGAGAGAAGCGCATAGACCAACCCGCACGAGGCGAAACACACTAAGGGGAGGATCAAACGGTGAGAGAGAATGGAGTTTAGTTCATTGTTCCTCCGACCCATTGGAGAGTTTAGCAGAAAAAGGATAAACTTGCAAGCAATTGAGTCAGGAAAATATAAAGACCAAGACCGTTGACCTCGAAATGAAATTGGGAAACAGCAGTGGCAGTGCAAATGAAATGGAACTGACAATGATCATGTCATGTTGCGGTGATTCAAAAGCATAGAGTGGAAGAAATGGAGAAACAGAGTTCAGATTGGGGTGCTCTGGGTTCAGAGTTCAGATCGAATGCATTTTGTTCAGTTTTTTGGTCCCAGTTGAGTCTTTGACTATGTTACAAGAACGTGATGTTTTGTTTCTTTAGGCTGATTTCGATTCGATGCTGATAACAAACATTAAAGAAAACCAGAAAGTGGCAAAATAATTGGGCTCCATTATTAGATAAATAAATGAATTGATTAAAATAAAATATTATCAAATAATAATGAACCATTAATCTATATTCAAGTTCTCATTACTGAAATAAAAATCTGGAGATGGACCTTGTATTTAAATAAGAGTATTTCTCTCAATTGAAAGTGAAAAAACTTTTATGTTGTGATTATTTTAATCAAAACTTTCGTGTGTTTTCTATCCAATTATTAGTTAACAATATTAGTTAACAATAAACCAAACTAGTCCTCAATGTAATAGCCTAACATGTTTAGTAAATTATTATTTTCAGCTTTTTTAAAGCTCTTAATAACTTTTTATCAAAAGCCTTTTCGGTCTTAAATATATTAACTCCAATATGCTAAATACACATGATGTTAGGTATCAATATAATAAATAAATTAAATTATTCCAAAATTATTAAATTTGACTTGTTATGGGTTAGATGAAGCTCGTTTTTTTAATAAATAAAAAGTTGTACAAAGTCAACATTAATTTTTTTTTAAACAAGTATCGGAAAGTTTATCACTTAATTAGTAGCCAATTTGCTAAGAATGAGTAAATTCAACAATAATTTTTTTTATTAATTTATTAAGCGTTGAAAAAGTACTCATTTTCTCAAATTTAAAATATATTAAACAAATTTTAATACAATTGATTTATTTTCTTATCAACTTTTTCCAATGTGATAAATGTTAATAGTGTCAAAACAATATCGGTAAAAACATAAAGTTATAATTTTTTTTATTAACAAAGTATATATATTATATTAAAAATGAAAAAAAAAATATCTAAAATCTATCATTTTAAGATATTAATAAACATGCACCTTCCTCTTCAATAAAATTATATGACATATGTATCTGCATATTATTACTAAATCAAATGTTTATCTATTACTTCCAATCAAAGGATAATTTGCACTAAAATTATAATTATAAGAAATTACTTTATTAACATGTGGTAGTTAGAAAAGAATACCCCAGAAAAGGTGGAGGATAATATAGGTTATGTTATAAGCCCGTGATCAATGAAAAATACACAAACTTGTTTTTCATTTTGGTGTTTTAGAAAGTGTGAACTTCCATTGGAAGTGATGCAAAGTTTTCAAAACAGAGCCTATATACCTCACACAACAATGCATAATAAATTTGGTAAACAAAATTATATAGAATCTAGCCAACCACAAACTACTCAAGCAAGGGCTAGATATTTGGCAAATTCGTCATTAACTTCCTCATTAACCTCATCACCATGCACAGCATTTGATGATCCTGTGGCAGTTTGTTCACTGGTGTTGATTTTTGTCCTTGCTTCTTGTACTATCCGCATTATTTCTTCCACACTTTGGCTCGGTTGGTCCTTTTCTGTTTCCTCGTAACCCCTTCTTTCACCCTCAATTATCTCCCTTGGCAAGTTCTTCCTAAACCAAACATGCTGTTTTATCTCTGAGATGCTGATCCTCTTTATGAAGGATGAAAATAAATACAAAGAGATTCTCAATGTACGAGAAACCAATACACTTAAATTGTTATAAAAACATATTACTCTGAATTTACTTCAATACCAAGGCAAGATCATCAACAAAATGGATAAATACTTGTATGAACAACTTAATGATAAAAAGAAAAACTCTTCTTCACATTTTATTATGACAGTTTTAAGATCAAGTGTGAATTTAGTTTGGTATAAGTGAAACTCATTTAATAAGTTCAGCAACCAATAAAGGCTGCATTTTTCTCTCCAAGTGATCATTTGTAGTTTTGTATAACTGAACAGTATCAACATTACTTACCTTGGCAGGATTGGCAACAAAAATGCAAGAGATAAGATGCCTACACTCCTTAGAAACACGTACGTAGTCGGGTATGGCGTATTGAACACTCATAATTCTCTGCCAACGAGAGAATCAGAGTTTAACTTGCTGGTATAGATCAAAGGTATTAATCATAAAGGATCTCTTTTAAGTCAAGTAAGAGTTCACCCCAATACTCTTTCTGAAATTTTTAGGATCTTCTGGATCTTCAAATGGGTATGCTCCAACTAACATCACGTAAAGAGTCACACCACACGACCAAACATCTGCAATCTACAGATTTTCCAATTTGGGAACGAAATTGAGCATGTTTTGACAATGTCATGAACTGTTTACTTTATGTGATACTGTGAGTTTCACTTGACATAATTATTAAGCGCAGTTCACAATACCTTTCCATCATATTCCTTTCGTGACAAAACTTCTGGAGCAATGTATGCAGGAGTTCCAACTGTTGACTTAGGTTGAGAGTGTAGCAAAGCAGACTGCATTTGAATATTAAATTGAACAGGGAAGTCAACAAACAAATATATGAAAGGACTTCTCCATAAAGGTTCATTTTGGTTAGATGTTATTAACCTTGGAGAAACCAAAGTCACAAATTTTAAGTCTAGGAGCTGGATTTCCGTCCAGTAGAGTGTTTTCCAATTTCAGATCTCTATGGCATATTTGCTGTAGTAGGACACAAAAGATGATATTACACGAGGCTTTAAACGAACAACAACAAATTTCTGAATGCATGTATACCATGGAATGACAATAGCTAACTCCAGATATTAGTTGCTGGAAGAAAAATCTTGCCTGCGATAAAGGGAATTCATCAAAACCATCACTTGATAATTTATACTTATAGAGGATATTACACACACACAACCAAGTGATCAACCTCATCTTCACTCAATCGACCGGCATTGCATATCCTCTCGAAGAGTTCACCACCAGCAGCATACTCCAGGACAATAGCCAAATGAGTAGGGGTCAGAAATACCTGCAGAAAAAATCTGACTTCCAGAATGTGTATATAACTTCAGAGAGCTCTCAATAGAACAAGTCGTATTTGTTTAATCTTACCCCACATGAAAGAACTGACACACTCATCACAACATTAAAATGCAGGAAACCCAAATGATGTACTTTTCCCCCTCAAAAAAAATGCCAGCAAGATAGCAGATACAGATACACACCCTATTATAAGTTACACTAGCATTTCTTTGAGTCAACAACATCCAATGAACTGCATAGTTTTGTTTTGTTTTTTATTTGTCTATATTCGATAATCAAGTCTGAACCAGTGTTTGTATGAGAGTTGTAAGAGCAAAAAATGCAGACAACTATAAAAAATAATTCATTATGTCAATTACATAACTCGAAAAAACCCTACTGAAGGAACAGCTTGAGTACTGAAACAAAATCTTACCTCTTTGAACCTAATAATATTTGGATGCCTTAGAGATCGGTGGTTTACTATCTCCCTTTGAACATTTGCATCAATCTGATACCACAAACATAACTTAATTAGAGGAATGTAAGATGAGAAGGAATTTGGGAAAAAAAATTATTAGAAAACAAAATGTGAGGTTGATCCAAGGAAAAGGAGGATAAGGTGACATAAGCTAATTATGTTTAATAAATTCCTAAACAAAGTGCTGCATCTGGTGATGTAAGCTAATTAAGCCTGATAAACAACACAATCTGATTTTTCTTGTCACAAAAATGAAATCCATCACCTATCAGCTTTAGGTGGTCAGTTTGATTTTTAAGCAGTGGTCATCAACAGAAGTGATAGATATTTTTCCAACACAATGAGATCAACAAAGGATCAAGGCACTAGACTGTATCTGGAAATTGAAGTGAATAGAGTTTTCACAAATGACACACAAATCAAATTCAGAATGCAAAGCAGAAGAGAAATCTAGATAAGTCAAATTCAGATTTCTCAAGGAAAAATTGAATCATCAAATGTTTCATAAAATTCCATGCATACTGAACCTTTTTCCCCCTTTCTATGTATTTGATAGCAACAAGCTCCCCTGTCTTCTTGTCTTTGGCCAACCTTGCCACTCCAAAGTTCCCCGAACCAAGCTCCTTCAGAGTCTCGTACCGTTCTTCTTCCATATCCACTCTCACCAAAGCCTCAAATCAGACCAAAACTTTTCACAATAGAAGACCCAAATAAGGAAACGGATATGGCTTTATACACATACACCATCACCTTACATTAAAAGTCCAATGAGGCCAAATATAATAACCAGTTGCTCAAGGGAAACAAAGAAGACTTCAAATTAAATTAAATTAAATTAAATAAAAACGAAAGACGAAGAGGCAAGGAAGCATGTGCAGTTGTCATCAATGGGGAAACTGAAAAGAGTTAAAACTCCATTAACTGAACTCACCCTCTACCTCAGTTGTTCTTGAACTGTAAAAGCAATTTATGTTCATTATTATTGTGGTATAAATTCCTAGTCCTGAGTACCAAGTATGGTGATGAGTTTAGATCAAAACAGTGTAAAAGACAAGGACATTATTCAAAAGGAAAAAGTAAAGTTTACTTCAAAGAAAATAGCCTCTACTAACTACCTATCTCTCTATTACAACATCCTTGTTCACACCAAAGATAAGGAGTGGCATTTATATGTGATTGTTACATAAATCGAGGTCCCAGTAGATAGGAATTATTACATACCAAATTTTTTTAATGATTGGTAACTCATAATCATTATTACACCAAGCAAATCATGTCTTAAGGTGGTAATTATAAAAATTAACATGTTTAAAAGAGAGATTTTTATTTTACAATTTTGTTAATTAATGAAAAATCATATATTAAAAGTAAATAGATAATTAACTATGAATCAGACACGCCACCAGCTACAAAAAAAAAAAGGGTGTAATTAACAATAATGGTTGGTGTGTATGGTAAATCGATAATTCTATTTTTAAATATGTAATTGCATAAATATATGTTGAAATATAAAATAAAATAAAATAAAATAAAATAAAGAAAAAGAAAATGTTTTATGCGTGCGTCGGCTGGAATGGAACGCATGATCAGGTCGCTTTCGCTTCGGACTTTGGAGAATAACTACGCGCAGATCTGGGTCCCACTTCATCAAGCTTTCTTATTATGACTTTTTTTTATTACCTTAATTTTCCTATAATTTATAATTGATATTGAATCAAACAATAATCTTGATATATTTTTAAAAATAAAAATAATACTTTAATGGCTTAAACATATTCTTAATTTCTGAAAAATGGGTGATTTTTTACTTTAAAATTAAAAAATTTCATTTTTAATTCTTAATGTTATATGACATTATAAAAAATTAAATGACATTCCGAATAATATATATTAATGTTGTAATATAGTACCATCATATCACTATAAAAAAAATATTAAAATATTTAAAATAAATATTAAATACTAAAAATAGTGATTGAAAATTTTAGAAAAATGAAAAAAAAAATGTATCTTACGAATACTGAAACAAAAAATCACAGGAAAAAAAAAGTGATTTCAAACTTGATAAAAATAAAAAAATCATAATCAAAATTCGTAAAAAAATTAAAAATATATATAATTCAATCAGTTATTTTCTTATAAATAATATTATTGACGATCAAGATCATTATAAAATTCAACAAGTTACTTCAAAACTTAATAATACTTTACACCAATAACATAATAATAAAAAACACTTCAAAATACATTAATATATGAAATAAAATGAATTTATCAATACTATGTTTATTTTGTCTAATTTCCACTTTTTCCGATTAATCTTCGTAACAGAAAACAGAGAGATTTTCAAAGTTTTTTTTTTTTTTTTTCTTTCGTGTGAAAGTCAATAAGAACATGCCAATAGTGGACACATTGCCGCCATTAACTCCGTCGCAAACTGTGTTATCCTAAAGGAGTAACTAGAGATATTAAACAAACATATATTTTTATTATAATATTAAATAAATAATTATATTTGTTTAAAATGACTACAAAATTGAAGAATGATATTTTTTATTATTTATCTAATATTACTGAAATAATCAATATTATTGAATTTTTAGTTAACTTTAATTTAACATGCCAAAAATATTATTAAATGTTTAGTTAACCTTCATTTAACTCAAATGAGTTTATTTTTTTACATAATAGAAGTTAACTTTTTTTTTAATCTTTATTGAGTTAAATAACACATAATATTAATGATTAATGTAATATTTAAACAATATAATATATGAAAAAAAGACTATTCAGCAAAAAATAGTTAAACAATAAAAAAAACTACTAATTATATATTGTTTATTTCTGGTCATAAAAAAATTAATCTTAAATATATTGAAGTGCTCCAAAATTTTCAATATTTTTATAGTTAGATAATTTTGCAAGGTTGTCAATATAAAATTTATCTTCCTGAAATATAAGTATTAATTCTAATTTTTAATTTCAGTCAAACAAATTTGATATGTATATCTCTCATGTTATAATTTTTTACAATAAATTAACTAATATCTTTAAATTAATTTTAGATAAGAGTTTTCAAAATCTTTATAACTAAATAAATTTGATTTTTTAACCTGTCATAAATTTTAACTAAATAAAAAAATATTTTATTGATTACGATGTAAAAATAATCTTTTTAAATTTATTTAATATTTATGCTGTTGAATAATTATATTACTTTATGAAAATTTATCTCTCACAATTTCTAGCAGAATTTTTATTATAATTATATTTTTTCACCTCTAAGTTGATCTCTCACGTGTCATCTCGAAATTAAATCTAGTAATATTCATATTAATATTATATTTATTATTTCTAATAAATAATTTGTATTTATTTATATTTCTTAATATTTAACATTTAAGATTTATTATGCAAATCAATAAAAATATCAATTTATATAATTATTAATTAATTTATTAGTTTTTCTTAATAATATTCTAGATATTCTATCTGAATAAAATATTAATTAATAAAAATATAATTAATAAATCTTTGTTAATATAATTATGAAATTTACAAAACACAAATAAATAAATAAAAATCTATCTAAAAAATAATAATTATAAACAAATAGACAGAATTATTTAATATGGTATTTAAATTTTTAGAATAAAACTAATAAATTTATGAAGTTGATATATTGAACATTGCGTATTTAGTGGGTGGGTGAGCCATCAAATTAGATTTTTGAAAAGTAAAGAGTCTTTGTCTTACTCAACGCATGGCTCACGGAGTTAAAATTTTGTTTATTTATATATTTTAATTATTTTACTAAATTATAAATTTAAAAATAAAATACTTAATTATAATTTTACTTTATATATTTTATGAAATTCTTAAAGAGTTTTACCATTTTCGTTATTCATAATTTTAAATATGAATTTTTTATGCACTTTTAATCATAATTTTAAATTCAAATTTTAATTGACTTTGTTTCCACATGAATATGTTGAAAAAAGAAATTCTTACTTTATTATTATTATAATATTAATATGTCTTAAAATAAATCAATTTTTTACTTTTAAAATAAATAAATAAATACTCTTAAAAGTTAAAAGAAAGATCGCACACATACTTCACATAATCGGAAATTAAAAACATTTTGTCAAAGAATTTCTTATTTTTATAAAACATTTAAAGAAATTAATGAAAAGTTAATGATATATATTTATCATCACTTTATCATACCATAAGTTATTAACAAGGTGGTTGACGGTTCAATTTTATTTAATTTTTATTCAATAATTAATAAATTAAATATAATTCAAATCTAATATATGATGCAAAAATTTATTGATGTTTTATAATAAATTTATTTTATTTTGGTTATAGTCAAATTCTAAAAAATATATGAAAAATTTTTTAATTTTTTTTTATAAATGAAAATTATATAACAATATATAATAGATTTTTTTTTTCATTGTTCTGGAATCATATATTTAAAATTATTATTATTTTAATTTTTAAAATTTTCTACTTTTTCAGTTTCTTAACTTTTTTTTATTCAAATTCCACGTAATTTTAAAATTATATACTATTATTAATTAATAATCTAAATAAATAATACAAAATATTTTACATATTACACATTTTTTTTCTAAAACTGCTATAACAATATAATAAATTTTTTTATCACTTTTTTTGGTTTTATTTTTTATTTTTAAAATGAAGTTATTTTATACGAGAATGTTTATATATATACAAATATAATATTAATATTTATAAATTTAAAGATATATTTTATCGAAGATTCTAATTTTATTTTATAAATTAATTTTATAAAATTGAATTAAATTTAAATTTTATTTTATTTATAATATTAAAATTTATTTTAACATAATTTATTTATCATGTCACATTTAAGTTATATATATGTCACATTTAAGTTATATATATTTTGTTTTATAAATTATCTTGTCCTACAAATATATTATTTTAACTTATCTTATTTTATAAATTATTCTAACTTATCTTATTTTATAGATGTGTTATTCTAATTTATATATTAATATTTTAATGGTATTTTAATATATATTTGATGTACAAGAATATGAATTATAATTAAATTCTCAATTTTGATGTACAAGAATTTTTTTTATTATTTACTAACAAAATGTTGTTCTAGACCATTCATATTTCTTCTAAGAGTAGGTTATTAGTTATCTGAATTGTCTGAAACTCGATTTTGGTTGGCTTCGGTTGAGGATCCATGGACAATATTGGCACCACCACCCCTCCTATATATAAACACTTAAGCCCCACTCTTAGATTCCATTTTTCCTCTTACAACAATTATTTATCTCCTTTCTTCTTTTTCCCTTTGTTTCTATTCCTCTTAGTCTTATACCAATGGCTACCTATTTACTTCAAACATCAAATGCCAATTTTGGAGGACAAGTTTTCAACTTTGTGAGTCGTTTTCCCCACGTCATTCATGCACCACACTATATTTCCACATCCATGTTTTTCATGACATATGGAATGTTTTATTGACATTGTTTTATGTAGGGTTTCATGTTGATTGTTACGGTTTGACTGGGTGCAAAATATTCACTAAATGAACAGGGGAAAGTAATTTGAATGTCTCAAATTCTAACGGGTTATTGTTTCCTTTTGGTTTAACAATCGCATGCGTTGCCTTCTTTGATATTTCTTGTTGTGAAATTCTTGATTTATACAACTATTGATCAAATCTGGGAAACTGTGACTTTGATTGGTTTTTGTTAAGTCTGGGGTCCTTTTTCCAAGGAAGATAAAACTCACATGAACATCTAATTTTTAATTATTAATTCATCATTGGGGTACTTTCTCTCGTCAATATTCGTATTTTCTTGAAGAGCCAAATTTGTGTCCCCAAAATTATCTCTTTTCCTACAATACTTTCTTAAACAAAAGATAAATTTAAGAGTTGGTCTTCCAGAAAGTGTCGTTTTGTGATCACGTACACTAAATAATATGTGATGATTAATTTATTTTCATTTGCTTCTTACAATGTTTTTTAGTTTGTCTTTGTATAGATCAACTTTTTGTTGATTAACTTATGTTAATGTAATGTGCAGTAATGAGAGTGATTTTTTATTGACTATTTCTTATTGAGTGTTTGAATTTGGATTTGCAATTGGCAGTTTTAAGATATTTTAGCAATATATTGGAGTGAAGCTCGAACACTACTCTTGTACGTGTTGTGTTGCTTATATTTCCTTCAAAAATGGGTTGTTTTCACTCCAAAGTAAGAGAATTTCCAGTGGAAGATTCAATTGTTCTTGCGTCAGAAACAGTTTGTAAGTGTTTTTGTAATGAATAATACAAGTTTATAATTCTTGCACGATTGTAACATTGGTATTTGTCTCGAGTCATTACTATTTTAATGATTTGTACATATGTGTGTTTTTGAGATGCTTGTTATTTACATATTTTATAGCTTTTGTAACTATTTGAAAAAGGACTTTACTCAAGGAAGAGGTTTTTTTTATGTTTGTATTAAGGCAATATAAAATATGCTAGTAGATGATATTTTTGTTGCAAATGTTATGATCAAAACAAATATAGTACATGTTAGTTTCTTTACTTGTTAAGTTGTGAAATTTTAGTCTCAGCTAGTTTTTGATTCCTTATCCTGTGAACCATTTCCCCCTTATTTTTTTTGCCTCTTGTAAACCACCAATAACCATAGCATTTTTGGATTCATCAACTAGTTAGGAAATTTTTTGGCTTCATAACAGTATTTAATCTGTGCAATTAAATAATATCTTATATGCCAATTGTTGGGTAAAAAAATTGCAAGATGATCTAAATGCAAATTAATTGAGTCTAGCCTATGGCTTCATAACAGTATTTAATATGTTGCCTCTATTGATACTAAGTGTATTAATGCATTCATTAATTATATTGCTTGTATATAATATTTTCTTTTCTAAAAAAAACTTGAGAAGCATTTGTTGATCAAATTGTTTAACCTATCTTTCTCATACACTCTTATGGTTTTAACTTATTTGTTAATTTGTGGTTTCCCAGTTAGCGTCAGTGACGTTGAAGCACTATATGAGCTTTTTAAGAACATTAGCAGGTCTGTCATTGATGATGGACTAATAAGCAAGGTAACCAATAGAACCTCTTACAACAAGTTTGTAATTACTAAATTTAATGACTTTATATCCTCTCTCTTTGTTCTACATTATCATAATTCTAAGAGGTTTTTTACATGATAAGTTGTTTGAATAATTTAGGCTCTCACTTCTATTAGTCATGACATTAAAAATTTCAGACTAACCTATATTAACTGAATTATGGGGATATTCTATTTTTCTTAAATGACACTTTAAGAAATGTGATATACACAACATACTTTATCTCTTAATTAGCTTGCTCACTATATATATATATATATATATATATATATATATATAGCTTATTTAACTACATTTATGATTATAATATTTTGTGTTTTTTATATTGACCTTCAAGCACCAAACTGTGACAACTGATAATAAGTGTGTTCTTTTGTAGGAAGAATTTCAGCTGGCAATTTTCAATAATAAGAAAAAGGAGAATCTCTTCTCAAGTCGGGTACTGTACAACATTGTTTTCTTCTTTAAATAATCGTTCCATTATAGTTAATATTGTTTGCAAGCTTGTCTGATTCACCACATATTGCAGAAACGCAACTTTAAGCACTTAAAAAAATGTTTTGTAATGCAAATAATAGAAAATTACAAATTCATTTTGGAAATTCATGTGTCCTTTAGTTGTGAACTCCTTACTAATCCTTTTAGTTACTTACATTCATTTAAATGGCTGACATATCTTAAAAAATGCTTCTTCTTTTTTATGTACAGAATCCTCAATATTGAACCCTAATCATATTGTGCCATGGTTATATAATAGTATCATTTTCTATTATTTGGAAGACAATTAACATTTGATTTTTTTTTTCATGCAGATCTTTGATTTATTTGATGTGAAGAAGAAAGGGGTGATTGACTTTGGTGATTTCGTTAGAGCACTAAGTGTTTTTCACCCATCTGCATCAATAGAAGTCAAAATAGATTGTAAGTTGAATATATAATTCATCGTAGTCTTTTGGTTTCCTTGAATCAGGATTGATTGAACTGATATAATTTTTTGAATTTTCTTACAGTTTCATTTAAGCTGTACGATTTAGATAATACAGGATTCATAGAGCGTCATGAGGTAAGATGCTAACTATTCTCTTCATTTTTGTTATACCAGTGAAACGTTAATGAAATTTCAATCTATTTAAGTACATTTATGAAATGATAATTGCAATTTCTATATTCAAATGTTCTTATAGACATTTGTTTTGATGTGCAACTCTAAAATCTATGTATTATTGTCTACTATCATCAATCTTGACCTATAAATAAGTTACGATTTTTGACAGGTCAAGCAAATGATAAATGCTCTTCTAGGTGAAGCAGAACTTAAGTTATCAGATGAAATGATAGAAGCAATTATTACTAAGGTGAGTTATGTTTGCTAAAAGGGCTTAACTTTCATATTTCTTTATCAAATTTTTCTTTATCTTTCATTAGTTATCTCAAAATAAAAAGGATTTAAGATTGACATTTTACTTTTATGAGTAGACCTTCATGGATGCTGACCCTAATCGAGATGGAAAAATAGACAAATATGAGTGGAAAAACTTTGTTTTTGAAAATCCTTCATTGTTAAAAGTTATGACGTTACCCTACTTGAGGTATGTGGAATTTTTTTTTTTATTATATTTTCAATCACTTTTGTTGGGAAATTCTAATTATTATTGTGTACATTGTGGTATTGATGCAGGAACATAACAACTGCTTTTCCAAGTTTTGTATTTAATTCAAAGGTGGACGATATTGCTGAATGATCGTGGTTGGATAATTCCTAATAAATGAAATATTAGCAATACATTGATTTTAACATGCTTGGTTGGTTATTCTTTTTTTTTTTTCAAATAATAAATTTAGACTCCAACAAGTCTAGTTCATAATTTTAAATAAACTTTAATCAATAAAAAAATGTATGTTAAAAAAAATGTTATAAATTTGGGATTATATTATTTTTTTTTTGTTATATATATAAGAAAACGACGAGTTTTTTTTAGTATGTTGTAAATAATATTCTCAAGCTCTGAAATTTTCAATATCTGATTATTGTAAATAGTACTAAGTCAATTAGTCACATGAGTTGTCATGAATATTATGTTATTCAACAACTATTGAAGTATATAATATACAACTTTCATTTTAAAATATTAAAATGAAGGATAAGTTGAAAATGATTAAATATTACAAATTATATTATTATTATTGGATGTGACCAGAGTACCATTTTTATTTGTTTTAAAACTAGTTGTATGAAAAAAATAAGAGAACTAAAGTTAAGACAGGTAAATATTAAAAAGATGTTGAAAAAAAAAAAAAATGACTATTACGAGATTCAATTGCTGTGAAAAAAATGATAAATTTTACTATCATATGATTTTCATTAATCTTCTGCGCTCTCAGTTATTTCTTTTATGAATTTATTTGATAAATATATAAAAAAAATATTTCTGAAAAAATAGTTTACACGGTTATCCAATGAAAAATTATCATGTGGAATAATTTTTACTATAAACACTTTAAAAACTACACTAATATCGATTTTTATTTGATTAATTATTCAAAAAGGTTAATTTTATTTTCAAAATTATATTTTTAAATTCATCAATTAAATTTTTAAAATTTTAAAAGACATATAATTTTAATCTTTTTATCATAGAAATTATTTTATTATTTTATCAATTCCTAAGTATTAATATAAGTATAAAAAAAAATTACATATTTTAAAAATTAGAAAATTTAATTAATAAAAAAATATAAGTACTATAAATAATTTTTTAAATAAATCTAGAAATCAAAAACATATTTTTATCAGCAAAAGATATCAAAACAATATCATATTGTAAAATAAAAATAATATTTATAATTTAAAAAATAAATTAAACTCAATTACATTCTATATATAATTTTGAAAAAAATTTCATACATTTTTTTTTTTTATAAACTAGCAAGTAAATTTTAGATTGCTACGAAAAATAAATGAATAGTTTTGAGCTAAATAAATAAAATAGATTGTTACAAAATAGATTATTAACTTTCGAACAATTTTTACTTTAATCCATATTTCATCCCTTTTAGTTTGTATTGTTATGTAAAATATTTTAGAAAAAAAATATTAATTTCATAAATTAAGCTAAAAATATAATAAAATAAATAAATTTAACCTAATCAAGAGATAATATATATATATATATATAATATTTTTTTTAACTATTCTTTTATATTGGTTAGAATTATATGTAGAAAATTATTTTAAGTAATAGATATATCATAATTTGGTACAAAAATTATGGTGGAATTTAAGAAATTAATTATCAAATAAGTAAATATTTATATAATTTAAAGTCATATAATTTAAAATAATACCGTGTTAAAACATTTATTGGCCAAATTAAAAATATTGGAATTGTTGAGAAAAATAAAGATAACTTTACTTATATTTTTAATATGAGATATCCAACTATCTAATAGTTTTTTATGTTTACAATTCATTATCAGAATTTAGATATAAATCTATAGTTTTTATAAAAGGAGATTGAGTTTTCCAATTTTAAATTAAATTCCTATTATTTTCAGAAATATAAACATTTAAACTTTTTAAAAATGCTTAATGTTAATGTTAATGTTAATGTTAGTCTTTCAGAAAGCCGTGTTTTGTTTAATGCAGTCTAGAATATCATATTGAAACACTCACAATAACAATACACATTCACTTGATAACTCAATTATTATAATATAATATTAAGAATATTTATAATAAACTTATTATTAATGTTATATTATTATAATTGTATCTATTGTCTAAATAATATTACTCATTTAAAAAATTATCATATATGAATTGTTGCAAAATATACAATATGAAATAACTAAAATTAACTTGAGATTAAAAATCTCAATCCGGAATGTCTCAAAAATCTATAATCCATAAACTTTTGAATAAAATTTTTAATAATATGAAGGAGTTTGAAGCAATTATGAAAGTGCAAAAAGCAATTTGACTAATGGGCAATAAGTAACCATTATTGTTTTATTGGGCCGGAAAGGGAGTGGGTTAGAAAGAGTAGTAATTTGTGGCCCAATAAAAGAGAGAGAAGAAACTAGAAACGAAGAATGTTTGATGACCATTGCATTCCACTGAAACGCCAAAAGCGTGTCGAATGGAGTTCACGGGGAAGGACCTGTTCGGCGAAGATTCCGACAACGACAATGGGTCCCACTCCTCCGCTTCCTCTTCCTCCTCCTCTGCCGCTTCCTCTTCTTCCTCGTCGTCGTCTTCTGCCTCTTTATCCAACGCCAGTGGGGGCGCCGCCTCTTCCTCCTCCGGCAGCGGCAGCGGCAGCGCCAGCAGCGGCGCCGAGGACGACGAGGAGAATGGCGACGTCGTAGACAGCAACAAGGCCCACGCCTCTCACAATCACGACGACGAAGACAAAGATCTCTTTGGCTCCGATAACGAAGATTACTGTAAAACCCTCGCCAGAAGTCCTTACCCCATTCCTGGTAAATTCTCTTCCTCTCTTTTGGTTTGAAGTATGTGTTGAACAATTTTTTGCTACTGTTTCATGATTTATGGATTAGATAATTAAATAGTGAGTGATAGTATTGTTGCTCATGTACGAATGAATCCTCTTATGCCATGGACTTTTAGGATAGGATAGGATAGGATAGGAAGGTGAATTACTATGACCGGTAGCTAAAGATATAGCCTTTATTTTTTACTTGGAAACGCATGTATTATAGTGTAAATTGGGCTAGCTTATGTAGTTGAATAAGTAGTAGAATGTCAGCATTAGGTGGTTCGGGCGTGTATGGAGAAAAGGAGTAGAAGGATGGAGAATGAATCAGGTGGGTGGCAATCCTATGACTAGAGCTTGAGGGAGACCAAGAAAAGTTATAAGCGAGATCATTAGGAATGATTTAGAGGCTAATGTTTGTAAGCAAATACGATATGATTCACTATAAATCATTGTGGGTCGTCTGACTTTTTTAGTCAGCCCTACTTAATAGAAAAGGCTTGATTGTTGTTTTGTTTGTTTGTTGCAAGGCATTTTAGGTATTCATCCCATAATGGTGCTTCAGTTTTGCTGCAGAAGTTAAACATGTTGATGAATTAAAAAAAATGTCATTGTTGATTTTATTTCTTAATTCGTTTTATGGCAAGATGTGATTTTCTCTGGCAGTATTGCCTGCCACCCGTAATGCAAATAATCAGGGTAGAGGGGGGTTTGGCCGTGGTCGTTGGCAACAAGGGTATCAAAATGATAGAGGAGCTGGCCTTCTTCCTCGTCCCGGACCTTATCCTCAGAGGCAGAATTTTGGATACGGAAATAGGTTTCAGAATGGTCGCCATGATGAGCGCTTTGTCTCTGACTTGAAGCTTTCTAAAAGTGAAGAAACTCTGTCAAGAAAGTGCATTGCTTTTCAGGAGGTAGGGAAATGCTATTTTCCTAATTCAACTGTTGCTGCATCAAACAATTTATTGTTCAATTTGCTTTAATAATTTGAGAAATTATTATGAAGATACTTTTATATCTCAATATTAAACTTTACTCATTATGCTGAAACTGGTGCGCACAGAAAAATTAATTGTTAGTTTTGTATTGTAAAAACAAATTATTCTGTTTGATTTAAATATGGAAGCTACTGTTTTTTTTTCCTGTGTTGTTTTCTTAATGCATTGGTTTGTTGTAATATTATTAGATTGCCTTTCTCGATTTATACGTTCTCATCATGATATTATGTTTTCTTGATTATTCTGATAGCCTTGTGAAATTGGTTGCTATAGTCGTGTAGAAGGTGGAGAAGTATACTTCGATGATCGTAGCTTGGTAAGCTGTTTGAGATCCTCAATTATTTGATTGCTTTTTGTTTGGTTCTCTATGCAATACATGTCATGATATTATGCTAATTTGTGCGCTTTCTTTTTCCTGTTTATTTAGAGACTTTTTAAGCGCCATATTACTGAGGATGTTGGAGCCGATTTGAATGAAGGTTATGATACATTCATTCCCAAAAAAGGTATGCGATTTTTCTATAATCTAATCTTCTGGTTTGTGAATTTAGTTGGATTATGGAATGCTACTTGGACGATTTGTGTATGAGAAACAATGTACAGCTGCACATCACTATTTATGTTACTAATACTTTTTTTCTGTTGTTAACTTGTGAAACAGACTTAGGCTCAGAGGGCTTTGGTGATCTTCTTGCCTGCATTAGAGACAAAAATATTCCTCTTCAAAACATTCATTTTGTGGTATGATATGTATGATGATCTATATTTTGAAAATATTTTAATATGCTACTGAATTAATTTCTGATCTTGTGCATCAATCTTCTTTTATCTTTGCAGACATTCCGTAACAATCTTAACAAGGTAATTTATACATTTTGAATTAGTTTGTGTTTGGTCAGAGTCTTATCAGATCTTTGTTTTTTTAGAAAACTCTGATCCAAGTAGTGATAACCTTGTGAATTGTTAAATTTAACTGCAATATTGATGAGTATATGAGCATTTGTTTTGGTCTTGCGATGGGTTTCCCCAAACCCACTAGGTCAGGCACTAATTCTGCTTGTGGTACTGTGACTGCTGCTGGTCCTAAGAAGTGTACGAGTATTAACTAGGTACTTTTGTCTTTGCAGATACTAGCAACAGCTTATATCCGTCACGAGCCTTGGGAAATGGGAGTGCACAAAAGGAATGGTGTCGTCTATCTTGATGTGCATAAGTTACCAGAAAGACCACAAAGTGATTTAGACCGTAGGAGGTAGGCTTACCTACCTTTGAATTTCTTGATGTTTGGATATGTAAATCTTTAATATAATAAACAAAGAAGCAATCAAGGCAGACTATCTGGGTATGTTCATCTGTGCTAAAGAGAAGTAATCAATATAACAAAAAAGTTAGGGAACATGGAAAAGAACAAGCTGATTGAAATGGTTTCTACATCCACTTCACGCTACCTTTTTTCCTCTACATGGTTGGAAATAGTGCCTTATATTTAGAAGCATGTTTGCTTTCTATTGCTTAAGCTTAGCTGGTATACAAAATTGAAAATTTCTTCTCCCTTTTTGGTTTCATTTTGTTGGGGTAAGCCTTAAACTTAATATATTTGGCAATTAGATGTTATGTAGGATATTGTTTTGAGAGCCTTGCCACTGAAGATCCTAGAAGAGCAGATGGAGAAGGGATACATCATGTTGATGCCAATGTTGAATTCTGTTCTGTGATTAAGACAAAATTAGGAGCTCACCGCATCTTAATGGGTGCTGAGATGGATTGCTGTGATTCAACCAATGATGGAAAGAGATTTTATGTGGAGTTAAAGACAAGTTGTGAGGTTGACATAGTTCCGGCTGCCTTTTTTTTCGGCTCAAATTTTTCTTTTCTAATAACGCATTTATGTTGGCTTGCTAATATGCAACGGTCATTTCTATGATGCAGTTAAATTATCATACTGAGGAAAGATTCGAGAGAGAGAAACTGTTGAAGTTTTGGGTACATTTCCTATCTTTTGTAACCAATCCTTTTGGCTTTCATCTCCATATGTTCCTTTTTCAATTTGTGTGATATATTCAACAAGGCTCTGTTTGTGCTTGCAGATTCAATCATTTCTGGCAGGTGTTCCATATATTGTCATAGGATTTAGGTAACTGTTGTTTCTGTTTCATATCATTATGAAATCTTTGATTTTCTTTTACATTGTGTGGGAAAGTTACTTGATTCAATTAGATTTGGAGAAATAGATTTGTACTTATTGGAACGTAATCCTCTTCTTACATTTGGCATGTATGACAAATGAAAAGTCGTACTGCTAGTCGTTTCTACTTTCGTGTTTATTATATTAAGTATATTTTCACTGTGATCCAGGGATGATGCGGGTCGCCTTGTTCGGACAGAAAGACTTAGAACCAAAGATATAACTCAAAGAGTAAAAATGAAGAACTACTGGCAGGTACATTTTAACTTCTGTAAGGGGGCATGGGGGTTAATCTTTTATTTGGCTGGATACTGCATCATTAGTTTATTAAAATTGCAGTAAACACACCTATGGGATACAGAGGATGTTCCAGATGTTATTTCCTTCTCCCTCATCAATGAGTGTAAATAAGTACATACTTATACGTGCAATCAATATTGCATGTATCATCTTAGGAGATAAAATATTAGAAAATTATATTTATGTCTGTATGTTCTGAAACGTGATTCTTTTCCTTCTCGTCATAATTAACAAAATTTGTTGGTAGGGAGGAGTCTGCTTGGCATTTGCTGATGAGGTATTATGCTGGCTGTATGGAACAGTCAAAGAAGGTGAGTATACTAGACGTAGTAGACCCTCTCTATTTTTATATAAATACTGACCAATTGCCTTATTTTCGTATGTATTTTTGGTTTTCAGATGAAGATTACATTTTGCAGTTTGCTCCACCTTTCAACCGTTTGGAGCTTTTGCAAGCCCAGTCCTGCCCAGATGTAATTACTAGTCATTTGGAGCTGTTGTGAAAATTACTAGTCATTTTGCAGTTTGCTCCACCTTTCAACAGTTATTATTTAAACAATTCTGTACACGAAGTCTGGGGAATCAACTCTGGCGTTTTCCCCGCTGCTTTGATCATTTCACGAACTTTTAGTATAGGGTAACCCAGTGAGTGAGTGCTGAGAATTGCATTCACATCTTTATAGAATTTTGTCGAAATCTTTATGGCCTTGTTTAGTTGGAATATAGTTTTTCATTTTACTGTTCTCAGCTTTATGCTCTTCCATTTTCTAAACATAGTTTGGAAAAGTCGGAAAAAGCATTCACTTTGAAATTTGATTTTTAAGAGCTAGATATTGGAAAACACTAAGTACATAGAAAACAAATTTATGTTAATTAAATTTTATAGGACATATCGAGGTGAATACTCTACGCTCGTCAATTCATTGCCAGACTTTTGCAATTAAATGATATTTGGGACACAAACGATTCTCGTATGTTTTGCACATGTTAACCATTTTTAAAAGGCTGGGTTTTGAAGACAAAGGAGACTAATTGAAATTCAAATTCTTTCAAATCTCCAATTTGGGACTGGGCATGGAGCCGATCTCATACATAAGGTATCAGATTCAAGTATTTTATTTCTCAACTCGTTAACGCGCGAAATAATAGATTGTACTGAGCTAAGTAGTTTCGTTTAAGACAATTCTATAGACCATTTGAAATTTGTCGTTCAAAAACCCAATGACAGGTTTGTGCTTAAGAAAAAGAAATGGCGTTTGAATTGCCATAGAAAAATCGAAATGTCAGGTTACGAAATTTCATAAGTTAATTTCTCGAAGTTTTATTTTGTTCTTCCATATTCTGGTTTGGCCTTTAATCTCTAAATATTGTTAATTTCTTTGGTCCTTCAATTTTATTTAATCGTCGCAAACTCTGAAAGATTTGAAAATGATTTTAGTATAAATTTATTTATTTAATATCAATGATCATTTTGATATATGTTTACTGAACTCTGATATAAATAAAAGTTAAAAATTTTGATGTAAAAGTGAAAACATGTTTTATTTTGTAATTTTCTTATGTTGAGAAAAGAGCTTGCGGCAGTGAACGAAATTTGATTATAAGCCATTTTGTGTTGTGCATATGCTTAGAAAAGAACAAAATATGGTGAACAAGAGAGAAAAATGAATAAAAAAAAAAGGAGAATAGCGAGTTAATAAAGAATGAAAATTGAAAGATAGAGGGTTGAATCCTGTTAAGACATTAGGAGACATTGAATGAAAGGTGGATGAAACCAATACGAATAGTAGTTTGGATTATGCAGGCCATAAGAACAGAAAGAGGTGGATAATAAAAACTAGGGAAAACCATGCCCACTGAACTCATCTTACAAATTCAATATGACCCATTTTTAAATTTTGTTAACACACTAAAATAATAATAGTAATAAAAAGAAGAAGCAATAAAACAGCTCAATGAGTGCTGATGAAAGTTGGAATTTTCCATCTTGCTAATGTGCAAGTATTTGTGACAAAAAGCTGGCGCCAAGTCAGTGATATGGTATTACCTTTGGCCGATTCTTATGTTTTAATCGTCACATATAACCCATTCGAACTTCACTATCACAATAACATGCCACTGGATTTTATCTTCCACACATTCCTCTAATTACAATGTAAAACTAAACCTTTTTTCCCCTTTTAGAATATGCAGTCCTGGCTACATCACAATTATTTTGGCTTATCTCTAATTTAAGTCAAGTTTGGTCACACGGAACAATACAATTTGTAAAATCAATAATTTTTTAATAAATCACAATCAATGACTAGATAATATCGAAAAAAATTACTTTAATAATTATTCATTATTAGCATAATTTTTTTGCACCTTGATGAAAATAAAATTTCATGACTTTTAAGATAATTGTTATAAAAATTAACAAACTCATGGTTTATGATTTTATAATGCTATAAAGAAAATACTAACCGCCAATGCATATAATATTTTTTTTTTTAAATTTTACATATATAATATTACTTAATTTAAATAAATTCAACTGGATTCGTATATTCTTTTTAATATAGAGAACTTTATTTGAAATTGTAAAATTAAAAAGTAAATTGGTTGAATACAGAAAATAAGATTGATAAAATTTGATGATTTTTTATTAAGTTTTAATTACTTAATAACATAATAAAAGTGTATATTATTATTTTGTTATTTGTTATTTGTTATGAGTATGAATTTATGATAAAAACAAAATGGGTTGAAGAATGAAAATATCTAGCCCGAAAGAAAAGCACTAAATGTGGAAAAGAAAAAAGAAAATTATTTGGAAGGAATAGAAACGAACCGAAATGCGTCTGTAAATTGAAAATTGCATCCATCTCCCTGAAACTCAACCTCAAAACCCTAGCTTCCTGCAACTCGAGCCACAACGGCGTCGTTTCAGTAACGTTGTTATGATTGGGTGAGAATCGAACCGAATTTAATCAAATCGAATCGTGGAGAGGAACACAGCACCGGCGTTCGTTATGTACAGAGAGCGAGGAGGCGTGGGATCCAAATCGGAAGTAACTTCCGCTGATCGGAAGCGAATCAACGACGTCCTCGATAAACAGCTCGAACGATCCTCGCCGTCCACATCCAGAACCGCCGCCATCAACGGCAAGGACCGCTCATCCTCCTCTTCCCTCTTAGCCGCCGCTAAGGACTCCCGCTCCGCCTCCGTTACCGCCCCTATCTCCAAGAATTCCAACGCCTCCGACGGTTCGAGATTTCTCCTTCTCTCTTACGATCTGATCTATTTTCAATGCCAATCTCGCGAACCGTGTCTTAATCCTTTTCGGAGTTAGCCGTATCTTTACACGAACTTAGGGTTATTTTAATTCGCGCTTAGTAGAACTCCTGACTTGGGTTTTTGCTTTTATTTATTGCTAGAATAGCGTAGAGATGCTGAGTTAGATTCCGATAGGGTTTTTAAGACGTGGAAGGAGGGTAAAACACGTTGAAATTGTTTGGATGAGAAGTTTAGAGGGATAAAGTGTGATATAGAGTGAATATTGAGCTGACTTTGTTTTACACGCGTTATTGGATGCAGAAGAATCTGAAACAGACAGCGAGGAGTCTGATGTTAGCGGTTCCGATGGTGATGACACGTCTTGGATCTCGTGGTTCTGCAATTTGAGAGGAAACGAGTTCTTCTGCGAGGTTGATGACGATTACATCCAGGACGACTTCAACCTGTGCGGATTAAGCAGTCAAGTTCCTTACTATGATTATGCTCTGGATTTGATTTTGGATGTTGAATCTTCCCATGGTAAGCTTAAGGTTATGTGCTTCATACTTTTCAAGTGCAAAATAAATAGCTATTGCACTGTGTTTGCTTGTGATACTATGCAATGCATGCTAACTCGTTGTGATTCAAATTGTGCACTTGCATGTATGCAGTGTGGATTATGTATTTGATCATTTCTGTACTCGGCCCTGTTTGGATAAATTTCTCAATGAACACTAGAGAAGAAATAAAAAGGTAAAATGAATTAAGCTTCTTTCATATTTTGGAATTAGCTTATGCATAAGCTAATTTATAAAAGTTTTCTTATTTAGCTTCTCTAGAAGCTGGTTTTAATTTATGCATAAGTTAATTTTAACTTATGAGGAAAGCTTGATTCATTTTATGATTTTATCTCCTCCAATAAGTGCTTATTAAGAAGTTTAAGCAAACAGGACCAAATGTTTGAAATCTAAATTGGATTGTTGGGATTGTGTAGGTGACATGTTTACCGAGGAACAAAATGAGTTAATTGAATCAGCAGCCGAGATGCTTTATGGTCTGATTCATGCCCGGTACATATTGACAGGCAAAGGAATGGCTGCAATGGTAAGACTTTTTTGTCACTAATTGCTATCATTTAATATCTCTTCTTTTATCAAGGTTTGTGTTGATGAAATTGGAATTTTCACAGCTGGACAAGTACAAGAACTATGATTTTGGCAGATGCCCAAGAGTTTACTGCTCTGGACAACCTTGTATTCCAGTTGGACAGTCTGACATCCCTAGATCCAGTACTGTGAAAATATACTGCCCTAGGTGTGAAGACATTTACTATCCTCGGTCCAAGTATCAAGGCAGTATCCTTATATATTTTATTATTGAAATTGTGTGGGTTTTAGTTGATCATGCATTGACATCCTTCTGGAATTAATCTTTTACTCGTGTATCTTTTCTCTTCCTTGGTTTTGACTGTAAATACATATATTCATTTTTCTAGTTTCTAGTTTTTGCATGTTAATCTTAACTACATTTTAAACAATGTCAAATGCTGTTAAAACAAGGCTGGGATTATTGTTTCTTATGCTAAAAAGATTTCTTTCAATTGAATACATTGCTAATATACACAATACTAAGCTGGTCTATAATGGAATTGAGAGTAAGTTTAAATTTTAATGATTTAAGTATATGATTTGGGGTTTATTAATCACTTTGCAAGTGATATTAGATATCTAGGAAGTGTTTTGTGAACGTCTGAAAACACTGCTTTGTTTTCTTTTCTGAGAATATGTGTGTATGTATATATAATAATTTTGATGAATAATTAATCTTAACCATTACATTTCCGAAAGATAAATGTTGAAGATGGGGAATAACTTTCTTAGAGTTAGTTACTTTGGGAGTAAATCCCTTCTTTCTCTCTCTCTCTCTCTCTCTCTCTCTCTCTCTATATATATATATATATATATATATATATATTCATTCTGCAATATAACTTCTAGATGTCTGGTGGCTGACTGGCTGTAAATATATTCTAGAGTAAGGACAGTTTGGGCTTGTCAAACATATGTTCTTTATCAAAATCATGGAAATCCTAAAAGTTTCGAGGTTAAAAAATTCTAAACCAAGGAACACTTTAATTGATCATTAAATCCTGATTATATGTGAATATTACGATGATTGCATGTCTCTTTATTTTATATTATATTTTGCAATATATAATGTGGCACACTATTGTGTTCTCAAGTCCTTAATTCTGTTTTAGACATTGACGGAGCTTATTTTGGAACTACATTTCCTCACCTGTTCCTCATGACTTACGGACAACTAAAACCACAGAAACCATCACAGAGCTATGTTCCAAGAGTTTTTGGCTTCAAACTTCACAAGCCTTGAAGCTGAAATTTTAAGCTTCCATTAAAGTAAGAGTTTTTACCTGTCTTCGTTAAATTCTTTCGTCGTAGTCACGCTGCTGATTATAAGCTTTCAAAATCAGTAAAATCTAGAGCTTTTTTTTTTTTGTTTTTTGTTTTAGGAGCATGTTGTAAAGAGAATTTCAGACCACCTGTCATGCAAGTGCTTAGTTTCAATTTCAGCTTGGAATTCAGTGAGCTTCAAGTTCAATGAACGAACAAGTGCTTAGGTACTTCAATGCACTCTTGAGTGCTTATTGCAAATTGTATTCTTGCGGTTAGTTTCACTTAAAGTTGTTTATGATTGTGTCAGACTACAGATACTCAACTATTTTATATTATTTTATTCCATTTGCTCTCCCCCACATTTACGCAGCGTTTAAATTTGTGGCTTGGACCTCAATGGGTTCATATATTTTATAGTCTGATATAATGTTAGGTGGGTCCGCCTAAACAATTATGGCCATGTTTAGGTAAATGTTGGAAAAGCATTTTTGGAAATTTCAATCGAACTATTTTATTTCATATGCAAAAATAAAGAAGGAAAAAGCTTTCTGGAGAAAAAAAAATTCATTTTTAATTCATTGTTCTAACTTTAATTTATTCATGCTCTGTATCTATATATAATATGTATCGGTAACATGTTTTCTTATACAACTCGTATTATCAATTTTATTTTTAGTACATTAATAAAAAAATTGTCTGGTAATAATTATAGTCCTATTTGGGTTAGTTACATCTGTTCATTTGTCGTGGATAATACCATATGAAAAATATTAGTGATATTAGTTTATTAAATGTTTATGATAGAAATTATTGATTTCGTTTTTAGTACACTTTTAATTCAATAGGTATAGTTTTGTTTGGATTTTCTCATATATTAATTGACGTGTTATAGTTTAGTTGGATTTTCTCTTATATAATAATATGCTTGCCTGGATATTTTCGTTTGACGTGTTAGTTACTCATAAGTAATTTATATGACTTTTTTTTTTACTATTTTTAACTAAAATAATTTCTTTAAATACTAAAAATTATTAAATTCAATTTTTATTTTTAAAGATCTTGTTTTCAGGACTCAAAATCATCGAGCCATTTTTATTAAATCGTATTTGATTCTCCTATATTAGAGGGGGTGAATAAATATTCAATCTTTTGAAAGTTTTTTGAGAATGAGGCTTCAAGTTCATGAGGTTTCGTAGTTGGATAAAAGAACATTTTTAGGCAGATTTTTTGAGTTTTAAAAGAAGTGTCTTTAAATTAATTAACTAAATATAATAATAATTTTATATTTTAAAACTTATTTTAGTTAAAAATAATATAAAAAATTACTTTGTTAACAACAGTACGTTTAATTAATTAACTTGTTATGTATTTTTTCAATTATAATTTATAGTCAAACATTTAGTTGACCAACTATTGAATGAAAATTATAATATATTAACATGGTAGTAATAATTTTTACATTTTATCGTACACATGAAATTATAGATATAGAATAAATAGAAATTATAGACATAGAATAAATATAGTATAAAGATCGGAAAATATTTTATTATTCTATTACAAATTTGGCATAAAAAATATGGATACTTTATAAATATAATGAGTGCATCCATTATCACTTTCTTTCTTGATGTATGGGTGAGGTAGAAGAATGACATCTCAGTTGAAGAGTTAGTTGATCAAACCAAATTACCTTAGCTGAACAAACGTTACTTTTGCATTATTTAATTTAATTTAATTATATTTAATAAAATAAAACCATAAAACATAATATTTCAGACTTTAATAATGTATTTTTATATAATAATAATTTATTGTATACAAAGAGAAGAAAGATGAAAATATTTTTTATAAAGTACAGAGAGTAAAAAAGTCATATTTTATAATAAATAAAATTATTTTATTTTCTTTTTTATTTCATTTTTTTGCTGTCTTTACTTCTCTTTTTTTATTGCCTTAAATCTAGTATCTAATTTAAACAAAGCTAAGTAATGCTATAAAATGATTGTATGGAAAATAATAAAATATTATGCTGATTATGGAGGGATGGGAACCAAAAAAAGCAATTTTCAATATCATGATATTTACAAGTAAAAATAAGATCATAAAACTTTGGTTATTAATGTCTAACCAGCATCGTCATTTAAATTTAAACTTCAATTTTTTTTTTCCTTGAGAATAATTTTTTAAAGAAATATATTAATTAATACTTTTCAAATTTAAGAATAAGCAAATCATTTAAAAATAAGATCATGATTTTTTTTTTTCAAAATCATTTAAGATTATACAATTAATAATGGTACTGATATAATAAAAATTTACTTATTTATTTAAAATTAATTTAATTTAGATTTAAATATACTTTTAATCCTTTAATTTAGAAATATTTTTTTATTTTATATTTGAAATTTTTTTTAATCATTTAATTCTTCAACTTATTATTTTAATATCTAAAATTAAATGACAATATTAATGATATTAATATGAAAAATATTTATCTAATCAAAATATATCACATCAAATAAAAATTATGCGATAATATTTGTTTTTAAATTAATTTATTATAACGTGGTTTATGAATGAGAAATTAAAATCTAAGTAAAACCCTACAACAAGAAAAAAAAAAGACTTAATATATTCTTTCGTAGAAAAATAGTATAAGAAAAACGAATAATAACTCTTGAACCAAGAGACAAAATCAATTAGAATTCTCGTAAGTGTAATAATGAAAATAATTAGTGATAAAGGTAATAGTAAATCTAAACCGGGAGAAGAGCATAATTACAATATGAAGTTAAATGATTGAGAACCTAAACCTAAAGAATATGATTCAATGAGGATTTGTTGTAATAAATTGAATTGAGAATGAAGGTGAGAGGGATAATACACCATATAGAAGTAGGGAAACACAATCTATGACTTTAAGGTGATAGTTATAATATATGGCTGCTAATACAATAGTTAGTGGTAGTAATGGTTAGAATAATAAGTGTCATCCAATCAAATCAAAGGAAGCACCATTTAATAAGGTTGTTATGCGAGATTTACTTTAGAATTTTAACATTTTATTCATACATAATACAATAAATTAAAGTTACACACTTTAATTAGATAAGTCTTTGTCACAACAATATCTTATTAACACCATTTATTAAAGTAATAATTTTAAAGAATTAAAAGACTAAAAAGTAAAAAAAAAAATTAAAAGACAAAAAAGAATATTCTCATATTAGAGGACTAAAAACATATTTAAAACTAAATTAATTTTAAACAAATATTAACTCATAATTTTTAATGTGATACATTCTTATTAAGCAAGTCTTTACCACTTATGCTACATAGTTTAACCTTAAGGATTAAAACAATAATTTTAAGGAATTGAAAGATTAAAAAGTAAAAAATTTTAACAAAAAGACCACAACAAAAAAAAGTCCCACAAATCGAAGGATTAAAAGCATATTTAAATAAAAAGTTAAATCTTAAAATGGACTTGAGACCAGTAAAAAAAAAACCTACATTTGAAGATAACAAAAATTTTCAATTAAAATTAGATTCAATTTTAATCCCATTCAAAATGTCAAAATTAACTTTAAAAAGATTTATAACATATCTAAGATATTTTCTTAAATGACCTCAGGTTGGAACATTAACACTATATTTGAAGATCAAAAAGAGTATCCAATCACTCCTATCCCTAAACTCTCAATACAAACTTGTTTTAATAAGTCAGAAGTCCTACATAACTTTTGAGTTGAAGTCCAAAATATCTTACATACATTTCTTTTAATTAATTCATTAAGCTACCTTTTAAGAACAAAACCTAGTCACTCAGTTAATATTTTAGATAAATCAGTTATTGATCTTAACGTTCTTATCATAGAAAACGGAACATTCAAGCTAGTAAATTCTAAAAACCGAAAGCAGATCGAACTTTCAAGCCTTAAACTAAAGCTCTAATACTCTCCAACAAGAACATGACTCAAAAAATAAAATGGATTGAAACAATTGAGCTCATTAAACAAAAACGAATAATTTCTCAAGTTAATTTGCTGAAAATCTTACATCAACCAAAAAGCTCAACCCTCAGTTTGTTCCCTCAACCTCTGGATGGTGCTCCGCAGCACTCGTAGTACTGTCAAAATAGTAAAAAAGAACAAAATCAGCAAGTTATCTTATCTTAAGGGGGAAAACGATTGAGTAGAAAAAAAGCAAAATGAACATTACTTCAAAGTGTAGGCACCGCCAGCTTTTACTTTACCACAATCCTTGGATCCCTATATTCCCACAGACTTCCTTTTCACAGCATATTGCAACAAATAAGTTCATCATTAGAATTTTAAATCTTCAGAAAATAAAAATATACATGAAATGATGTTTGACTTAATCTACTAGAAACCATGGTTGGGTTTTAATTTGAACAGCAAAGAAAAACACACATGGAGAATTCAGCATTCACAGAAGAATTTGCTATGCTGACTCACTTCCATCTTCTTAATCTGCTGCTTCCGCAAACTAGCAACATAACGGTACCTAACATTAACACGATGAAATAGCATCTTTAAAAGTTAATATGACAAAACTAATTTGTTACCAAAATTCATGTTCAATGACCTATATACTCAAATCCAAATTTCTTGCAGTTAGGTTTAGACAATGCTGAGAGAAATGATGAAATAAAACAGAATATAATTACCATTTCATTGTTTAGATATTTTAGATAGAAGAAGAAAAAGAGATTATTGCGTGAAGAAATTGCTAGTGTTTAGCGTAACTCGAAGCTAACGCGATTGGTTAATTGAAATGTCATTTGGAATTTATTACATATCGATTATGAAACTTACCATGCTTTCGACAATGCTTGCCTTCTTCGTCCTCTTAGTCTGAATCGAAGGAAGGATAACAATCAATGATAAATGCAGAGAAAAGTGAAACGTTCATTTATCAATCTGATATTTTCAAAAATAAAAACTAATACGGAATTCAGATTTGTCTCAGTAAGATCGCATCAAAAGAATTTTTATACGAACAAAAGAAGCATACCATGGTTTCTTGGTCGAAGGAGATGCGGTAGTTAAACAAGACAAGAATGTGAACAGTTTTACACAATCCCTAATTTATAGCTTTCGTTTTTCTTTTCTTTGTATTGTTTTATAGTACTTTGTTTCAACATTGTTGTCGATTCCGTTGTAGTCTAGTTGGTCAGGATATTCGGCTCTCACTCGAAAGACCCGGGTTCAAGTCCCGGCAACGGAACTTTTTTTATTCATAACCTGGAGAATATGTATTTTTTTTTATTAATAATTTTGTTATGCATATATCAAATATTATATTTTATATATATATTTGTATACAATTATTAATTATGTTCTTCAATTTTAAATTTTTTTTATATATTTATAAATACATAATACAATTTATTTGTAATTAATAATATTGCATTATATGTTAAATTAAAACTATATGATGAAGTACTCATTAATCTTAAATCATTCAGAAAAAAAAAATTAATTACAATGTATGAATAAAATACACAAAATTTTGAAGGTCGTTGATGAATGTGGGAAAAAGAGCTAAGAAACATAATATGAAAAATAAAATAAAATATGCAAAAAAAAAAAAATTAAAGCCAAAATATCATAACTTAGAGACAAACTTTATGAAAAATATAAAACATGATTAATAATAAAAAGAACAATTAAGCCAAATTTTTATAACAATTTTTATTTTTATTCTTTTAAAAAGTGACAACCCAATTCAAGTTAACATGCAATAATCAAAACTTACTTGAAAAGAGTTGAATTTTTGTAATATTCACCGAACTTTCTCAAATCCTTTTTCTAAAGATTGGACTATGTCACTGAGATTTTTCATCCCTATTAATTAATAAATATGCAGCAGTGTGTTAAGATATTTCTCTGTTCTTTATTGTTGTAATTAATTATGAACAGAACTTGAAATAATGGTATGATTAATGAATAGGTTAATGTGGATAAGGAGTAAGGAGTCATGGTGAATGTGAATGCCTTTTGAGGTTTGAACGTGATCGTGGCTTTCAAACATAGACTAGTCGCAATATGGTCACACACCTATGGAAGAATAATGCACATATTTAAATCATATACAAATTTTATTATTCAACTTTCAATTTTGCAAATTTTACCATCAAATTTTCATATTACATGCTTTGTTTCGTCAATTAGATGCGATTTATTAATAGTGTGATAACGTAATCAACAAATGAGATAAAAAAAAATGACTATATAACTATATGACTGATAAATTTAATGAAAATATTTCATATTAGATTGATTAAAAATATGAGTATAATATTTTACTCTTAAATACCAAAAATAATTATTTAATTTATTTATTTTTTATTATAAGATTTTAATTTGATTGAGTACAATCCATATTAAAAATAATATGTTAGGTTAGGTGGTGGTTGTAGACGCCACGCTATCTTTCAACTTTCAAAGTCTTATTACAGTCATTCAATTCAACTTTTTCCCTTAATAAAATAATAATAATAATATTATTATTATTATTATTAGTTATAGTCATGGACCGACTTCATCTTCCCCAGTCTCAACTTCTGTCTTTATCACTCTCATTCCTTCTTAGCCGTTTTTTTCAAACTCATCTTCTATTTTTCTTTTAGCATAAATCAATTATCTTTCACTCGAATTTCTTCTTCATAGTATTTGAGAGGATACATGTTTAAATAATTTTGTATTCTATATGTTTTATAATGAAATAATCTCTTATAATATTAGAATCTATTTAAAAGGTTAAATTTAAGACATTCTTTGACAATTTTGATTGAAAATATACTCCAAAAAAGTTTACAATCTAAGCTTTTCTTTTGATTTTGACCCAGAATTGGATTAAAATGTAAGCATCACGCTAAAAGATCACACTTTTAGCTGTTAATGATGTTTTTCTCTGTACGAGACGCGGGTTTCCACGCGGTTTTTTTGTGAAGTCCCATGCTTCTTATTGTTCAATTTCCTTTGCTACACGGCGCAATCCTCATCTGCCTTTCTTATTTTTCTAAACTTCATTCATTATCTCTTCTTTGAAACATATTTTGCTTCGTTTGTTTTCATTGTCTCTTGAACTCTCGGTCTTTCTGCACTCTGTTCTGCTGAGAGTTACCAACTTTGATGATTAGAAAATGAACTGTTTCTTCTTCAAAAACAAATCAAAATCCCACCCAGAACTCCCAAAGGGACGGAAGAAGAAAAACCAGGTGGTGAATGGAGCACCAAAGTCACCCAGCTCGGTACCATCGCCCAGGAGCATAAAAGAATTGTACAAAGAGAACGAGCAGAATTTCAGAATTTTCAGTTTGAAAGAGCTGGTTGATGCAACAAATGGTTTCAATAGGATGCTCATGCTTGGAGAAGGTGGTTTTGGGAAAGTATATAGAGGAACTATTAGTCCTCACCCTGAAGATGGAGCTGATCCAATCGTGGTCGCAATAAAAAAACTTAACACGCATGGCTTACAGGTATACACACACACACCTTGATTCACTAGCTTTGTTTTTCTCATTCAGTCTCAAATAATTTTTGGTTTTGATGACTGTTATTTCCTCCGGTGTTTCTCTGTTCCTTCTTTTTGTTTAGATTAGAATTGTTGGAAGATCTTCCTTGCAAGTATGATACAGTGTATGCAAGAAACTAATTGAGAAAACTTTTATTAATCATGTATAAGTTAATTTTGACGTGAAAATTTGTCTTTTCATGGCCGTTAGGAACTGCATGTTACCTTTCAATGGACAGCGAATTTACAGAGTCAAAGTCAATTGTGTTATGCTGTTTCTGAAATATGCCAAAACTTCACTTGTACTTCAAAAATATACTTGGTTTCTCATGGTTGTCTTAATTTTCTTTTCTATTTTGTGAAGGGGCACAAAGAATGGCTTGCAGAAGTTCAATTTCTCAGCGTTGTTAACCACCCAAATTTGGTTAAGCTTCTGGGATACTGCTCTATAGACAGTGAAAGAGGAATCCAACGGTTGTTGGTGTATGAGTTCATGTCTAACAGGAGTCTGGAAGATCATCTTTTCAGTCGTTCTTTACCTCCTTTGCCTTGGCGAACAAGATTGCAGATCATGCTCGGTGCTGCTCAAGGATTGTATTATCTGCATAACGGATTGGAGATTCAGGTACATGGTAGTTCAGAGATGTTTCACATTTGTAACAGGTAGTAGCACCAGTACTTAGAAAAACAAATTGAAAATACTTTTTTAAATTTTTGGATCACTCCTGCTAAAAGCATTTAGCTTGTGTCATAATAGAACTAAAGAAACATACATACTATGAGAAGTAAATTTTGGGTCTGGATCATATCTCATGCAGGATTAATATAATGTTAACCTTCTAATACAATATAATCCCGACACAGCATATAACAATGATTTAGATAATGTTGAATATTCTTAGATATCCAGTTATCTATCTGCCTTGGCTTATAATATTGCCTTGTTTCAATTTTTTTATTGGAAGGTGATCTACCGAGATTTCAAATCTTCAAATGTGTTATTGGACAAGCAATTTCATCCCAAACTTTCAGATTTTGGTCTCGCTAGGGAGGGTCCGACAGGTGATAAGACTCATGTATCTACTGCGGTAAGTTGAATGAAGTCCTATAATTTTCACTGCTATTCACAGTTACAAGACTTTCCATATATACACAATTATTAGTAACCAAACCACCAAAGATGTTAGTGCTGAAATTAAGCAGCATTGCTTTGATTATCTATCATTTACAACCACACTCATCATTCTTAAAAGAACTAAGCATTCTAACAAGGTAAGTGTGGTACTTATCAGGTGGTGGGGACACAGGGATATGCTGCTCCAGAGTATGTTGAGACGGGTCATCTGAAAGTTCAGAGTGACATTTGGAGTTTTGGTGTGGTGCTTTATGAGATCCTCACAGGGAGGCGTGCATTGAACAGAGCCCGTCCAATCGGGGAACAAAAGCTCATAGAATGGGTTAAAAATTTCCCTGCTAACAGTAGCGGGTTCAACACTATAATTGACCCACGTCTCAAGAACCAATATTCTCTTGGTGCAGCTCGGAAAGTAGCCAAATTGGCAGATTGCTGCTTGAAGAAGAATCCTGAAGATAGACCCTCCATGAGTCAGATAGCGGAAAGCTTGAAGCAAGCATTGCAGGATTCAGAAACCAAAAACACTTCCCCCAGTATGGCTTCTAAATCCACACGATCTAAATTGGTCCCAACTAGTAAATAGATGCATCTCAGGACTGATTTTTTCAGTGAGTTAAATTCAACACCACAAAGCCAAGTCTATATTATCTTTCTTCTGGTTCTGTTTTGAAGAAATTCTCTAAAAAAGAGTTTAAACAATTGAGTTTCTATAGAACTGCAATAGAGAGTATTTTTGTATCAGAAAATCAGTCCCGAAGATCATAGGAACCTTGTAGCATAAACATAATAGCTTCCACTTAATGTAGTTGAAGTCAAAAACTGTGTGCCTTCCACATTGAAACTAATGTCAAAGTATGAAGAGAATATAGCACTGAAAAAGTGTATTGCTATTGTATATTACCACCTCCTGATTTCTAACTAGTGTTTCCCTTTCAACATTGTATTATTGTGAAGTAAAAGCCTTAGAAAGTGATTTTTGACTAAATTACGATAATGTTTCTCCTCGCTTAGATTGGTGGGTGATAATTATTGTCGGAAAAATTGAAACAATTTCCAAAACTCTCAAGTGTCTGGTTAGTGCGATTTAATCCGAAAATAGTATGCAAATAGAACGAGGGTTTGATTTCCTAAAAGAAGAACAAAAATAACACAATTATTGTTAGCTTTGACCGCGATCATTCAAGTGATGATTATTTTTTTTTTTTTAAGTGTCAGTTTTTTTTTGAAAAAAAAAAGTTTTTTTTACCTGTTATTTATAAAAATAAGATTATATTAATTATTTTTTTATCAATTATACTCTTATTTTAAAAAAAAATTGAAATTACATCGGACTATATTAATAAATTACTTCAGTTGATATTAACCAATTATTTAGTGGATAATTTATTGTTTTCCCTACTTCATCTAATTTCTCACTAATCAATAAAAGTTATTTTTATTTTGAAAAAAAAAATTATGATATAGATACAATGATTCTAATTAAAAAAAAAAAATCCTAAAGTGAAATTAAAAAAGAATGAAAAATATAAAAATTCTGTAAAAATTCAATTAAAAAATGGTGAGTTGTTAATTTTCTTAAGTTAACATTCAAAATATAGAGAGAGAAATTATGAATAATATTATTTTTTCGTGGGAAGAAAAAAATGTTCTTGAATTTTTCAAATCAAAATTTGTTGTGATAAAATCTTATTTTTATTTAATATATATTTTAAAGACTTCTCTTTAATTAATAGAGAAAAAATTGATACCTTATTATAAAGAAAAAAAATACAATTGATTTCAGAAAAATAAAATAAATAATTTTTTATTGAGAGAAAATACGAAATAAGTATTATTTGAAAAAAAATAATAAATTTATTATAAATCATGAAAATTATTATTTTTTATGTATGTACTCAAACCTTATATGAATCATATATAAAGAAAAAGAGAGCGTAGTTATTAAATTTTAAAGAATGTTATTTTTTTATGTTTAAAATAATATTAGTTACAGACTTTTTTTTATTATAAGCATATTTTTATTTAATTTTTAAATATTATAAATTTACTATAATTAAATTAAAATAAAATAATAATTGAGGTCTTATTTGAGCATAAAGTATATTTTTCAATATAAGTGATGATATTAATTATATTATTTTTAAATTTATTTGTTATCTTTTAAAATGAATAGATAAAAATAAAGAGAAACTAATGTACAGTGCTTAGTTATTTTTTAGTAAATTACAAAGTCTTAATAAGTGATGTTTGACCAAATAATGTAAATTAATGAGTCGTGGAAATCAATGGAATTAAAGGTTAGAATTTAATGGAATTGATGTTAACATTACTGTCTCAGTCATGCGCCGTCCAAGAAGACTTTGGATTAGAATCTTAAGGATTTTTTTTTTCCTTTTATTTATTTAATTCCATTTAGTTTATTTATTTATTATATATACATATATATATATATATATAATCAAATAATTATAATCTTATCATTATTTTTTTTATTATTTCTAAACCATCTAAAAATATGTTTCTGAAAATGGATATTCTTTTAAAATACTTAAAAAGTTGTCAACAGTGCATAAGGAAAGGGTGAGGTATGTGGGGTGGGGGAGAAGGGGTGTGTAGGTATAAAGTAGAGGTGCAAAAAGTAAAAGCCCAAGTCTTTCCCATGGTTGACCAAAAAGGATCAGTGGCTGTTGTACTTGGATATGGGCCAAACATAAGAAACACTGAAATAGAAAAATAAAATAAAAAAACCTTTTTAATATTGTACAGTATTTTAAAAAATATATTTTCAGAATACAAGATTTTAAAAAACAATTTTCATTCAGAATTTCTTAGAGCTATTGTAACACCCAAATGCCTCATGCATAATCAAATGACATGGAAAGATTTTTCATTTTCTCATTGAAAAGTTTGAACATATTTGAATATTGGAACAATCAAACGACTTCATCTGAAATACATAAGATGGGTTTGTTGGAATTAAATATAAAACAATATTTTCCTAATAATCTAAGGATTTGGCCTATAATATGCCATTTTCCTTGCGTATACCCATCATAATTCTACCTCTTTTCCCTCCTTTCTCTTCTATAAAAACTACGATGCTTTAAATTTAACTACATAGTGTACATAATGACCCTCCATGATGCTATATGTGTTCACACAAGAGCAACCTCTTGAGCCTGCTCTTGCTGCTTCTGAATTCCTGTAATGTGTCCAACATAAAGATGAGTGCCACAGGAATCAGAGTGTGGAAGCCTTTGCCTCCTACCACCTACGGACATGCTTTTCACAAACTCCACAAAGTGCCTCCAATTGTTTCCCTCAAACAAATTCTTATTCATTCTCAGAAAAGTAAATGCAGCCAATCCAGAACCAGAAGCACTTGTTCCCAAAACTTGAGAAAATGCACCTGCATCATATCTCTCAAGAGCATTCTCCCCAGCAAGTTCTGCTCCTGCTGTTCTGGTTGCCATCTTCACTTGATGAACCAACCCCTCTGGGGAGCAATTAGCATGCTCAGGTTGCTCTTTGTCCCTCATTTCCATGCAGGTGAAGTTGAACACTACACCATGCTTTGCCAGCATTTGTGCTATTGGTAGATACCCATCATGAAACCTAGTGTTGTAGTAGCCAGCAGTTAGTTCAGCTGCATGTGACCTTGCATTGTAGTGCCAATGAATTCCAGCAATTTTGGCAGATAGTTTCACCCCACATGAGTTGAATATGCCTTTGGCTGATACAAGGATTCTCTCGCCGTGTTCAAGCAGTTTGGTGGAGTACCAGTCAAGGAAGAATTGTCCATATTCTGAGTTCCATGTTCCTTCCCTTTGGAAAAATCCAGTTTCCTCAGGAAAATGGTTGTACTGGCCTGAGTCATGGGGTCCACTTCTTCCCCAATCTTTCTTCCCAATGGCCTCAGCTGATGCTGCCAAGGAAGCTCTCATATACTGCATGACAAACAAGTCATTTTAGCAAACACAAAGTAAACCCAAAAAGAAAAAGGGGAAAATTCATTTCTAGATATTTTGCAATTTGTCACATTTGAGATATTATCACAAAGCTAGAGATTTAGGGGTCCAATTGTTAGTCTACATGTGTAACATTAGCTTGCTTCTTCACCGTGTTTGAAGCAGAAACTTATGCCTTTAATTTATCCATACCTTGTCGTAGCACTGGAATTCTCCAATTCCGGGAAACCTCCAAGTTCCATTGCTTTCAGGATAAGATGGATATCTCAGCTCCCCACAAGGACCCAATCCCACTTGAATTTCCTGCAAATGAATTTAATCTAGGACTTCATATCTGGAAACAAATTCCCCAATTCCTAGTTTTTTATCAATTTATAAATGCTTTCCCTCCACTACCCTTTAAACTAGTCTTTTAAATTTATGAATATGGTAGAATATTTAGGGTGAATAAAGGACTAATGTTGGTTAAAAGATTAAGTATTATTAATTAGTCATTATCATGAAACTATGTGTGGTTGTTAATGTATTCAACACAATTAAAAGCTCATTGGTATGTGAAAATTTTGGTCAAGTTTCTTTTATACTCTGACGACAAATTAACCCCAAAATTGAAGCACATGGGTGTGGTACTTACAATGATAACACTGCCCAAATAATCTCTGAATTTGTCACGGAAGCTCCTCATGTAATCAGAGTAGACTTGAATGGGTGTCCTTCCCCGCAGAACAGGCATTGAATCACAGCCCAAGGATATGTATTCAGGATTCCTCCTCCCTAATCTGTCTGTGTAAACCAGCTCAGGGTTCTTGCTGATTTCTTCCAGCACCCATGGAGGCAGAGGAATACTGAAAAAGTACAATCAAAACAAAAAAATTAGTCCCTTTTTTATTTTCCCTTTCATTACTATAAGTATAAAACAAGCAATTCTTTTACTTAAATGTTAATTCCAAACAAAATGAATACTCTTGAACAAGAAAATTTTCACACAACAATATTACCCCTTTCTTTGTAAACACCAAATCTAAACACAGGAGGAGTAAAGACATTTTGAAATAAGTTAAAATGAGTAGTGTATTATTATACCTGCAGGAGTCTCCAACATTTCCTCCACATTGATGGAAAGACATGACAACCTGAAGCTTCAAGCCATGCCTTTGAACCATTTGCACAAGTTCAGCATAGCCTTCCCAGTTATACTTCAAGGGTCCCTCTTTTTCCACCAAACCCCACCAAGCATCCACCATCACTCCTTCCACTCCCGCACTCTTCAGAGCCATCAAACTAGCATTCATTGCTCTCGGCTTATTCAAAGTCCCTCCCATTGTTACAGTGTCCAATGGCAGCATCACAAACACCGGCACTCTCACCGAACCATTATGACTATGAGCAGCAACCAACGGCGCGTGAAGCTTCTCTCTTTTCTCATTTGTCATCATTTCTTCGGAGTTGAAGTTGCTGTTGTTGTTGTCTCGTGTGACATGTATTTGTTGCATGGAAATCTTGGTTCGGAGACGGAGAGATTGGTTGGATTTTGTTTGTGTGAAGTAAGAAAGTTTGGTGGGAAAGTCTTCTTTGAGTTTTGGGAGTTTGGTTTCTTTCTGGTTGACGAGGGAAATCGAAGAGCGAAGTGTTAGAGCCATTTCTCCGTGTCTGTCTGATACGGAGCGAGAGAAAAAAATATAGGATTGGTTGAAGTGTTAAGGTGGGTTATTTATGAATTAAAAATCGCAATTGAAACATCTGGTAGGTCCCATATCGAAAAGCGGAAAAGTGCAAAAAATCAACACTACTTGGCTGTGTATGACACGTGCATACGTGTTTCCACCTCTTTCATTCTTATCTAGCCATATTCCTGTAAGGGTAAAATTTAAACGTGAATCTATTTGTAGTATATAATTTAGTGAGTTATAATTATATTCACACTACAAAATAGTTTTAGATAATCATTAAATATAAATCATTTAATAATTTTTTTTATATAAAGTAGTTAAATAAGAATATAAAAAATATATTTTGATTGAAAAAGAAAAAGAAAACCAAAGAGGAATTTTTGTGGAAATTTATGAGAGGAAGCTGAACTTCACAAATAAAAAGAGGGTCTTTAGGATCAACTTACAATAGGCTGGCCCTACAATTTCTACACCATGTTGTTTTTGCTTCCTGCACCTCACAAATTGATCTCTGCACCTTTTATTTATTTATATATAGAGATTAAAAATTAAGGATTTATTTTTTATCCCTATCAAATATTTTTTATAATATAATAGTTAAGGTAAATTAGTATTATATATTATTAAA
The DNA here is from genome assembly GCA_016859785.1 of Macrotyloma uniflorum. Taxonomy (NCBI): domain Eukaryota; kingdom Viridiplantae; phylum Streptophyta; class Magnoliopsida; order Fabales; family Fabaceae; genus Macrotyloma; species Macrotyloma uniflorum. The sequence continues at coordinate 2,730,677 of BDMB01000002.1, forward strand.
TTAAATAATAATAATAAAAATTACAAATAAGTCTCGAATTCTTATTTTTAAAATAAATAAATCTCTTTTATTTATCTATTTATATATATCTATCTCTATATATATTATATTTAATTTTTAATTTTTAAATTTGAGATAAATCATTTTATAATCTTTCAAATAATTTTTTTCCCTTAAATTTAATAAAATATAATTTTAATTCTTAAATATTATGAATATGCTTAGTATATTTGTAATTGCTTTATTAGAACTAAAATGTGTAATATATTTGAAAGATTAATCTGACAATTTAAATGGTAAACCCAAGAGCATATTTATTAAGATTCAAAATAAGGAATTTTTTTTTCTTTTTTAAGTATTTGATTGATCATAAAAAATTTGTGAGTAGTTAATGAAAAATATTACATAAAATTAAAATAACATTTCTTCTACGTTTACTCAAATCTTTGTTAGATGATGATGAATATGATTTATAGAAGGAATGAATGTTGTTTTTTACCAAACTTTAGAACATATTATATAAAACTTTTTTTTAATTTTAGAAAGTGATGTTTATCATGTTTATCAAACGAGTTTAAAAGGCACACACGTTTAAAAAATTAACCAAATCCTTGAATAGTTACACATCAACACAACCTTAATTATCAAATATCAATAATCATTACAATTAGGGTTTATGATGGGATGAAGTCAAAGTTTGGCAGGTAGAAATTTTTGAAATTTCAAATTAACAAATTATATCACAATTGATAAATACTTTGGTTTTTTAAACATGTAAAAATCATAGAATTTTTTTTTTTTATTATTAAAAGAGATCAAATTCACTTTGATGATTTCTACACCTGAAAAACAATTATTATGGATGAGGATATCTTTACTGAAAAAAAGAAAAAAAAACTCGAGCATTTCGTGAGTTATTTTTATATCATTTTCTCCACCAAATTTAAATGGATGACAATGATTTGGTTTTTTTAAAATATATATATATATATATATATATTATCTATGATTTGCCAAAGCTCAATTATTTCGTGATATATGGATTTAAAGATAAAATAAAAGCTCAATTATTTTGTGTGGAACATGAAATAATATTTAATAGACTTAATTACATGTTTTTTCCTCCTCATAACCTTCAATCTATAATTTTGATCCATTTATTTAACTACACAAATTTCATATTCTATTTTTTAAAAATTAAGTAGTTTGGGTTCATTAGTTAGTGGCTTAAAATAATGAATAAATAACTTCACATAATATTTAAAAAAAAAAAAATGCAGGGACGTGGTGCCCCTCAAACATAACTAAGCTTTGTGTCAGCTTACGTTGACCATTGTATTATAAAATTGATAAAAAAAAATAAAAATAAATTAGAAAAAGGAAATAAAAAAATAAAATGATTATATAGCTATATTAATTTAAAAAAAACATAAAATAAAATATTATAAATTTATTATCATATACACACTATTTATTAATTATATAATTTTTTATTTTCATTTGATATATTTGCATATGTATGTAAATAAATATTTAAAAAAAAATTATTAATTTACACAAACATGTATATGTAATTTCCATATTTTTTATTAATTTGCTTACAATTTTATTATACTATATAATTTTTCAAATATTTTTTTTTTCATTTTCAATGTTATGATAAACGTTTAAATTAATTAAATATGTAGGAAGTAAGGACGTAATTATAATGTTATCTTTAAACCTAATATATATATATATATATATATATATAGAAATAAAAAAAAAACTTGAAAAATCTTACACTTAAAAAAGAAGTAATGGAGTATTTTTCTTTTTATGCTTTTAAAAAATCATAATAGCTAATTTATAAAGTTTTAATTGAAGATGTTTATAAAACTGTATTTATATAAAGATTACTGAATATGTCTTATATACTGTAGGTGGTGGACACCAATGCACGCACCGAATCTCAATCAAAGTTTTTCTAGGATCACCATTTCCTTCCAAATTAGGTTTTGCATCCAAAATGCTAACTGAAATTCAAACCAACAAAATTTGAAGTTGATTGGTGTCTGAACAATATTAACCAAGGAAGGATCAAAAAATTTGAAATCTGCAAAAGACGATGCAATATCAATATGCATGTCATGAATAAGGTTTTAAAAGATGGTTTGTCATTGCAATTTCAAACGTTTATGATTTTTAGTCAACAATAATCACATTGTAATCATAATTATGATCACATCGAATATATTTATCAACAATTCAATAATTGTAGATGAAATTGTGACCACAATCACGATTTTAAAAACTTGGATACTGAGCTATCAGTTCCTCTTTTATAAAGCATGAATCATGTCGAAGAAAAGACAAATCAAACACAGAAAAGAGACAACCTAGCTTTAGAAAAATATTATTGAACCTGTTGAGTAGTGAGCATAGCGTTGCAAGAAGGAAAAGTGCATGTGCATATATAAGGTTGGAATTACAATTACATCTGATTTGAATCATTTCAAAGCTTGAGCCTTAATCTTAAGAATCTTCAAATCTAACAACAAGCTTAGAATGGAGAGAATTTCAAATATAAGATTGAGTATTTTATATCCTACAGAGGGTATACTTAAAGACATCATGGTAATAGGCTGAAAAAACCAGCACAAAAATTTGTCAACTTGCTCAAAGGTTGAGTAAATTCCTTCTTAATTTGGGTTGCTGAATCTTTGTTTCAATTCTAAGAATGTCTTGTGTGGATTAGGATAGGTCTAACTTTAAATGGAGCCTTGTTCGAGTCATCTTAAGTCTTTTTTATCCTTCTTACAATCACAACTATATAATCATTATATCTCTACTATAGAACTTTGTTTCTGTGAGTAATCAAAAGGAGCCAACTCATTAGAAAACATGATAAAGTTTGTATATCAGTCACACTGTTATCAATCTGCATTAAAATGAATCTGATAATAAAATACTCATGACTTTCAATGTAGTTTATATCTAGGATTTCACTTTTTTCTCAGCATTTCATGTCAATTGTTTTAAGGACTGAAAGAAAACAACCCTGCCATCTAATTGAGGTTGTTGAAATGGTGATTGTGTCATCAACAAGAAAGTCCCTTTGGACTATTAATAATCTGAAGAAACTGCAAATTCTAGTTGAGCCAAAACCAAACTATCAGAATAAAGATTAGTCCTCGAATCTTATGAGTGTAGAATGAGTTATTTGTGTTACCATATATAAAGTAAATTTGATACAGGTTTGTATTTGTTACCTATGGAATCCCAAGTCACATGTTAGTCACATACATAATGTGCTATATGAATTGTCGTTTGTGACTTGCATTATAGTGAATGAAAATGGCAAGATTTGGGATCCAAACAAAGTGTGGCGGAAAAACCAAGTTGAGTCCAATTAATTAGGAGCTATCGGTGGGTCTGGTGGGGGTGTGTCTGTGATTGTCTTATTGGTTTAGCTCACGGAACCCCAAATTTTGTTTTAACCTAAATTTTTTTTTATAATTTTTTTCTTCACCTTCAGTTACTAAAAAGGTTTTAACAATTAATTTAACATATAGCTTCTATTTGGTCCTGTTAAGGAAATGAGTTTAATCAAAGCATTTAATTATAAAAAATGTTACAGATTTTTCACATGGTAATTTCCTAAGTGTGTAGAAAGAGTACTTGAAAGAAAAGAAAAAGAAAAGAGAAGAAAATGACAGCAATATATATATTCATGTTACGTGTTGGAGGCTGGAAGGAACCAGCTAGGCCTTAAGTTATTGTTTGTTTGGGAAATGAAATTATTCCAACAACAAAAGTTGTGGAAATCGTGAGAGAGATGCTTTGAGATTTGCATGTGTCTGAGATGTTTATCTTATATAATATTTTAATAACTAATTTCAAATTCTATTTTAATAATTCTTTATTTTTTTTATTGTGTCGTTTATTTTATGTAATATTTCTTTTTTTTCTTTATATTCTTTTTATTTTAAATTTTATTATATATAAATAAGAAGAAAGATTTTAGTTATATTATATATTATAAATTGAAAAGGGAGAAAGAAATATTATGAAAAATAATTAATACTATAAAGAGATAAATAAAATATAAGTATATAGAAAGTACCGTAATAAATTATATTCATTGTAATATATATAAAAAGGTATATATATTTTGAATGAAACAAAGGTGGGAAAAAAATTTAGGAAATAACATTTTCATGCATTTCTTGGCTAATATGCTCATTTAAATTAAAAAAAATTAAAACTATTAAATAACTTCTATTTTACTTCTAAAAAATGGACTATATACAGTTTTAGCTTATAATTAAAAATTCATAAGAAACGTTTGGTAGAAGATAGATTTTTAGTTTTTTTAGGAAGATGAGGTTGGGAAAGTATATTTTCCATGTTTAATTTATCTTTTAAAAGATAATATTTATTTAAAAAACCAGTTTCTCAACTATGGTTTTTAGTCAAATTTTTCGTAAAACATTATCAGGTAAATCTAACTTTAATGGGTTAAAATAAATAAAAAATATTAAAAAAATACTATATTGCTCTTATTATATAATTTAATATAGTAATAAATTAAAAATATTAATAATAACATATTACTATTTTATTTTAAAAATTTTGAATATTCTTAGTCTTTCTTATTAAGGAAATTTAGTTATTCTTTTAAATTATAAATTATAGTATATTTAATTTATTTAAAATATAACTTAAAAATCTTATAAATAAATTATTATTAATAACTTGGTTAATAATTATTTAAACATAAAAAGTAATAAATTAGTTTTTTTTTTATTGTATGTTAGTTTAATATATTATTAAATTGCAATAATATACCAAAACTTATATAATAAGAATACTTCAGATATCACTTTTATATATTTATAATTTTTTCTCGTTTATTATTATTTTTTCACTTATTGATTTTAACATTATTAGGGTGTAAACTGCCCCTACCCACGTAAGATATTTCACTTGATTAATAACTTAATTAAAGTTATTTAATTTCCTGTAAGAACAATTAAGATTAATGATTATTGGATATGACAATTTTTAATAAAAGGGTGGATTTGATTTCTCAAAATTTTGGACCGCTTAGTTATTTGAATTCGAATTAATCCCATAACGTAAAGAATAAAATTGAGTTATTTAATTTGTTAACACAAAATATAACTTTTAACATATTTCCAAACATATAATATTAAGCTATATAAAATTTTATATTAATCAGAGGTTAATAAATATCCATTAGTATAAAAGTTTAACATTTCGGTGGATAAAAAAATCGTCTGAGTTGTTGAATCGATTCTTAATTTTAATGATAGAGAACGAAATTTAATAAGACTTATTATATTTTTTTTTACAGCAACCTATTATTATATGTTAAAGATTAATAATTTTTTTATATTACATATTAAAAATTAATTTAAGGGTTCTTCTTAAAAATTAACTTTAGAACTTCAATATATCCATATTAATTTGCTTTATTAATCTTTATTTTTTAATAATAATAGAAAACGTTCTTCAAAATTAATAGGTTGAAAAAAATGATAGAAAACGAAATTTAATAAGTTTTTAATGAAAACTAAAAATTTTTAAAACTAATAAAATTATTTTTTTAACTTATTTTTAACAACATTAACTTATGTTCAAGCAACCTATTATAATTTGCTTCAATAAAATTAATTTTTAATGATAGAAAACGAAATTCAGTAAGACTTATTATATTTTTTTTAGTTTTGAAAATTAATTTAAAAAATGTTCTTAAAGTTAAAAAAATTGATTTAATAATTTCTATTTGAAAATTATATTTTTTCGAGGAAGACAATATTAACAACTAACGAGAAATCATAAACATTAGATGATCTCTTCAATAATTTTACACGACAAAAACGAGTGAGACATTAATAAAGAGACAAATACCATTCATCGAAAATATAAAATATATTTTTATAATTTTTTATTTTTTAAAAACTACCAGACAATAACAATTTTTAAAACTATTTCAATAAAAACTAATATCAAACAACTTTTTTTAGTTTTGACAAATTAAAAAAAAAAAGTTTTTTAAAATCGGTTCATATAATTTTTGTAATATCGTATCTCTTTCATTTTATTTTTTTAATTGAATTTCAGTATTAAAGAAATTACCAATAAATAAGGGTTTATTTATCACATTAATTATAATATATCTTATATATTAAAATATATTTATTTATTATGAATTTCAATTATATAAAGCAAATATTTACCTCTATTGGACATACTAAAACATTATTGTTATTTAAATAACGTGCAATGCAAAACACGCGGAACTTAGTTTTCTAAAAGTAAAATTAATCAAAATCAAGTTATATGTGGATTGAGTGGTTCTGTTCTGATATAAAGCATACCTGTTTTGTTTGATCAATATATCATGATCAAAATGTTGAAGTGCCTTGAAAATAACACCTACATAAATTAATAATCCCAAAGTTTGGCACAAAGGGTTATATAGTTTCCAAAATTAAGATCAAAAGTTAAACAAGGTACTAATTTGGAAAGGGACAAATCTCTATCATAAACTCTTATTTTTTCCCATGCCGAAGAAGCTAAATAAAAAAAGTAGTGTGTAGTTGAAATGACAACATATATTCGTTTGGTATACTTCATCTTTGAAAGGCAATAGCAGCTTCCCTTGTTTCCATCCAAAGTCAGTATAATGCCAATTATCACCACAGTCATTCCAAACAATGCCAACCCATGCCATGGCTTTTTTCATAATGGATTCCCCTCTTATCATTTATCAATCTTCTCCTACCATCACCTCTCTTTTTCCACTGGTCCCCATATAAACCTATCATCAATATAATTAACAAATCTCTGAGAGAGAATCAAGTTACTATTTCCTCAATTAAGATTGTTTTTATCAGCAAAAATTAGGTGTATCAGGAACTATTAATCTCTGTTGAAAAATGTGGTTGTGTTTAGATATACTCATCTGTTTGAACTTGAAAAATAGCATGAATAAACTAGGATTTATATTGTGTTTTCATTGAATGTGTGATTGCATTTTGAATATGATTGTGTGAAAAGTGACATGGAAAAAAACAGTAGTTTTTGTCTTACAAGTGAGAACAGAATCCTGCATAATTGAAAGGAAAAGGGGTTAGTAGTGGGTTGGAGTGTGAGTAGTGGTTAGAGTGGATAGGTAGCTTAGCTTAATATGCTTGCTAGCTAGCTACAACCAAAACCATCACAATTCACAACATGGAGCTCCCTAGAGTGTAGTGATGAAATAAATGGTTGGGTTGGCATCATAGTGGTGGTGCTAATAATAATCCTTTTCTTGTAGCAGTACAAGTCGCTTTCTCTTGTGCCTGAATTATGTTCCTACTTTCTATGCATGACATAATTTGTTTGTTCACCAAGAAACATTGAAAACTCCAGAAAATCAATTTTAGATTTCCAATCTTGCTCGTCCTTCTCGATATGCTTATCTGTTTGCATTTATATATCCTCATCATCTTAAACAAAAACCTTTTGTGGCTTTGGACTTCTGGACGGTGAATATAAAATGCAGCTGAAAATGCCAACAATTAAATTAACACAATTACAGGACCATCAAATGCAACTTCTTGTAACTAGCAAAGTTTGACTAGCCACAGAATAAACCATTCTATACTCTATATGCTATCAAACATTGTTTGTGAATTCATAAAATTCATAAACATAAACAAATAATAAATATAATAACAGTAGTATAATTAGTACCTCTCACAAGTCCTTTTTTATTTGCCTTCTTCTTCCTTTAGTCTACCCATCTATTTCACTCTGCACGTTGTCTGCACCATTGCCATTATCATCATCATCCAAAACGGGAGCCACAACACTTCTTGTGACTGCAATTAACATTATCATCATCACAAAGGGAACCCAGCCACTGTAGCTACTAACACACATATACATGTATTGCCTCATAAATTATAACATCACCAACCCTCTCCGTTTTCTACGCTGACAACATCATAAATATTTCGCTACCTATTTTACCGTCTCTTTTTCAACAAATTTTTGCATTCAATTCAATTTTTTTTTAAATACCTTATTTTTTTTCTCTCTTTATCTATAATTTAGTATAAATAAGAATTTGTTTTTCATATCATTATCATTTTATAATTTAATAATTAAAAATAATTTATATTTTAAATAATTAAATAATTAAATTAAAAAATAAAAAATAAATTATTTATATTTTTTCTTGAAATAAATAATATATCTTCTTTATTTATATATATATATATAACAATAATGTTATTAGAGTTTTTTTTACCTTTTATAACTTTTTTTTCATCTTTATTTTTTAATTGAATTATAATACTTTAAAAAATAAAATTGTGATTATAATTTATTTATTATGAATTTGTACAATAATATGTTTTATATATTAAAAAAATTCAATGGTATAATTTTCAATTTCTTTTACGGATTGTATTTTGAATTTTTTTTCTATTTATTTATTATTTTTAAAATTTTAAATAACTTTAAATTCTTTTTCTTTATCTTTAATTAATTTACATATAATATAATTAATATTTTTCTTCTTATCCGTGTTTAGTGTCAATAAGAATATTAATTAACTTTACTTAATTTTCCCAAACTACCTTAAGAGAAAACAACAAAGTTCATCCTCAAAATATATTAGTATCCGTGTGATGTTAGTGCAATTTATGGTCTTTATTTTGGTGATATTAAGTTATTTATTTTAACGCAGAAAAATAAAGATTATTTTTTAAATTTCCTTTAATTTTTTTATTTTGAATGGTTAGTTTTGAATGTTTGAAATATTTTATGTGAAATTTTTTTTAAATGAATAACAAAATCTAACACTGATAATAGCAAGAGTTAATAATGCTTTATGAATGTTACCAGTATATCAATAATAAAATCAATTTTTTTCCTACTATTTTCAATCAATTATATATCCCATATTATTTAAATTTTCTAATAATCAGATACAATGTAAATAGTGGTTATTTGATATTTTATGAAAGTTATTAATATATCAATTAATTTTTTTTCTCCAACTATGACATATATTATAATTCATTGGAGAAAAACCTTTTAAAATCAATAACAAGTAACAAATCCTATAAATATATAAAAATAAATAAAAATACTCTTAAAAATAAGATAATTAGTGGCATAGAGATAATTATCCATAAAAAAAAACTCTATGAACAGGTTCCTATCCTCTGAAAAAAAAATCAAATAGGAAAGAGGAGTTATTAATAATGAATGATGTACCTGAAGCATATACTTAAACATTTCATGAACTTAGTGTTTTAAGGCAAAAACAAGAAAGTATAAGGCTGTGACTAAAGCAAGGTCATGTGCAAAGAACTACTACAACCATAACAACACCATCATCCATTTACCAACACCTCCTTCATTCACACACTAACCCACACATATTATTAATGATTAATTATTGTTTATAACTGTTTACGAGGATTTGATGAAATAAAAAAAGAGAGTAAATTTGGTAAATGGTATTTGTAATTTAGGCATAAGGCAAGCAATAATAGGAAAGGGGAGACTAGGTGTGAAGAAAAGGCAAGTAAACATAATCTGGAGGCGAAGAAGGGAAGCAAAGCAAAAAGAGAAAGAAGGTGTTTTTCTCTCTCTCTTTCTTGGACTGATTCGCTTCAAACGCATCTATCTCTTCCCTACCTCTTTCTACCACCACTACTCTTCACCCAAAGTTGGTGAAAGGCAAACAAATGAGGATGCTGCTGCTTCTGCTCTTCCCTTTGCTGCCTCTTTCCTCAACACACACCATTTCTTCCATTTTCTTTTGATTCCTTCTCATCTCTTTTTTAATCTTTTTTTTGTTTTGGTCCACCCTCTTATTGAACACTCCGCCTTATAGGGCCTCCCATCTCTATTTCTCTTCCATTTTCTTCATCTTCTTCTGTTTCTCATTATTGCCTTCTCCTCTCTCTCACCTTTTCATTCCTCATTCCTTTAACCCCTCTTTCCCCCTTCACCTTCACATTCTCTCAAACCATCATGGCTGTTCAAGCTCAATACCCCTCCAATGTACTCTTCCCAAACACCAGGTTTGCATCTTCTTTTCATTTCAACTTTTTCAATCCATCTCCTTCCACCTTTCTTATGCACAACACAATGAATCAATCCACCAGATTACTATTAATATCTTTATCTTTATCATTATCATTATTATTAACTAATGATTATTTGCAACAGCAAAAGTGGAAAAGAACCACATGACTATTCTTTGCCAAGAGAACTCCTTGATCACGATCAATCTCCTATGTTATTCAACAACGGAGGTAGTTTCTTTTTTTCTTCTGTTCTGTCAAACAGAGTCCATGACATTATTAAACCATATCCCCAATTTTAATGGTTGATCAAACAGGTACTAATTCACGAAAGAGAGGAAGAGAAACAACAGCAGTTAAGGCCAATATTGTGCCAAACCTTGTCAATTCATTTTCCTTACAATCACAATCTCCACAGCTCATAGACCTCACTCAACTTCATAATAAAAATGTAGTCTCAACTGGGTTAGGCTTATCCTTTGGTGACCAACAGCAAAGACAACAATTACATCACCATCATCAACAACAACATGGGTGTCACTCTTCTTCTTTCCTATCTCTATTATCCGATGGTTTGTCCTCGCAAATCAAACAACAGTGTGACGAAATTGACCAATTCCTTCAAGCCCAGGTACCTTTCTTCTTTAAATCTCTGCACAAAACTTATGTTATCAATAATGGAGTTTGAATCTAATCATTGAGTTACTTTTTTGGTAAACCAATGTTTCGATTTTTATTGGCAGAGGTATACGCCATTAGTATTTCGTTCCACCATGTTTTGAACACATGAGCAACCTATTCTATTATTATTGCTATTATCAATATTGTTAATTTAAAAAGTAACAATGAATTGTGCAGGGCGAGCAATTACGGCGGGCATTAGCGGAGAAGAGGGAGAGGCATTATCGGACGCTGCTAAGGGCAGCGGAGGAATCAGTTGTGCGGCGGCTGAGGGAGAAAGAGGCGGAGGTGGAGAAAGCCACGCGGCGCAAAGCGGAGTTGGAGGCACGCGCGGCGCAGCTTAGCGTGGAGGCACAGCTCTGGCAGGCGAAGGCGAAGGAACAGGAAGCGACGGCGGCATCGCTGCAGGCGCAGCTGCAGCAGGCCATGATGAGCGGTGAGGACGGCGGGGGAGGGCTATCGTGCGCTGGGGGTGAGGCGGAGGATGCTGAATCAGCATATGTTGACCCGGAGCGGGTGGGTCCGAAATGCAGAGGATGCGCGAAACGGGTTGCTTCCGTGGTGGTTTTGCCGTGTCGCCACCTATGTATCTGCGCTCAATGCGACACACATTTTCGAGCGTGTCCCGTTTGCTTCACAGTTAAAAATTCAACCGTTCAAGTTTATCTATCTTAACCTTGTTCCGTGCTTCTCTTTCACAACAGAAAACACCCAAATCAATATCATGTTAAACAATAACAGTAATAATAATAAAATTAAATGTTTTATTTATTTATTTATTTACTTTCTTTCTATTTTTTTTGTTGTTGTACATGGTTGAGAAGAGAACTGGGTAATTTTGGTGTGAGAGTTAATTTTTTTTAAAGCTTTTTAACCCTCTCTGCATTTTATATTTCTTTACTACAGCACACTCAATTTAATTTCCTAGGTGATGTACATGGATGGGCACATGGGTTATTTTTCTCTTTTAGAAAAACTATTGAATTGATATCTTACAATATTTATTCTTTTATTGGATAAATACTTGAATGTGATGCCTTTCCAAATTCTCATGTCAATGTGCTGTTGTCTCCATTTGGATGTCAGAATCTTGCATAATTTGGAAAAGCTTCACTTAATTTGGCATCCATGACATGAAGCACTAGGATTTTTTTTCTTGGGGAGTTGGTTTCATTTCAATATTTCAACACTCCATGAAAAGTGAAGAACATTGCTTGGGGAAATGGTCTTTCAATTTGACTGTTATGCCACATTCAGGTCCCAAGCACTATATTACAAGGACACAAAATTGAATTGAATAATGGGTTTTGGTTGTGGCAAGGGAACGAATTGATATCTGAACGGACTCAATGCCTGTCCACATTTCATTTCCTCCACTGTCGAGTGGAAATAGTGCACTGCACATTAAATATCTTTTTTTTTCACTTTAAACATAAGGATTCTGAATTTTCATCTTTCAATTCATATTTTTTATAATATACATTATAAATGACCCAACTAAGATGGTAAATAATACTGAAAAGAATAAATAACAAACTTATATGAATAATTTATCAAAATTAAGTTTTTTTTGCTCATAATAACAAACTTTGAACTTTGTTTGATTAACTAAAATTGTATTACCTCCATTTTTAAATTTAAATAATTTTAGTTTTTTTCTTCAATTGTTTTACAAAACTATAGTTATTTCAATTCTTCCACTTTCTCCTGCACAAGCACCCTGAAATTTGGAATGGCCACATGGGAGAGCACCACTTTCTGTCATGACCTCTGCCAACTTTTTTTTTTTTTTTAACTTTAAATGCAATTTTTTTTTCTCAACATGATGGTATGATTACTTGGTATTAGAGATGTTTAACACTGACCATGCATGTAATTTTACTTTCTTTCTCTTCAATCAGTTAAGATCAAAAGTTATTTAATGGCAACAAAGCTATTTCAAAAAGTTGTGTTTTTCTTATTTTAATAATTGAAATAACATCTATTTTTTTTTAAATTGTACTTTTCATTCCTTACAATAAAATTATTTTCTTTGAGTTTATATATACAGAACAATAATTGTATCAAAGATTATATATTAGAAAGAAAATAGAAAAAAGTTTGAACATGAAAAGGAAATTGCAGAAAGACAGAATAAGAGACATGATATTTTAAGATTTGGCTCTTATAAAAATAAATGGTGTACTTTAAAGAGAAAAATATGAGATTTCAAAAAGTCAAGCTTACTTTCCAACAGTTAACGGTCATAAAGTTAACACAACTATTCACTTGTTGTTTAGTGAACGAAAAGAAGCATTTATCAAGATATTTACTTCAACAGAAAAGCCCAAAACACATCATAAAGGCCCATGTGAGTTTGGAGTACTTGTCCATAAAACATTGGCCCCATGACAATTTTTCTCAAATCTCTTTCTAACATGCTATTTTTTTAACTCAATAATACAGTAAATAACTGGTGGTACATAATTCCACACACTATTTCATTTAAAAAATATCTATCTAATACTAATAGATTTAAAATATATTTAACTATATTATAAATTTTCATTACCTTTTGCAGTAAAATATGACTAATATTCTACTCTTTTTTTTCCCTTTTTCTAGCGAAAACAACCTTCATTTAAAGTAAGTTAAAGTGGTGCAGACGTAAACAAAGAAAATGGTAAGTCATTATTACTAACATAGATTATCTAAATTTACTAATCCAATGTTTAGCGAATCCATGCAGTCCAAAGTCAAAAGGAAAATGACAAAAACAATCCCTCAGTTTCAGCTTCCAAGATTTAAAAAAGAAAACGAAACCTTGTATTAAAATTCAAATGAACATTATTGCTCAGAGTAAAAGGAAAACGAAAGAATCAAAGAACTGAACAAGTCTTGGCATCAGATTTGATGTGAAGTGTGGTATTAAAAATGAGCATAATTAATTATAAGGAAAGAGAGATTTGAGTAATTAATTATGAAAGATGTAGAACTCAAATCGAAAACAAATTGGTAGCTAAACAGAGAGAAGAGGGTGGGTATTATTAATAGAAGAGTGAAAAAGAGATTGGATCTTAGGTGTGTGTATGTATATCAAATGGAGTGAGTGTTTTGTTTTGGTATTATATGATATGATGATAATACCGAGTGGTTATGGCACTGACTCGTATGGATATAATGTACACAGGCACCATTATCAGATTATCATCACATGTGATCACGCTCCACTTTGTCCACTCTAAATTAATAATCTATTATTTTTCTCAATTATTGCTCTCCATCTATTAATATTATTATATTTTTTATATTACTTTTAATTAATGTTTTAGAATATATATATATATATATATATATATTCAATTATATAAGCATATACTTTAATTTAAGTAAAATTGTTCCTATAGGATGTAAAGATTGATAATCCAACCAGAAGTAGAGTTAAAACTCATTTTTATAAAATGAGTAAGATAGGTTAAGATTTCTCAAAGTAATAAATTAATTTTATGAATACTTCAATAATAATTTAAAAAATTTATGAATAATTTGATAAAGATATAAAAATAAAAAATTTATAAATATTAGATAAAGATCCAAAAAATTTATTAAGATAGATTAATAATAAATTTTAAATATAACTTATTCTCATAAAATTAATTTAATGAAATAAAAATATATACTATTATATATATATATATATATTAATTTAATTATATCTTTAAATAATTTAAGATTTTAAATATTTTTATAAGTATTTATATAATAAAGAAAATTTATCCTAATAAATATTATAAATTAAAGTAATATATAAATTCCTTAATATATGAATGATAAATATTATATTAGAAAAAATTTATATTAAATAAAATTTTAAAATTTAATTATAATATATAAATAATGAATAAATTTTATTCTATAAATTAATTTTTTAATTACTTCTTGTATATTAACCAAAATCTTATTTTTCTAAAATGTATAATTTAAGTAACCAATACATCTTACATGTGATTTGCAAGTTCATGATGAGAAGAAACAAAAGCAATTTAAATGTATTGAAAGGGAAATTATTTGGTTTCGGGGAGGGTACGTAACATGTAAAATTGTTTGTTGTGAGTGAAAAGTTTGCATATCAAACAAGTTTGTGGTGTCATGAATGTATGGATGGATGCAATGTCAGATTCGTAGCATTTCATTGAAGGAAGATGATGATTTGCTTTTGTAAAATTTAATTCGTGATCGATAGGGATGATTGCATTCAAATTAATCTTAACCACTGAACCTTATTAAAGCCTTGTCAGATTTTTCCCGTGACTGAATAAATAAATGTCACACTTCTATGCTTATCCAGAAAGTGGGGTATAGATAGATACCAAAAAACTGATATTCATAAAATGAACTACTCTAATCAATCAATAAAGTAAGCTTTTCACCAATAAATTTAAGCATTATTCATATTAATTTATATATATATATTTTGTCTAAAAATATTATCAAATTAAAATTTATAAAATAGTGTAAATCTATTTTATTGAACTGATTTTATAATTTTATGAAATTAAGTTAGACTTAAATTTACTGGTATCATAATTATTATTATAAAATTTTTGTTATTAGTAAGATTTTTGTTATTAGATTATTAAAAATTTTATATCAATCCAATATTATTAGATTATCTATAAATTTTTAATTTATTATTGAACTACTCAACAAATTTTTAAATTAATATCAAATCACTATTATTGTATCATCTATAAATTTTTAATATAAAAAAATTAAGATAATTTTATAAAGATAAATTAAACTTTAATCTTTAATAAAAAAAAATATATATATATATATATATATGAATTTTGGAAAAATAATAGGAATTCATTATTAGTTTAAATCACCAAATTTCGACAGAAACAATTAATATACTAAATTCAAAGTTTGAACTGTTCAAATACAACTCAAATTGGATTATTTGTAAAAATAATTTTTTTCAACCTTACTTATATTTCGACCGAATCAAATCAATATAAGACAAAATCTTGAAATACTGTACCATAAAAAAATATATCATCTATTTAAAAAGGACCATCGCATTCAAGTTTATTATTAGCTTGGGACTAAGAACATTATTATTTTATCCAAATTTTTAGAATATCGAAAAAATCATATTATTATATATGTAATAGAATTTTTGTTATTTAATATTTTGCTGTTAAAACACTTATAGCAAATATTCTATAATACAATTATACTTTTATGATTTTTTTAATAAAATTTCATAAAAAATTATAAATAAAATTATTATATATATACATTAATTTCTAGAAGTTCTAACATTTAAATTTTCTAAAATCAGTTTTTAAATTTTGCTTTCTTCTTCTAAATGTTGTTATAGATAAACCTATAAAAAAAAATTGTGTATCAATATCACTTTTATGAATTAAACGTAAAGTATTCAACTACTATTTCTTGCACCTTATCTTCCAAGTATTTATCTTACTCTTTCAGTTTTCATTCTTTCTCTTTGACTCCAACTATTTTTCATTCTTTCTTTCAGATTTCATTTATAAATTAATGATTATAATTAAATAAAATAATATAAAATGTCGTATATAAATGCAAAATGCAAGTTCCCTAATTCACTCACCAAAACCAAAACCCTAATTTTCTGACAACTTGCAACGTATTTTTTGGTCTCACCACCGACATCTTATGCTTTGTCCAATCACTCATCATCATGGTCCCCATCGTTTTCTGGAGCTTCTCTAGAAAAACACCTTCAATGCAAAAATTTTATTAAGACTATTAAATTTAATACTCACATCAGAACATTTTGATATAATATAATATAATATAATAAAGATTTTAATATTAAGATTTAGATTTTAAAGATAAAAAAAAAAAAAATAATATCAGCATTAAAATTAATTTTTATTTAATTAGAATAATTAAATTAATTTTTAAATTATATTAAGTTAAAATATAAATACAAATATAAAAATATGGATCTAATAAAAGTTATAAAAATTGTTTAAAATAATATAATATGATGAAATTTATTTTAGTAAAATAAGAATTTATTAGAAAATTTATAAGAACCTGTGCTATTGAAAATATCACAAGTCACAAAAGAAGGTTAGAAATATCAATGTAGACAACTGCAGAATCAAACATGACACAAACCTCACACCAGTCACCACTTTAATCATCACCTAAGAAAAATAACTTCATGCAGTTAAATAAAAATCAATAATAACTTATTTATTTAAAATCAAAATCTTAAAATTAAGAATTTATATATTTTTCTTCTATATATTATTCAATTTTTTTATTTCTATTTAACATAAAATTTCGAATCATTCATAAATTTTAACACAAAGAAACCCTTGATATCAGTTTACTAGCAAGTGGTAGAAAAAAGTAAGACTTTCATGTTGTGTTCCCTTAGAAAAGAGTTTCGCAGTAAGGCTTTATGAGCGTGGGAGTAAAGTTAATGTAGGAAGTGAAGAACGAGGGTGGAGGTGTGGGGGAGCCCTGGTTTAAGACGGGAAGACAGAGGATAGGCATTAAGAGAAGTCAGAGACAGAGTGTTGAATGGCATGCTGACATTTATAGCATGTTTAGGTCTGTAGGTAACAGATTCTGCTCCCCTTTAACTGCTCTTCATAGTACACACTACATCCTCCCATCTAACGGAATCCAACACTCTCATAATGCTTCACATCTAATGCTTAATAATATTCAACACTTCATATGAATGTGTCAAAGTTCTTATTAACAACAACAATATGGTGTACTATGGTGTACTCTTACCACAGTTGTGACTAGGAGTTGAGTTGTAAAGCATAAAACTTGTTAGGAGGTAGTACAGTACAACTTTTGTTTCCATCCTTGCTTGCTTTCTTGTTAGCTGTATACATCATTTTGGTGTGTAATATCTACTTTTATCATCATTTCTTGACCAATTTCCATAGAGACAATTTTTAGGTGTTTTGAAGCAGGACATTTTTCACCATCCATATCTTTTAATATATAATTTAACCCCTATTCAGAGACACTGAAAGTCACGAGTCAGAGAATCATATTAATGACTATGAATGGGGTATAACGTGAATCAGTGGTCCAAGCAGAGGAGAAACTACCTGCAGGTATGAATCTCATCTTTGAAGCTATTAAACTAGTAGGTTGATACAGTGCCAAAAGGAATTAGAAAAAACTGATATTCGATGGTGTTGGACATGCAGATTAGTTATATATATAAAATCTAAATTAAGATATATTAATAAATACAAAAATTGATTTTATAAAAATAAATTAAACTTAAAATCTATTTCAAATATAATAAAAATGTAACAAACAAATAAAAACTTGTAGTTTTATACTCTTATTTAATTTATATATATATATATATATATATATATATATATATATTATTTAATAAGTTTTTGATTTAAAAATGATTTATTTCTACTTAAAGAAAGCAACAGTGACAGTATTTCATCAAAGATGTTAATGTTAATAACTTTCATCATATTTTCATCTTTCCTAATTTCGTCCATCCCATTATTATTGATGATTTTTTTTATCTTATGATATTTAAAAAAAACTATATTTAGTGATAATTTATGTATTTCTTGTACAGGTGATAAGCTACAATCTTATAAGTAGAAAAAAAATGTAGATAATAAAAGGTTTAATGAAAGTAAATTGAATCAAAATTTTGATATATTTTTAAAAATTTGTTAAAACTTTATTATTCACTCAATGTAATAAAACATATTATTTTTAATTAAATTACTTGTCCATTCTTTATATAAAATATACATTTACATTTTTAGCATACTTGTAAAAGAGCCTTGTTTAGTATTGGGCCTGGCCCTAAAATGTGAAAATTGGTCATGCTCTCTTCTTCGTATAACACCCCTTCCTTTGTCTATTCTTTTTTTTTTTTATCCTATTGGGCCTCATCTCCTCACCCTACATTTTATTTATTTATTTGCTCATAGCTTATTTAACAAAATATAGTTTCTGTTTTTATTTTAAAAAATAAAAATAATATATTTTTCGTGTTAACTTTTTTATGTAATAATTTTTTTTCCATCAAAGAATATATATATATATATATATATATATATATATTATGTAACATTGTATATTTTAAATTATTTACGCTAAAAAAGTTTTCTAAGACACATTTCGAAATAATTGTATAGATGTTATAAGTAAAAGTTTTAAGAGTAGTGCACTAATGATAATCTAATAGAAAATGTTTGAACAATCGACATAAAGTCTTAAGTTTAAATTGTATTAACAAAAGATACTGTTTTAAGATATTGATTAAACAACATCTCATATTTTACTAAAAGCTTTTAATGATTTAAAAAAAAAAAAAAATTAAATTTTTCACTATAATAAACACCTTTTTATATTTTCATTTCTATGACCCATTCATTAAGATTGGCCACATTCATTATTATGCTTTCCACCTTAGGAACAACTCGGTGGCCATGGCTTTCTTCTTAATTTAGAAATGGTTCTGGGTCCAACTCTGTTATAGAATAGTAAAAGTTGAAGTTGTGATTTGGTTGTTGTCATTTGTCACATGTGAAGGTGCCAGCCATATGCGATTCTTCACTTCATGATATCCAATGAACTTGCACTATAAAATACAATGTAAAGTGTACCAGAACACCATAAAGGAAGACAAGATGGAAAGTAGATACTGATTAGCTTTAATTGTGTTGCCTTTAACCGTTAATCATCTTTTAATACCACAAACTTTAATAAATAATTCTTCTGCATTTGCTCAAATAAGTGTAACTCTTTAATCATGGAAGAATCTAACAAGATATTTTTAATCTGGTGGTAATCAAAGATTTCGGTTCAAGATTATCCCTGCATGTACTGTTTTATATTGAAAACTTCCTTTGCTTCTAGAACTATCATGAAGGATCCCCATCTTTAGATTCCTCCATTTTTGTCGTCCTTTGTTCGTATTTTGTTTGCCTAGATCCGTGATGTAAACACTTCGACTTTACATTAATTCCCAAATATGAAATATCACTATATAGTTTGTTCCAACACATGTTGCATCAATAATTGAGAACTGAGAAGAAACTACGAGTAATGTACACATTCTCCTAGTATGTTCATCCCCCAGTTGAATGGACCAAATATAGCATCTTTATAAAGTAGCTTTTTTATTTCCTTTTCGCATCTATGATCGCGTTCGTCTGTATTTCTTTTTTTTTTTATATTACAAATTTTCGTAATGCTTAAAATCATTTTCTGTTTTAAAAAGTAATGGTGATGAATAATGAGAACCTGTATTCAGATTTTTATGATATTAAGTTAAGTTCTAAAATCAAATCCTAAAACAAATCAGAAGTATATTTGAAATGAATTGGCCTATCTATATTTAATATATGAAGTCGTGGTGTAAAAAACAATGTTAGAAAACCGTCTTAACTTTAATAATTTTGACTCGTGTTAGCAGGGACTTTTTGGGACGACTTTAATTGTAATTTCAATTATGATGACTTATTTCCGCATCATTATAAATCTAGTTTAAAAAAATAAAATTAAGTTTGAATAGTCTTCATGTCACAACCTAATTTTGTGAATTGAATTGATTTTAAAATATTATTAGAGATTATTTTAATAATTACTTTTAGTTTATGCCTCATTCACTAACGAGATATTATTAAATTATCTGTAAATATTCAATCTAAAAACTAACCGCTTAAAATAACTAGTCATACAAGTTAGTGATATAATCAAGTTAAAATATATATATAAAAAAGGACAACCTCATTTGAAGAAGAATCCTAGTTTTATCATGAATTCATGTTCAATGTATTCTAAAGTTAAATTAAGCACAACGATTCAGAAAATTGGAGGAAGTTTATTTCTTTTTTTCTCTATATCTCAAAGCATTAACTACACAACATGTATGAGAGGAGAGAAACCGTGAAAGTGTAGTAATTTGACATTCATCATTCAAGAGGTGGTCGTAGCTCCCCCTCAATAATTGTTGGGTAATTTTCATTGCTTAGAATTTAGATTGGACGTTTCAATCAATCAAAACATTTCACTTTTATAATTATTTGGTCTGGTCTTATGAAATAAAAAAAAATAGATATAAAAAAAATTAAGATTACAATTTAGTTTTAAAATTTTACACACTCCAGTGTAGAATTGTACATATTTAATTACTTAAAGTTTATGACAAATATAATTTTGAGAATAATTATTTATAAAAAATAATTTTATTCTATAGTTTCTAATTAGAAAAGAATATAAACTTACTTTATATTATTGCATATATTATGGTTTCTTGTGTAATAAATTAACCTAAATTTAAAAATGTTATTCGTCTTTTTTTTCTGTATTCAAAGTCAAAAGATAAGACAACGGAAGAACTTAAAATTGAAAGTTCAACCCAAAGCAAAAAGAAGAAGAGAACAAGATGCAAGATCATACGGTGATAAAAGCGAGTCAACTGGTCAACGGAGTGGGTGCAAAAGCGTGGGGCGTAGCAGAGGATTTTTGCCGGCGTGGTTGATTCTGATTTGGCAAAGAAGGAATGAGGGGGAGCGGGGAGGAGGGAGGAAGAGAAAAGTGGTGTGTAGGGGATGGAGGCACGTGGGAGGAAATGAAGAGAGATGTGTGGGAGGATGTGCCGCGTGGTGCACACGTGTTGAGAGGGAAGGAGCGGTGGTGATGAGTGTGGAAGGGTGAAAGGGAAACAGTGAAGAGTGGTCTTTGGAAAAAGCAGGTGTATGGAGTTGATGACTCGATTAGGGCATATAATAATGGTAAACAACAAATCCCGAAAAGAGCATCGAAACCATTTAAAAAAAGGCCACGCCATCGAATGATTACGTTGTCAGTGTTGGTGGGCCTTGAAGGTTTCGAGGTTAGCGAAATGGGACCCACTCAGGTTTGCCAAGGAAACGACGAAAGAATCTGAAACAAAGTTAAGGACAGTGGTGACGTTGGGGAACTGGAGTGAGAAGCAAGGTTCAGGGAAAATGCAGAACCCTGGGTTTTGGTTCCTGGTTTTCACTCGCCAAACTTCAATTGGCCACTTCCCTTGCTGGTGGTTTTCGATTCCCAACTCGCGCCATGAGCGCGTGACTTCACTACTTTTCTGTTTAAGCTTTGACATTGTCGGAGAAAGTTTAACTTTGAACTTCACTACCGCTGAGTAACGTTGTTAGAAGAAGTGATATTTTAAGATTTTTTATTTATTACTATTACTGTATGATCAGAAAAATGGTTAACTGGTGCTGTAGGTATTCTTAGGTCTTATGTAAATATACAGAAAGGGAATAAAAAAACATAAATATTAATAATATTCTATTAAAAATAAAAAATACATTAAATGAGATATAAAATAATATGAAAAAAAATATATTCTATTAATAATATTCGATTTGTGATTGTGACATTATAGCATAATTTCTTTTTTCTCAAAATCATATCAAGTAAATGTTTCCTTGGGAACTAAAAAAAAACAAAGGTTGGTTGGTTAAAAAGCTAAGGAAAGATTAAAGCTATTAAGTTAATTAATCAACATAAAACTATTGGTTAATATAACTTGTAAATAGTATTAATTATTATTTTTTAAAAATTTTAAAATAATTTCCTCTATAAATATTTACTTAGGGAAGTAATTTTTAATTCTTGAAATTAATACTGTACTCATTTATATTATTATCGGTTATAAAATATTTGAATCTGTATTTTCATCAAAATTAAAAAATATTAGTATTATACTATTTTATTTGAAACTTAAATTTTATATGATTTTTTTTAAAAGTAAATGCATCTCTTTTATAAAAAAATAATGTAATTATAATTTTAATTTAAATGTTTTTTTTTTCAGTTAAGGGATGGGCTCAAACTCCCAAAACAAATTAAATTTGTAAACGGTGAACCTTGCTAGAGGCAATTTAAATTTGGTAGGTTTAGTTTTAAAAAAAATGTATCATTTAAATGGAAAAAGGAAAATAATTCATGTGTTTAAAGTGAATAGTGGAAAATTGAAATTATTGATTGGTTATTTTTCTTAGAAATAAAGGTTGCTCTTGGTGCCGGTTAATGTCAAGCGTTGAATGGTGTGAAAAGTTGGAAGAAGTCGTGAAAATTTAAATGCGTTTCTGTAAGTTAGAGAAAAACAAGTTAACTTTAGGTATGGGTTAAGGAATCAACCCATTTGCAACTTAATTATAAGCACAATACTTTAAATTGCTTTTTGTGATATAATTAGCAACAGTGTAACTTACATGAATAAAAATATAAATGATTAATAAATGATTAGTTTAAACAATGCATTTATGATTTTTCTTTAAGACTTGTAACCCTGAATTATCTCTATGTGTATGCATAAACTCAATTTGAATATGGATGTTGATGAAACTTAAAAAATAATAGGGAAGTGGTAACATTTAAGTGAGAGAATAGATTACACTAATTTATGTTTTTATAGATAAATTTGATGTGTTCTATTAGGTTAGTAGGGACTTTTGACATATGGGTTTTTTTTTTAGTTTTTATTTTTTCATATTAACATATACATAATTTAACAAGTCAAATTTAAAATAGATTATTTGATTAAATGTAATTCAACTGGTGAAGAGGATTAATACATAGTCATGACACACAAATTTCATAAGTTTTTTAATAATTTTTCATCATACATATTTTTTTTTTACTTTAAATTCAACCAAAATTGTTTCTCAGAACTAAAAAAAATCCTAATTATGAAAGTAGTAGGTGTATACTAATTTTTTTTATATAATTTTTTTTAAAATTATTTTATAATTTTTGTATTCTTTTCTTTTCTTATATATGATATATTCCTACGTGGTTTATTTATAAGAAAATAAGGTAAACAAAAAAAGAGTAAATTTAAGAAAAAATTGTATAAGATAAACATGAAAAAAAATAATTGTTTGAAACACAGCTGAATAATATATATATATATATATATATATATATATTTCATTCTCTACTGTCTATTATTCTTTTTTTTAAATAGGTACTAAATAATATAATAATCTAAATAGATTTAAATTTGAATAAATTTGAATTATTTTAAAATGTTAATTAAACATAGTAATTCCTTTGAGTCTCAGTTTTTTTAAAATTTTTTTATATAAGAATTATCTGTAATAATTGAATGATATATTGATTATTCTTTCCTAAAATATTCTCAATTAAATATTGTAAGTAAATCAATTTTTTCAATTATATAAAAAATCTACAGATACAATAATATTTTTCTCAATAATTTAGTTTTAAAAAATTAAAATTAAAATAAAAATTATTAACAAAATTATTATTTTTATTTAATTTTTTCAGATGTGAATTAAAGGAACAAGTTTGTGCGGAGAAAGTATTAAATACATATTTGGGTTAAAATTGAATGTGAAAGGCAGGTAGCCTGTGGTCCCATTAATTAGCTCCTGGAAAAAACCAGAGTAAGAAAGAAAGTGGGACATGCTCCCACATAGAAGGATTTTGTTTTTATTTAAAAAGTCTAATATAATTTATTTATATATTTTTATCAATATATATTTTAATATAAATCATTTTAAATTTTAAAAAAGTATAAGAAGTTAAATAAATTAAACAGAATAAATGTGTATAATATATACAGACAAATTATATGAAATGAAATTGTATATAAGAATTTATTGAATTGTTTTATAAAATGTGACATAGATACCGTGTGAGTGACCGTTACTCTTACGCGCACTGCGCGAGTTTGGGCCCAAGACTTTCCTTACACCCCACCACAATTTGGCAAGCAAGAGACAGACATGTGCAATTTAGTCCAAAATGGGCCCCACCACTTTCCCCAATGCAAACAAACTGTAAAAGATCTTCCCATCCCTACTTCAAACCCTCACATTCTGTGGAATTACAAAATTGCCGCAACATCATCATCCAATTGCAATCTCTGCTCTTCCATTTTCGATGGCATGCCTGTAATTTCGGGTGCCCCTTCAATTAATAATATTAATAATACTTTTCAAAAGCTAGATGCAGGTATTTTGAGCCAATGGATTCACCAAGAGAGGTTAATGTTTGTAATTGCAAGTTATAATCTGCCTCTGTTCATTATTGCCCTCTCGGTTCCGCTTTCAACAAACAAAACAAAAACTTCACCTACCACTTTATAAAACCCCTCCCTTCTCTTCCTTTCCCCCAATTAACATTCACTCTCTGTTCATTGTGTTCCTTCCTTCCCTCAGCAAACCAAACCCAAAGGAAACACTTTTCTTTTCACTTTCCAAAGAGAATCAGTGAAAACAATTCATGGCTGGTTCTTCCAAGAGACATTGTTTCTCCCAAGAGGACGATGCTTGGACTTCTTCCATGGAGCCTGGCTATTCTGGGCACAACCACTTCCATCCCTACCAACATGGCTTTGTGTCTAGGACATTGGGTTATGGCACTTTCTACAAAAGAGGTTTCAGGAGCCCCTCTATTCTTTCGCCAAGATCTGGGAGATTTTACGATGCCAGATTCGAAGATCACCAACCCCACTTTCTTGAAGCTTGTTTTCTTTGCAAGAAGCCACTTGGGGATAATCGAGACATCTTCATGTACAGGTTAGTCTCCAAATTCTATCTCCTAAACCTCCAATTAGTATTATATGCATTAGGATCTTAATCCACAAAGTTTCAGACAAATTAGATTCCATTTCACTCTTACCATTCTTTGTTATGATTTTTAAATCTAAACCTTTCTTTTAACCCTCTACACTCCCAAGAAATTCTTACATGATTCAGGTCCTCACGGATCTTTTATCATTAATAGAGTGACATGCAATTGAGTGTCATGAATGTATGGTAAATTGAAAATCTCTCGATTGCATGTCATGTAAAGTTTGGGTCTTGGGACTTGTGATGTTGTGAAATTGTAATAATTTATCATTGACATGGCTTAGATTAAAATTCACTATTGATTAACCCAAGGGACATTCTTTCTTTCTTGTTAATAAGATCCGATCAAAATGAAGATTTTTCCTTTTTCTAATACACTTAATTGGGTTTTGATTTTTTTATTGTGATTGAATTGTGGTTTCTATACGAATGTGAATTTTGTTCGATCTCTATGCCGGGGCTCTGATGGGTGTGAAATATTTGTATTGCAGAGGGGACACGCCTTTTTGTAGCGAAGAGTGTAGACAAGAGCAAATAGAGAGAGACGAAGCCAAGGAGAAGAATAAGAATCTCTCTTCTTCTATGAAGGCTTTGAGAAAAAAGGAACAAAGAAAATCTGTCTCCCCAAACAAGGCCCAGGATTACTCCTTTCGTGCAGGGACGGTTGCTGCAGCTTAGATGAAACTTGTGGATGGTAATAGATACTAAGAGAGACAAAAGGACAAAAAAAAAGAAAAGAAAAAAAAAACAGGTAAACCACTTCAGAGTTCTGTAAGAAAAGAAAAGAAAAAAAGAATGAAGAAAGGGAAAGTAGAAGTGAAGTTCGGAGTTTACTTTCTTTCCAGGAAGAAGGGTCAAGAGAGAGAAGAGATCCCCCTCTAAAAGGATTTTTTGTTCATGAAGCTGTATATGGTTAATACGTATAGAGAGAAGTTCGTTGCTTGTGGGATCCTCTCTTCCAAATGACTCATTTTTCAGGATTATTATTTTTTAAAATATATCTTAGATATAGTATTTTATATATATATATATGATGTGGTGGTGTTAAATAGTTTCGAAGTTTTAACGAAGAAACTTAACTTAATTGCTACTACCTGTATTTCTTTAACTTGTTGTTATAGTGTTTTTCACCTCTTATGTGGAACATTAAATATGAATCGAAGAAGGTAGAAAAGGTATATGACCTTAGATGTGGTTGTGGTTATTTTTTGTCCTGTGGTTGTGGTCCCCAAAGAAATTGAGATGGGCGAATTTTGAGGTGGGAAACAAATTATGTTATAGGGAAAAAAAGAAACGATTAAAAAAAATAAAACTTCACTTTTTAATTATTAACTAATGATTATGTTTGAATATTCTCTCTATAATATTAGTTCTTATTTTTATTTGAATCTATTTATAGCAAAATTCAAAATCCTCTCTGTTACTCCCTTCCACCCCTTTTAACCTTCTCCCTAATTCGTCTCCGAAGGACCTCTCCTCGCCTCTTTAACTGGTTTCATAACCCTCTTCTTCGAACCTCCTTTTTCTTCTCTTAATTTTGTCTTCGGCGAATTTCTCTATTTTTTTTCTGTTGTTCACTATCATTTTGCTATCTTTTGGACAGTTTTTTAGATTTTATTACTAATGTATTCCATATCCATCATACCATTTTTAATGCGTAAAATTAATTTATTTTATATTTTATTAAAAAAGTTGAGTGTTCTCTTCTAAAATTAAGGTTATATTTAAATATTTTATATTGTAAAAGAAAGGAACTATAAGATTTTTTAATTGTCAAAATTAAGATTATTTTTTAAAAATATACATGAAATTAAATAATTTAGTAAGTGCAAAAAAAACTCAAAATAATAAAACAACAGTTAATCAGTTAAAAAAAATAAAAATATCACAATTAAAAAAATACTTGTTTTAAATTGTATTTTGATGAATTTTTTTAGTAATTAAATATATATTTAGAAATCTATTATAAGTTATAATATTTTTTTGTCTATTAAATAATTGAGTGTAATTTGAAAGTGACAATTAAATTAAATTATATTTCAAATTTTAATTAACTTAAAAAAAATGTTTAATATATGTGAGAGTGTTTTAAATTTATATGAAAAATGATAGTTATCTTAAGTTGAGAAATAAGATGTTGCCAAGAAAGCCTACGTGTTAATTCTTCATTGTTTTTAAATATATATTGTATTTTCAAGTTTGGAATTAGTTAACCATGGGAGTTTTTTTATAAGTTTTTTTTTTTTCTTAAATATTATTTTTTTTCTTCTGAGATGTTATATACATGTAAGTTGATAAAGAAAATGTGAGTTTGAGTTTATTTAGATGTTTTTAATTACTAGCTTAGACTTTTGAAGTGATCTAAAAGTCCTTTAAGTATTATTGTCATCTGCTTTTCAAATTTTAGCTACCTAAAAATCAAGGGAATTCTAATTAATTAAGTTAATGTTGTTTTAGGTTTTTAATTAGGTATTAGTTAATAAAATATTATGAATGATTGGTTTATATATATTGCGGAGTTTGCTTAAATATTTGTTTTTCAACAATTTTGCGAAATGTCATTGTGAAGTTGATAGATATTCTGAATTACGTAATGAGTAACTACGATAGTGAAATATCGCTAGTTTAGTTGTTATTGTGTTTATATAATCTGAATTATATATTGAGTAGCTATGTTATGTTTGAAAATATAAAGTTTAAAAGTGTTGATATGTGTATTTCTCTCTCAGAAGATACTGAGACTTAAAGAGTTTTCACAAATTACAACTTGAACCTCGTAATCCAATTCAAACAAAAAGGCCAACAACCCACTCATATACGTGACAGACCAAGCATTCTAAACCGTTTTTCATAGACAGGACAACCCAATTTTTGTGGGCTGGTACCCATTTTGTCATCTTAAGTTACACTTATACTTTTTTCAGTTTTTCTAAACGGACATGTCTTTTTTAGTATTTTAAAAATTTTAGATTCGACTTATTTAAATTTGAGAGAGTAATTGAAATAAATTTCATTCAGGTTATTTTAGTAAATTTGATAAATAAAAAATAATATTGTTTATAATTTATCTATAAAATATGAAATAACATATAATTTGAGATGGAGGAAGTATTTTTATTTTTTATTTTTTTATGATGAAAGTCATGTTAGTATTTGAGAAATCCAATTCCATAACTAGTTTGATTTCATTATTCACTGTGCGTGAGGTGCTAGCTTTCTTGCGATGTCAGCATGGGCATGGCCGATCAAGCCATTTGTCATTTAATTGCATACTTGAAGGGCAAGCGTGTCACACCAAACGGCAACCGCATTGCAAAGCGAAGATTAGTAAAATGAAAAATGCCATCATAATATTTTTTTAATATTAATTAAAATTGCTTAGTAATTCAATTACGAAAAAAAATTATCAAATACATAATAACATTCACTAATAATAATAAAAGATGTTAATAACATTGATAATTTTTTCTACACTTATACGAAACAGCCACGTTGGTGCACACGTGACCTCACGTGGAGAGTTTTGTACGAGGTCAACTCTTATGGTTGAATAATCGTGTATCGTAGTAATATTTTTGGTTCGCACGCTCATTTTAATTTTATGCCATGCCATCGACTCTTCTAGGAGTACCTTTCAGAGCAAGGATAGAGTAATAGTAGCACTTTCATTTCATTTTTCTATATATATTTTTGGGGCCAAAGCTACAACAACGTGACCTTCAAGTTCCGAATCACTCTCATTCCGTGGGCAGTTTTTCTATCCTCTTTTCCTTCTTATCACCGTCGTCATTCGTCTTCGTTTTCGTATCTGTAACCGCTGCGATCCTCGTCGTCGTGCGGGGTATATGATCACTCTGCCACGAGATGCTGGAGGATCAGGTGGCGTACCTCTTACAGAGGTACCTTGGCAATTATGTGAGAGGTCTCAACAAAGAAGCTCTCAAGATCAGTGTCTGGAAAGGTTCTCAAAATCCTAACTAACTACTCTTCTTGTCTATTCTTTTAATTTTCTTAATCACTTTCTATTACCTTCTAAAAGGTTTAACCATTTCTTATTTATACTTGATTGCTGAGTTGAGATTAGAGTGAGGCTACGAGTTTGTGTCTCAGTTGTAGTGGTTGATATTGATTTCCGGCGGTTTATATTTTGTCGAATTGAAATTCAAGTGCTCAATCTGCTCACTGTGCTAGAGCTACCGTAGCCAGTGGTTCGAGTTGCTAATTGTGTTTGAATCTGTTGCTTTTTGGTGATTGTGAAGTTTCTGCATGGTCTAATCAACGTAGTTATTTGGGCGTTTATGTTTATTGAATTGAATATTAAGTGTTCAATCTGTTTACCGTGCTAGAGCTACCGTATCGATTGTGCGCGAGTGATTTGACTAGCAAGTTGTGTTTGGAAATGTTGTTTTTGGTGAATGTGAAATTTTTGTATTGCTTCAATCAATGTGGATACTAATTTCGGGCGTTTATGCTTGTCGAATTGAATTTCAAGTGTTTAATCTGTTGGCCCCGCTAGAGGAACTTTAGCGAGTATGCGCTAGTGGTTCGAGTTTCAAATTGTGCTTCAAACTGTTGTTTTGGTGATTGTGAAATTTCTGCCTAGTTCCAAACAATGTAGTTTGAAAGAGAGTAGGAAAAGGTACTAGGTAATGATTCAGCTATCAACAGTTGGCATTTGGCTATATTGGATTTTTTATGCTTTTCTTTTATTTCCTCTTTCTAAAAATGTGTTGGAGAATCCAATGCGTAATTGGTCTAGCTGTCCTGATTTTGTGGTGTGCAATTCCGAGGTCAATGTGTATTTGTTGGTGAGGTCAATCTGTGCATACAGATATGCATCTTGATCACTAATATTGAAAGATTTGGGAGCATGGCTTTGGAAGGGAAGGAAAATGAGGACAATTTTCCTATTTTTAAACGAAGAGAACTATACAATATTTACACAAATAAACAAAATATTAATACTTCCAAGCTAATCTATCATTTCATAAAAAAAAAAAAATCAAATTAGAGGATATTTATTTGAAACAAAAAAATATTGTCCTTTCTTCCCTTTCCAGAATTCAACTTCCGAACATATCTTTACTGAGTTTATGGATGTACATTTGTGCGCTTTTACTTTCTATCTTCCTCATTAATATTTCTGAACATATCTCTACCGACATATGAAACAGGAGATGTAGAGCTGAAGAATATGCAGCTAAAGCCCGAGGCTCTGAATGCTTTAAAACTTCCGGTGAAGGTTAAGGCAGGTTTTCTTGGATCAGTGAAACTTCAGGTTGGTGGGGGATTAGCTGTTTTTTTTCTCAGAATTCAGAAATGTAATATGTTGAGTGCGGTTATGTATATTTTTTCATATTGCTGCATGTCAGTAGAGCATGCATGCATACATTGAGTGATAGGAAATGATCTTTGATTATTCAACCTTACATAGATAGCCAAGATTGATTTTACTTAAATTTAATTTTGATTCTTGACCATTAATGTGACATTGAATGGCCAATGGGCTCCTCTTTCCTTCTACTGCAAATCTCTTTGGTTAAGGACATAAAGGAAAGCAAGAGGGGTGGAAAGAAATAAGCTTAGATGAAAAAAATGGGAAGTTTGAGCCTTGATCATGTTTGACGAAGAAATGAAAAGTTGAGATGGCTTTAATTTATACAATAAAGTAGCATATTAAAAGTATTATATTTCAATTATTTTTTCTGTATAATTTTTCTTTTGCCAGATATATTCTCCCATTCGTGTGATTAATTTGTGGTACAACCAACTGTTACTATTTCTCATTTTCTAATTTATATTATCTTATATTTTCTGGTTTCTGGTTTTCATAGTTTGATTTTTTATTTTGAGCATGGCACTGGTATTGATGGAATGATATTCTTTGTTTTATTATTTTATGGGCATATTATCTATTGGTAGGATACAGACAGAGATGTAGGCCTGTAGGTTTGTCATGCATTGTAGTAAAAGTTCATTATTGAAATACTTTCTCATCAATCATGCACTCATTCAGCAGAAGTCACATATTTCTTTCTGCTTGAATGATGGTCACATTTGATGATTGTATTTCTTTTAAGGTTCCATGGAGTAGGCTTGGCCAAGATCCAGTGTTAGTGTATTTGGATCGCATTTTCTTACTAGCTGAACCTGCAACTCAAGTTGAGAGATGTAGTGAGGATGCTGTCCAAGAAGCTAAGAAGAGCCGAATACAGGTAAGAATTCAGAAGTAAGAATTAGATAAAGTGTATTCAATTTGGGTTGAAGATGATTTATTTGATTGAGCATACTTTTCCTTTCATTTTGGCTACAGGAGATGGAATTGAAACTTTGGGAGAAGTCACAACAGTTAAAGTCAGAAATGGTATAGTTTCACTTTTATTAATGTTTATTAAATGAATAGTGGAATTCTCTTTGGATTGTGTCCAGCACCATATATCCATCCAACATTATGTAGAACTGCTCAATTTCTGGACATGACTGAAATGGTAGAGTATTGGATAGAATAACCCATAAACAGCATTTTGCTCCCTCCAGGTTTGCTAGAATGTGACCATGAGCGAGAAAGGGAGTGAAAATTTAAAATTTGTTTTCTTAGAATTTGGGCTTAAGAGCTACTCAACCCTGAAAATCTATCTTCTAAACTAAGGACTATCCAAGTTTTATAAGTTTTATTTAAGGCACATATTTACCCTAAACCCTTGAGGCTACAAATTAAGACAATTTCCAAAGAGGCTGCAACTAAAATGTCGAAGAGAAAGTAGGAGAGAATTTTCAGAAAAAAATGAATGTTATTTTGATAATATGAAAAGCTTTTGTTGTGCATTTGATCAGTATATTTATTCTCAGTAGTCAGTTTGATAACTTACTAGCCTCAGCCTCCTAATAAGGGTACAAATGTGTCCTAATTCCTAACTCACTCAACTTAATTGTCATGATGACTGGTCAACAACTGATGAGGCTGCAGCTGAGTTCACACTTCACAAACACACTCAATACTTGCACAGTACATGTACACTCACGAAATATAATGCATATCCCTTAAGTTTCATCAAAGGACTGCCAAAATTGCATCACCGCCACAAAAATTTTGCTTCCTTCTTGTCAAAGCCTTTGTATGTTAATAATCTGAAACTGTTCCAAAGTTGAAGGACAAATCCCAGCCTAACCCCTAAACCCCAAACAAGATATTTCACGTGACAGTTGCCAACAAATTTGCCTTATAACTAAATGGTGATGACTTTTAAAGTTTTTCTTTTCAATCTTGCGTTTCGTTTCCTATCAGTGAATTGGGCAATGTGTGTAAAGTTTATTCATGGATTTTAGAATAAAGCCATGTCATATATAATTTCCTTCTACCTATGCATTGGATACATATAAGTTTAAGGTGATGCATTCCAAATTCCTATTTGGATCTTTATGTAAACATATGCCCTGCTTGTTTCTGTATGATTAAGAATACTTTATATTAACTCATGTGTCTTGTTCTTTAATCTTAAGAATAAATCATGGTTGGGATCCCTCATCAGCACCATCATTGGAAATTTGAAGCTTTCAATTTCTAATATTCACATCAGATATGAGGATGGTGAGAGGTAAAGGAAAATTTTGGAGTGTTTTGTGGATGTAAATTAGATCTCTCAGCTTTCTATATACCTCTATAGCCTGATATTCTGTCTTGTAGCAATCCAGGGCAACCATTTGCAGCTGGAGTTATGTTGGATAAACTTTCCGCTATGACAGTTGATGATACTGGGAAAGAGACTTTTATTACTGGAGGTGCATTAGATCACATCCAAAAGGTTTACATGTGACTTATACTGGCTGTAATGATGTAATCCTTTTATATCAATTAAGATGCTTGTTAATTTGATAAAGTCTTAAAGTATATCTTGCAATGGAACAAGCAAAGTTTTTCTTAAATTCTGTATCTTGGAACTTTTCTTTGCTTGAGAGTAAGTAGTTTATTTTGTTTTCTTTCAATGAATCTCTTTTACTTACCTGTGAAACATAATTGCTGAATAAAAATAATTCTACTGCATAGTCTATAATGATCGAAACATTTGCTACTTGCTAGTGTTTTTTGTTAATGTCTTTTTTTCTTCATTCCTTTGCAGTCTGTTGAACTCGATCGACTTGCAGTATATTTAGATTCAAATATTATACCATGGGATGTTAATAAAGCATGGGAAGATTTGCTTCCTTCAGAGTGGTTTCAGGTATGTATGTTGGAGTGGATAGGGAGTGAGGGCTATGGATTTACAAAGATCTGATATTTGCTTCCTCAACTTCTTTGAAGACCTTTTCCCGTTTTAATATTTATCATGTATTTAAGGAGTGAATGTGTTTGGGCATCGTAGTTAGTTTGGTTATCATGATTGTATGTTTGTGGTTGATGTTGATAGTCTTGCTATGCGAGAGGAGAGGGGTTGTTCCAACTTGGTTCTCTAGAATGGTAGGGGAAATTGGTGGGATTCTGTGCATGATCTGTCTGGGCTGTTTGGGGGGAGTTTGATTCTGCTTGTATATTGTAATCTCTTAATGGTTCAGTGTCAGTGTTATTTTATCCTGATCCTTTAAAAAATGGCTCTTCCCTTTTCCTGTTAAAATTATTTTCTTTGTTTGTTAACATAATGAGGGCTATGAACATCCCTTGATCTAACATCGACATCTGGGATTTTCTTTGTTTGTTAACATATTGAAGACTATAAAACATCCTTTGATCTAACATCTGACATTTGGGGTATGATTGTACCTCATCAAGATTGCTAGATACTTAACTTATACTTTGGTGAATTTAGAATATCCTTTTACATGGTTGACTCATAGTCTGATATTTTCTTCGTAATGTATTGTTTGAGAAGTAGAAACGAAACAATTACTTCTTTTAACTAGCTTAACCTTTTAGGTCCCTTGATGTGGTGCCAGAACCTTGAAAAAACAAATTCAGTAGTCTGATCCTGGACTCGTTGAAGGTTAGATTAGAGACCAATCACAGCCAACACTATAAAGAATTAATCTCTACAAGATTAGTAATCTAAATAATAGAGGCAGTAATGAACTGTGTGCAACTTACTCTTAGGCAATAGTCTTTGGATAAGTTGGAGTGTTTAAACCTACAATTTTTTCTGTTTTGCTACCTATTCATATTCTTTGTCCTTTGTTCTCCTTTTGGTTTGATCCAATGTTTTTCTAGAGGATTTAGCTTTGGTTTATGATTTTTTTGACATTGGTAGGGTTAGAAAAAGGAAGCATAGACCTTCATTGGCTTTTGCTTAAGCTTTCGATTATGTGATTATCTGACATATAGTTCAACTCTACTGACTGAGTGATAGAAGTTTTGGTTTAAAGCATCTTAAGCAAAAGGAGTGTCAATTGAAATTTATCTACAATTTGTGATGTCAAAATTCAGTTTAAAGCAGCTTAGTTTTTTAATAAAATAGCTGCGTACTATGTGATTTGTTCACAACTCTGACTTGGTTGGCTTTCACATGGTAGAGTGCATTAAGAGTCATAAAATCTATTATCAGCTTTCTTGCTTATCCATTGTGTTATATATAGTCATAACATGCTTGAAGAACTGTGGGCAGTTAGACTTAGTCATTGGCGTTGGAATTAAAGAATAAAGATTGATGGATGCCCAGATTGTGGGGACGTTTATGATACAGTTCCTATTTATTTGGATTTAATAGCTGCTTAAAGTACCATATATAGGGACATGTTGCCCCACTGAAAAAATTATTCACCTGGGGTCCTTTGGAGGTGGCATGCAACTTGGTTTTTGTTTTCATTGTAATTTTATTTCTTTACCTCTCCTTTTTTTTTTTAGTTTCTTGAAAGTAATTTTCATATAAAAAATTCAGATATTTAAATTTGGCACTAAAGATGGGAAGCCAGCTGATAATTTGTTAAGAAAGCACTCATACATTCTACAACCTGTTACTGGGAAAGCAAAGTACTCCAAGCTCCTGCCAAATGAAGTTGCTGACAGCAAAAAACCTTTACAGAAGGCTGTGGTGAACTTGGACGATGTTACAATTAGCATATCTAAGGTTCATTTGATGTTTCTTTTTTTGTTTTATTCTTATCTACGGAGATTGTGTTTATTTTTAGATATAACCTTTGCATTTTTCTCTTTGTAGGATGGATATGGGGATATCATGAAATTAGCAGACAACTTTGCTGCATTTAATCAACGTCTAAAGTATGCTCATTATCGACCACTGGTGCCAGTAAAAGCTGATTCCAGGTCTTGGTGGAAATATGCTTACAGAGCTGTATCTGACCAGATAAAGAAGGCAAGGTATTTGCATGCATTCCGATTCTGTTCAGTCCTTTGCCAAGCTAAATTTTGTAAATTCTAATTACTGTAGATAGGGGGTGTAACTTGCGCAGGTAACCCTAATTTAACAGCCTAATTTACAATTAAACAAAACTAGTGACTATTGTTTGACTGAATTATCCTGGAAACAAGATAACATGCTTGAATTGATATCTGTGAACATGTTTCTCAAATCTTCCATTATAGGGTATCCATGCTTAATCAGCACATCTGTGATTTTTCATCAAATTATTTTTATGATTATCTTTCTTTAAATTGAAACTCTCAACTAGGACACTTTATATTTTGGAGAGTGTAGTCAAAGGAGTTAAAAAGTGTCTGAAGTGCCAAGATGGGATGGACGATGATGGATTGTACAAGTTCCTGCCTCTTCTGTGGTTAAATCTTGTTATGTATTAAAAGCACTTTTACTTCATGGAGATGCTCCAGGCAAGTACCTAGTAGAGGAGAGAATTAACAAAGCTCAGCCCACGAGAAGCCTATATATTAATATGAAAAACAGTGGCAGTCCAGGGATCAATCGCTGCTTGAAGCAAAGTGTGTTGCATAGAAGAAAGGATTATGTAGAAAACAATGTTTAACCGTGACTTTGATATACTATTATTGAGGAAGAACAGTACAATAAAGAGGTGCAGGCCACACCAAGGATTGACCCGACAAATCTGATACTATCCAAATTTAGAAACAGAATCACTCAAATAAGGAAATGAAATATTCACAGCAACTAGGATATGATAAACCTTATCAACCAAATAGGCAATATATAAAAATACCATAATATTGATTTATTACATTCAATCAATCACAAATTCAACATGTGAATAATGGTCTGAAAAGCTGGTGTAATTGTAGTCACCCTGCCTTAATTGCAGACTGTCAGATTTGATTGTCAACGTCTTGGAAGTGCTACCTATGAAGGAAGGGGCTTGCTGAAAAGGTTGAGTGAAACATCATAGTAAGCAGCAGCCGAAGGTGGAGAGTTGAAATCCCAAATTAAATAGAGATAAAATTCAGAATTATGGAGCAAAACCCAAGACCGATGGAGTGCCAAAATACAGTTTATAAATGGGGGCAATCCTCGCTTTCTAAGTTAGTTTTATAGGGTTGAGTTAGGCTTAAACTACTTTATAAGATGATATCAGAGCCAAGTGGGACTAGCCAGGGCCTGCTCTGCAGTTTTAGGTGGACCTGAGGCTTGACAACTCTGGATTTTTTGGTGGACCTGAGACTTGACAATACCAGAATTTTTGGTGGACCTGAGGCTTGACAATACCAGATTTGGAGGTGGACCTGAGGCTTGACAGGACCAGATTTTGCTCTAGTTTGCATAGAATGAGTCTTAGATGAATGAGAGGTAGCTGGGAGGTTAGGGACAGACTCATGAAAATATGATGAATTTGATGTTGATGTGGAGCTTGAGGAAAGTGTGGATAGGGTGCAGGAGAAAATTAAATAGTGAGAGGAACAAAAACAGAAGTAGCGGAATTAAAAGAACTTCTGGAGACCAATTCAGTGTATGGGAACCGGGACTCATCAAAAACAACATCTTTGGATACATAAATGTGACCATCTGCAGCAAGATACTTATAGCCTTTCTGAGAGTTGGAATAGCGAAGAAAAACACACTCTTGTGAGAGAAATGAAGTTTATGACTATTAGAAGGTCTAAGGTGGCGAAAACAAGACCACCCAAAATTTTGAGAAAATGAAAAACAGCCTCTCCACTTGCAGGGATCAAGCTGTGTATATCTACCCTCTTCAGATCCCACTAGATG
The DNA here is from genome assembly GCA_016859785.1 of Macrotyloma uniflorum. NCBI lineage: Eukaryota > Viridiplantae > Streptophyta > Magnoliopsida > Fabales > Fabaceae > Macrotyloma > Macrotyloma uniflorum. Next base: position 2,768,219 of record BDMB01000002.1, read on the forward strand.
GGTATGCAATGGGTTGCCCTTTATGTTGCACTGCAATCAAAGAATATATGTTTGTATATATATATATATATATGTATAGATATTTATTTATATTTCGTCCCTGTTTTTCATTTTCTATGGCGTTAATAGAGTGTAATAGCATGTACTGTTTTCTGTTTGTTACACAGACAGTGTACAAACACACTTCTTTTTCATGTTCCGAACAGATTGACATGAACTCTGTTCTTTTGCATTTTACTCATGTTTCCTAATATCCTCAACTCTGTTTGAACAACTCCATAAAGAGAATATAAGTAAACAATATCATCATTGCTTGGGTTTATTACGCTTCCATTCTAAACTTAATCAAAAGTAGATTCTCCAAGTATTGAGGGCACACCATAAAGACGACTTAACAAACACCAACGTATCTAATGTATTTATTTATACTTAGTGCTTAGTTTTGACTGGGTAAGGTCAATGCATATGTTTCCTAGATGTGAACATAGCAAATGATGTGAATGGGAATGATAAGTGAATATGGATGTCCATGATACTTAATGTTAGGTACAAAACTAATTTATGAATGGACAAGATAAAGCATCATCTTTCAACATTTCTGTCATTTGTTTTCCCATTCTAAAACTCTGTACTTTGACTTGGAATAGTTAGCCATATTAGGAAGATGTTTTCAGTGTATGTAATCTGGAGTTTTCATGGATTAGTTCACGCATCAAACTTTCTTGGATTGCATTTTGATTTTTGCATCTTTATGTGCTTTTCGAATTTTAACGGGTAGTTTCTCAAGTCATAATAGGAAGATGCAGTTCTAAAGTTTTTGCTTAGCTTTCTTCCATCTATTTCTCAACCTTAATCTTCATTCAGACTTTGTAATACAAGTTTAGAGGGTGTTTGGTTTGTTATATTCTCGTCAAATCAACACCCTCTTAAGCTTGCTGCTTCAATGTTCAGAATGTTGTAGATACATTTTGAAAAATAATATTAGAGCTTTGTGGGATCTATGGTGATAATTGATCTTTATTTATCATGATTTAATGTTTATATTTTATTGACTATGGATATTGTGCTTCTGTCAGTGGAAATATGTCATGGGAGCAAGTTTTAAGATATGCAACCTTGCGGAAGAGATATATCTCTCTGTATGCTTCGCTGCTTAAATCTGACCCCACTCAGGTGACAATTAGTGGCAACAAAGAGATTGAAGACCTAGATCGGGAACTTGATATTGAACTTATATTGCAATGGAGGTACGTTGTTTGTTTTGATATGTTAGTATTTAATATTAATATTAATATTTAATCGTATGAAAAAACAAGGGTATGTAAGCCTATAATTGATTCAACTATAGTATCATAACCATAGTCAGTGTACATTCTGCATACATTTAGAAAATATTAATGAATCATAGGTTGAAAATTAGTAAAAGCACCTTTGCAATTTGCGTTTCCTTTTTAATGAAAATGATGACTTCTTGATCTGATAATATTGACTTTACTTTATTCCAGCAAGAAAGCTCACTTTTTGACTTGATACATTGTTGAGTTTTGGTCTGAGGCTCTCTTGATGATTCTTCGTACTCCTTTTTTGATGTGTATGGTTTGGAAACTGTATTATTATAAAGAAAGATCTCTAGATGCTTCTTTTCATTCATTGTATGAGCATCAGATATTACTTCCTTCACATGCACTTTTACAACCTTGCAATCCACATATTTGGGTTCAATTGAAAGATTTATGCATGTATATGTTACACAGATATATTAGACCTTGGAACCCTCTTGTTTACTATTTGACCTTGGAGTATTATATCTCACGGTCCTTGCAGAATGTTGGCTCACAAGTTTGTGGAACAATCGGCAGAGTCAAACCATAACATGAGGAAACAGAAAGCTGAGAAATCTTGGTGGTCATTTGGATGGTGAAGACTTGTCGTAAAATATTTTCTTGTATCAGTTACTAAGCAATGAATTTTATTTTAGTTTTTACTGTGTTGCTCACCTATGATCATGCTACAGGACTAGGGAATCTCCTAAAGAGGAAAGTGAGGAATTTAATTTCAGTGAGGAGGACTGGAACCAGTTAAATAAAATAATTGGATATAAGGAGGGTGATGATGGACAATTGGCCATAAGTAGCAAGGCGGATGTTATTCATACTTTCTTGGAAGTTCACATGAATCATAATGCTTCAAAGCTTATTGGGGAAACCAAGGAGTCCGTTGCTGAATTATCATGTGAAGACCTCAGTTGCTCAGTAAAGCTTTATCCAGAAACAAAGGTCTTTGACATTAAGTTGGGCTCATATAAGTTATCATCACCAAAAGGTCTCCTTGCAGAGGTTGGACTGTCATTGATGTTAATTTTCTGCATTTTTGAATTTTATGCTTGCATAATACAAGTTGTGATATCTGGAATATTTGTTCCACATCCTTTCAGAGTGCGACTTCCTATGACTCATTAGTTGGTGTCTTCCATTACAAACCTTTCGATGACAAGGTGGACTGGAGGATGGTTGCTAAAGCTTCTCCATGTTACATGACTGTATGATGTTTTTCAATTTTAACCCTTCCTTTACTTGAGTTTTTATTTGTTTGGTTTACTTGTTTACTGATTTGTCTTTGGAGTTTGGACAGTACATGAAGGACAGCATTGATCAAATTTTGAAATTCTTTGAAAGCAATACTGCTGTAAGTCAGACCATAGCACTAGAAACTGCAGCTGCTGTGCAGGTATTATTTGACTTGACATGACATTTCTACTATTTGGGAACATGTTAAAATTCAAAGTTGGAATTTATTAACTATGATACCTGGACCCAGTATATTAATTAAGAAGGTTAAGAGGTGAGACTTTGTGAAAGACATGAACATTCTTCTCCATTCAAATGAACCAGAACTGCAAAAGGCCAAAAACTTCGTAATGAATGCCACAGAGCTTATGCTTGCTTTTTGCCGAAGTCTTGAAACTTAACCCCAAGAAACTATTTAAAAATAGGACACAGCTTAGCCTCACTGGAACCCCAAACAAATTTTTAATACGAAAGGTATTGCCTTTTTCTACATGAATAAGTTCTGTATAGATTGTGAACTTGAAGAGCACATATCAGGTGATGCTTACAAATTTGCATCGTATCAGTTGTTTATTGTATGATGTTCTGGTATCCGGACTCCAGAAAAATGACTTAAGATTAGAGGGATGCTTGGATTTACTAATTGGTTACTTAAAAAAAATCTGGTGATTGGGGGAGCGAGAGAGGAATTGGAATGAGAATTTACAAGGGAAAAATTGATAATCTGAAGTCCAAACTCTCTTATCTGGGGTGATAGTAAGTTGAGATTAACATAGGATTGAGTAAAATCATTATAGATTTTAGTTTACTAGCTTCCCTATATTTCAAGCTCTTATTTAACTGTCTATGTTCATCTGTTCATTTCTTTTTCTTTTCGTCACATTTCTCGTTCTTAATATTTTTCTTATGTTAAAAAATGGAATTTATGATTGACTTGCTAGAAAGTTCTGTTTAACCTTGTGCAAAAGGATGTTCTCATTAGCTTGTGTCATTGTTCCTAGATGACAATAGATGAAGTGAAGCGCACTGCACAACAGCAAATGAACAGAGCATTAAAGGATCATGCCAGGTTATCTTCTCTTTGTTTTGCTCTATTATGTGTGTGTGAGCCATGTATAAGAAACTGCCCTATTACTTATTATACATGTGCTGATTGGAGCTCTTGAAACTAATGATGTACATAATATATATAACTGCATGGGCTGATACATCACTGTGGTTCTTTCTGATTCTATATGAGATATTAGTGATTTAATCCTTCTCACCACTGTGGTTCAATTCCATCTCTTTACCTGAAAGTGAAAAATAATCTCTGAATTTTATTGGTTGCTAATACAAAGGGAGATATGAGATTATTAGTGGATTGTAATCCATTCTAATATAAATAATGAAATATTGGGAAATGATGTCTAATAGAATCTGTACAAATCAAATATGCCCTAATTACTGGAAATTAAGGAATAAATTAAAACAAATTTGAACAAGAGGATCAAAATTCAAATCTTTATGTTAATTTTGCAATACTCTGTCAATTGGTGAATGAACATCTTTTGGTCCTAGCTTGCAAGTGAGATCTTGAACCTGTTCTCTGGGAAAGCCTTGAAGGGATCTATTCTGTAGCTATGAAACCGTTATTCAATTTCTCCTTAATAAAATGTTAGCACATCTCTGTGTGCTTTGTTCTATCTTTCGAACTTAGTAGTGTGTGAAATGCTAATGGTGGACTTGTCATAATGTAGCTTCGTACTATAGTGTAAGGTCATCAAGAATGTTCTTTATCCAGAATTCACAGACCCCTTAAGCTATTGCTACGAATTTTGCCTACATACTTGACCTTGCCGCTTAGTAGTGAGAAATGCTAATGGTGGACTTGTCACAATGGAGCTTCCTACTATAGTGTAAGGTCATCAAGAATGTTCTTTATCCAAAATTCACAAACCCCTTAAGCTATTGCTACAAATTTTGAATGTATACTTGACCTTACCACTACATTTTTGCTCCGTCTTTGATCAATAATCTACCCCTCATAATTCAGATTTGTATGTATCTCTGTGGACAATCTCCCCTCGTTTTTCATTTATAGCCTAATTTTTGGGTTTGCCTTTAAATACTAAAGCAGACATAAATTGACTGACCACATTGATTGCATAAGCTTGTCTGGCCTAGTGTAGAATAGATAAATAAACTTCCCATGAGCCTTTGATATTTTACCATCTTCACTTATGGGCTCTCATCCTTTACAATCATATATGGTTTTGGACTGGGTTGTTCCAATGGTTTAGCAACCACTTACCCAACTTAGTCATTGCTCCAGGATGTATGGCTTCTCTATTTACTTCGTTTTTTATGAAGAACATTGTCTTTGCAAGAAATGATTTGGCTTGTATCCATAATCTTAAGTAGGACACCATATTTAGACAAAAGAATTAGGCATTCTCAAATACATTTTAGGGATTGTGATTGCTCAATCTAATATGGCTGTTTCAATGACTAAAGCAAGCGTGCTTTAGGCATACTTGAAGAAACATGCATGTTGGACTGCTGAGCTAGTGATACTCTAACGGATCCCAATGTAGAAATCCTATATATGATTTTGGATGAGCCATTGAGAAATCATGCCACATTGAGACCATTGTTGATAAACTCAACAACGTTACAATGACTCAATTAGACATTACTTTTGTTGTAAATATGATAAGTCAGTTTTTTATGCTACTTGTGATTGTTACTTAATTTTTGTATTTGGTGGCTATGAATTTTTTTCTTTTAAATGACAACATTTTTTTTTAAATGAAACTGAAGCCAATCCCAAGTTATTATTCGCTACTTTGATACTGATTCGTAGGTTCATTGTTAACTTAAGGAATAATATATACAATATAGTTGCTAGATCCTTTGATAATGTCTGACCAATCTAGACCAAATACTACCTTATATTGTTAAAACAGTTACTTCTGCGGTTCAAAGTGGGAGATGTTAAGGAAATGGAAATGATTTATGAAATCAATTTGCCTCATATATTATGTCATATAATATTCTAACGTAATCTTTCATGTAAGTACCAAACAAACAGATATTGATTGCCAATAGTCAGGGAAAAGGTATTTTAGGAGAGATCATGCTTATTTTTGTTTACTCCAACTATTGTATATTTAACAAATCCTTTGCCTTGGGTTGATTGTATTATGACAAGACAAGCTTGGATCTATATGACTAAGAGCTTTAGTGACATTCGGTTGAGTGAGGTGTGGTAAAACTCCGGCATCTACAATGAGAAAACAATTTGATGACTGTTCTTGGTTTTACTGAATAGAGTATTGATGCTACATTATTATGGATTTTTTATTTTTTTTATTTTTTTTTTTATAGTTTGTAGTTCTAGTATGTAACCATTCCTCAAACCAGAGGGTTTCATCTTGAGTAGCTTCTTGCTAATTCTAGTTAATTTCTTATCTGCTAGGTTTTCATTGGATTTAGATATTGCAGCTCCCAAGATTACTATTCCTACTGATTTTTGTCCAGACAATTCCCATGCTACAAAGCTTTTACTAGACCTAGGGAACTTGATGATTCGTACACAGGTGGATACTCTGATAATTTTGGTAATATCTTTATTTTGAACTTGTTTTATCTGTTAAAAGCTATAAAATATGTATTCAGGAAAACCAAAACCAGGAATCAGCTGAGGATAATATGTATCTGCGATTTGATTTGGTCTTAAGTGACGTATCAGCATTTTTGTTTGATGGTGACTATCACTGGAGCCAAGTTTCTCTGAATAAGTCAGTCCATTCTACTGAAAGTAGTTTCTTCCCAATTATTGACAAGTGTGGAGTCATCTTACAGCTTCAACAAGTAAAATTCTTGACTTGTTGGAATTTCTCTTGATAAGAATCATTCCAACTTTTTTTCCTCATGATGACCAGATTCGTTTAGAGACTCCATATTATCCTGCAACACGCCTTGCTGTGAGGCTTCCATCCTTGGCCTTTCATTTTTCACCTGCTCGGTATCATCGGCTGATGCATGTGATAAAGAATTTTGAGGAGGACGATCGTGACAGCTCTGAGTTTCTTCATCCTTGGAGTCAGGCTGATCTTGAGGGGTGGTTGTCTCTTTTAACTTGGAAGGTAGTGATATCTTTCACACCCTCTTGGTTAGCTATGGCTATATTGTTGTCCATGTAGCACCATCATAATCTGTTATATTATATAACGTGTCTCCTATAAAAATGTTATAGGGTGTGGGAGTTAGGGAAGCTGTCTGGCAGCGGAGATACTTCTGCTTAGTTGGGCCATTTCTTTATATACTTGAAAGCCCTGACTCGAGATCTTATAAACAGTATACCAGGTGCAAATGCCTTCTTTTTGTGTATTGTTATCATACAATATTACAGGATTTTATGTATTACATCTAAGCTTAGTGCATTCATTACACATGATTAGAGGATATTTTTGTTTCCTTTAAATGAGATATCATGCCTCTAGACTAAATTTATTACAATAAGATTCAGAATATTTGTTTTGATTCTCAACAAAGAGAAATAGTGCAATGGGTGAAGACTTGTATGTAAGCGGTAGTTACTTGCTGCTGAATGAGCAACTAATAAACTCTCTTAACAGAATAGATGTTACTGCAATTACAGTGAAATGACAATAAAAAATTGTACATATTATTTTGTCTCTAATAAAGTCTTTCTTTCCTATAAGGATCAGATTAAAGTGTTTATTTAATTTGTTTCCTGCATCTTCTTAGTTTATATATGCTATTAACAGCCTATGTAATCTGATTGTCATAGCCTACGGGGGAAACAGGTATATGAGGTTTCACAAGAGCTTGTTGGTAATGTACAACATGTTTTGGTTGTTTGTAGTCCTACACGATCTAACAATAAGGTAATAGTTTATTTTTCTTTTATCCAAAAACCACTGATGGGAGCTTTTTGTTCCTTCCATGAAGGTTTGAATTTCTATTAATAGCAATCAGTAAATGATTGGTTGTAGGTTGTGGAGGACACAAATGCAGTAATTATACGTTGTGAATCTGAGGACTCAAAGAAAACCTGGCATAGTCGCTTGCAAAGGGCTATTTATTATGCATCAGTTTGTTTTCTTTCTTTTCCCTCTCTCTTGCTTTGTGTGTGTGAATGTTGAGAATGGTTTTTTACTTCTTGTAATCCTAATGTAATTTTAACAAATGGAAAATGTCTATGTATGGTCTTGAAACATCATTTGCCCATGTCAACTAATCTTGTTTTATCAACCCGATATGGTAAATTTGTTTCCCCACTTGTTGTAGTGTGCCCTGATAGTACATTGGACATTTAGAGCATTCTAAACAATGAAGATACTTGCTTATAATTTGATTTTATTTTCAGAAATAAAACTTGTTTGCGTTGAGAAGTTGCATGAGCTTACTACTATATAGGGAAAATGATAGAAACTGTATAAGAAATAGGAGAAAACATAATTTCTTTAATCATTGAATCTATCTTTAATATGAATTTTCTCGATATAGTCCCAAATTCTTTTTCACCAATCAACAAAGAAAAACCTACTAAAACGAAAAAACCCTGTCGCCCCAAAGAAAAATGCACTACCTAGAAGGCTTGAACTTCTTAAAAACATTGAAACAAAATAATGCAGCCATTTTGGTGCAGCCTTGAGCATGATGGAGATGATGGCCTTGAGTGTGTCAGACAACTCTCACACCAATGGTGACTATTAGAAATCCTACATCGATTAGAGATATGTCCAAATTATAGTATATTAATAGAGTGGAAACTTTATTTTACAAGTTGGTTTCATAGAGTTGAGTTTGGCACATATCCACTTTCTAACATATAGTATCGGAGCTTGTCCTAGCGATATTTGTTGAGCCTATTGTATCACTCGATATTAGGTTGCTATTGGATCACCCATATCTTCAATGTGAGGGGGTGTATTGGAATCCTATATCGACTAAAGATATGTTCATATTATAATATATAAGTGGGTAGAAACCTTACCTTAATAACTAGTTTTGTATGGTTGAGTTAGATTCATCCACTTTCATGGCTTAATACAACATAGAGAGAACATAAAACAAGGTCATGTAAGGTGAGTTGTTAGGTTTTGAAGGTATGCACCTAGTGGAATATGTGTTGGTGAAGAAAATAAACGGTTTTGTAGGGTTGAGTTAGATTCATCCACTATCATGGCTCAATACAACATAGAGAGAACATAGAAGGAGGTCATGTAAGGTGAGTTGTTAGGTTTTGAAGGTATGCACCTAGTGGAACAAGTGTTGGTGAAGAAAATGGGCTTAGGTTTTTACCTGAAAATCCAACTTTTTTCTTTCATGGAGCTTGAATCTAAACGTGCAAAAATCAATGCATAAAATATACACATACCCAAGTTTTCCAAAATTTAGCATGGAAACTTTTACAATTGAGGAGAAATTAGATTCTAATTGTGATTTAACTCACATGGGGCTAAAATTCTAAAATTGAATAATTTGACTCATGATTTTGACTACAATTGGCTCATCTATTTAGAGGCAACAGGCCTTATTTTTTTCGTTTAACTATCTCAGCCAAATGAACAAACTAACTTCATGTAACTATGTCAGCCCAATGAACTAACTGGCTAAGGCCCTAAAGGTATATCAGAAATATTGTGTTTATTTCTTAAAGTAATCCTTGATTTACTTACTGTTGAAATATGGATGTAAATATTGCACAATAAATTTGTTTGTAAGAAATCCCTAAAATTAAGAGATTTTGATTAGGAGTTTATTTAGAAGATTTTGTCCTGATTTAGAGTCTTTATTTCAGGAGATTTATTTCCTTTTATTAGGATTTAAGTTTTCCCTTTAAATACTCATGTATTATTTCTTTTTCAGATCAAGAAAAGTAATTCCATAATTATTATTGTTTATTGTCTACACTTTTTCACATGGTATCAGAGCTTTAGGTTTTTTCCTGGAGCCCTGGTCTCTGTTTTATCATCTGTGGCCTTCATTGCCATTTTATCTCATTTGTGGCCTTCATTGCCATTTTATCTTCAAGAGGTTGTAGCCTTAATTGCTACAATTTTATCATAACAGCCTTTATTGCTGTTTTTTCTCCTTGTAAAATCACCCATTAGATAGCTGGTTGCTGAATTACATCTCCATGATGTTTGATCCAAATGCAATTGGGGAATTCCATGGCGTTAGAGTTTCATACAGATTAAATGAGAAACCCTCTGAATCATGTTCTCTGGCTTTCTCAGGTAATGTTTTTTGTATGAGTGACTCAGATAATTGTAACTCTTGGATTGTGGATTCGGGAGCTACAGATCATATGACATATTCATCTCAACGTTTTCATTCTTATACTCCATCTTCAAGTAATAGGAAAATTGTTGTTGCCAATAGCTTTGTAGTCACAGTTGCAGGATATGGAGATATCTATTTATCCGCCAAATTTATTCTTAAAAATGTTCTACATGTCCCAAAACTTTCAACAAGTCTTATCTCCATAAAAAGACTAACGAATGACCTCAATTGCCTTGCATTGTTTTCCCCATCTTTGTGTGTTTTTCAGGAACAGGACTCGGGGAAGAGGATTGGACTTGCTAAGGAAAGAAATGGACTCTATTACCTTGAACTATCTCAAGAATCCAAAGTTGACCAAACCATGTCTTTACTTAGTGTATCAAAAGAAGACACTCTTTGGTTGTACTATTATCGGTTAGGACATCCATCATTTCCTGTTTTAAAAATTCTGTTTCCCCATTTATTTGAAAATCTAGACACCTCAAAACTGCATTGTGAGGCTTGTGAATTAGCTAAACACACTCGTGTATCTTTTCCTGTTAGTAATCATAGAACTTCACAACCTTTCCAATTAATCCATAGTGATGTATGGGGACCATCTACTATACCTAATATTTCTGGGGCCCGTTGGTTTGTAACCTTTATTGATGATTGCACTAGAGTTACTTGGCTCTATTTGCTTAAACAAAAATCTGATGTGAGCACTGTCATTCCCACTTTTTATTCAATGATTCAAAATCAATTTGGGGTTAGTATAAAAAGATTTAGGTCTGACAATGCTAGAGATTATTTTAACCAAACTGTATCTACCTTTTTTCAATCAAAAGGAATCATTCATGACTCTTCATGTGTCTATACTCCCCAACAGAATGGAGTGGCAGAGAGGAAAAATAGACACTTACTAAACACTACCCGAGCACTTCTTTTTCAGGGGAAAGTTCCAAAAAGTTATTGGGGAGAAGCTGTTCTTACTGCTACATATATGATAAACAGACTTCCCTCACATATTCTAGAGAACAAAAGTCCACTTGAAACCCTAAAAACTTTTTTCCCTCACATTAAGATCTCACATGGTCTCATTCCTAGAATATTTGGGTGCACAGCTTTCGTATATATCCACAACCAAAATAGAGACAAACTTGATCCCAGGGCTGTTAAGTGTGTTTTTCTTGGTTATTCACCAACTCAAAAAGGTTATAAGTGTTATGACCCTTCATCTAAAAAGTTTTATATCTCCATTGATGTTACCTTCATTGAAACTAAATATTTTTTCTCCAATACTGGCTCCCAAGAAGCTTTTTCAGAAGATTCTGATGACAACCTTGAACCCTTTGTTTTTTCATATTCTCCATCTGAAACCTCAAGAAATGAACCTACAGTTGAGCAAATTGATTCTGAGGCAGAATTAGAAACTGAAAATGATAATATCACTGAATTGCAACCAGAAAATACTATTGCAGTTAGAGATTCAACCTTAAGATTCAGCAATGTCTATACAAGAAGGAAGAGCATTTCAAACATGCAGCAAGTCCATGAATCCAATCCAAGTTCTGAACCTGAAACTACAGACAGAGTTGAACCAGAAAATGAGAATATTTCCAACTCTTCAAATGACCTTGATCTTCCAATAGCCATCAGAAAAGGTATTAGAAACTGCACAAAACAATCTCTGTATCCTTTGTCAAATTATGTTTCTCTAGATAAATTATCGGATAACCATAAAAGGTTCATTGTTAGTTTGAATTCTATTGTTGTCCCTAACACTGTTACTGAAGCTTTGACAAGAAAAGAATGGAGAGATGCCATGAAAGTGGAGATGGATGCATTGGAGAAAAGTGGTACTTGGAAAATTGTTGAC